>CM034237.1:9428124-9843836 GCA_019916065.1 Vitellaria paradoxa | reverse complement strand
GATTGAACCTAGAGAAATGAGGGAGGAAGAGCGGCAGCGATGGCAACAAGCGGCAAAGGTTCGGCAACAAGCGACAACGGCTCGGCAACAAGTGGCAATAGAGGTACAGAGCGGCGATGGAGGTGCCGAGCAACCACAGAGGTGTAGCAGCAAAGAACGACTGCAATGTTGGGTGCGCGAGAAGCTGATTTGTTCCTGAATTTGTGATTTTAGGAAACTTTAATTAGCTTTTGAAATTTTCATTACTAAAATTAATTAATTTTTTAATAGTTATTTGTAAAATTTTATTTATGTGACAAAAAATATTGTAACTATATATATATATTTTAGTGACAACAAATAAAGTGTCACAATAAAAAATTTTAATTCCGCCAAATTAATAAATTTTTTTTGCGCCAATTTTTTTTTCCTAACTTTTAGTAACTAGAATTCATGACAATAAAATATTGTTATCACTGAATAATAATGTTTCAGTGACAACTACTATTATTTGTCACCCAAAAATCTTAAAATGAATTTAGTGGCAATAAAAAAAAAATCTTGTTATTAAATAACATATATTACGATAACATTTTTTCTTTTCACAAAAAAATAATAATTAAGAAATTTTTTAATTTAATAATAATTAATAAGATTATTCAATTTAATTAAGTTTAAATTAATAATAATTGTTTAAATTAATTTAATTATATTATTTATTTTTAAATTAATTAAATTGAATTAAATAACTTTTTAATTATATTATTTATGAAAAATAATTTTAGTTTAACAAAATATTTGAATAAAATAATTTATTTTAATGTGATGCAGCGCAAATGAACAAAATGTTGAAATTGACAAAAGGTTTATAATAAAAAAGAAGTAAAAACATTTTTTGTTTTTTGGGTTTAACTTT
Source organism: Vitellaria paradoxa (assembly GCA_019916065.1). Classification (NCBI taxonomy): domain Eukaryota; kingdom Viridiplantae; phylum Streptophyta; class Magnoliopsida; order Ericales; family Sapotaceae; genus Vitellaria; species Vitellaria paradoxa. The sequence goes on along the minus strand of CM034237.1, from coordinate 9,842,941 downwards.
CATTTTTTTGGAAACAAAAAAAAGTAGATTTAATGAATACATTTTTATTTGGGATTTTTATTTTTTTAAATCAATAATAATCAAGAAATTATTCAATTTAACAATAATTAATAAGAATTATTCAATTTAATTTAATAATAATTTTTAAATTAAAACAAATATATTATTTATTTTTTAAATTAATTAAATTAAATTAACTAACTTTTTAATTATATTATTTATGAAAAATAATTTTAGTTTAACAAAATATTTGAATAAAATAATTTATTTTAATATGATGCAACACAAATGAAGAAAAAGTTCATAATAAAAAAAAAGTAAAAACACTTTTTTTTTGTTTAACTTTCATTTTTTTGAAAATAAAAAAAAAACAGACTTAATAAACACATTTTTGTTGCCTATTTTAAAAAATCTGTAAACATAAAAAAACCCTCGCTTATTCTATAGCTTATTGAACATAATTTACACAAATTTTTTATGTAAAAATTCTTTGTATGGTTGAAAAAAGTAATTTCTGGCATTATAGTTGTTAAGTTTGGTAATATATATATTTATTTAGTATTATATATATTTAGTATTATATTTAGAATCCTGTAATTTATGGATTCCTTATTATGTATCATACCATAATTAGGATTACTATCCATATCATACTAGGATTAGGGTTATTGTCCCGCTTATATAAGGGACCTTGTATCTTGTATTCTATACATATCAATAAACAAGATTTTCCCAATTCTTTTCTTTTCTTCTAACATGGTATCAGAGCCTTCGCTCTAATTCTTTTTTTTTTTTTTCAGCCATTATTTTCTGAAAAATTTTGGCGTTTTCTGCGTGATTTACAGACGTTCTTGTCTCTTTTGCTTCTATCATCCGTCTTCTTGCGGTTATTCAGAGATCTCCATATATCATCGGGTTGCTCTTTCAGAGACGAACCTAACACCATCAACCAGAAGCCGAAACAAGCCTCCACGCGCTCTCACGCGCCGCCTGAAGATTGCCTGTGATTTCCAGAAGTTCTTGTTTCTTTCGCTTCTGTTCTCCATCGTCTTGCAGTTATGTTTTGTGGGCCCAAGCCCTTTCTGGTTTTATCAAGGGCCGTCGTTTATGGCGTATTATCTCTGGTTCTCAGACAAAACCTATTCAGAAAGACAATGAGGATCAATCAGCCTTTGATGATCGTCTTGACGATTGGGAAAGCAAGAATTACCAGATTGTTACCTGGTTTCGTGCTACTATTGTTCCTTCCATTAGTCTTCAATTCGGCCGCTTCCATGATGATGCTCAGTATCCTTCTCCGGCTAAGGCTATTTGGGATTTCTTAAAGGATCGTTATCAGACCACTGGTCATGCTCATCAATATCAGCTACTTCAGAATCTTCACCGTATGCGTCAAGAGCCTGGGCAGTCCATTAATGACTTCCTCTCTCACATGTCCTCTGTTTGGGATCAGCTTGCCTTATGTGAACCCACCTGGAAAGATTCTGAGGATGCTCAATTGTACACTGTCCACCGCAATCATCAACGACTGTTGCTCTTTCTTATGGCTCTTCATGACACCTTTGAGTCGGTTCGTGCCTCGTTGCTCCATCGCATGCCACTACCCACTCTTGAACAGGCTATTTCAGAACTTTTGTCTGAAGAAACCCGTCTTGGCCTCAAAACCAAGGCGTTGGACTCAGTTCTTGCTACAACACCGTCCTCCGTTCCAGATGCCGCCCTTGTCATGTCTCACACTCGCTCTTCTGGATCATCGGCTTCTCACTCCTGCATCTACTGTCAAAATAGGGGTCTACCACATACTCATTCATTTGAGCACTGTCCAGTTCGTGAGTGTTTGACTTGTCACAAAACAGCTCCTGGTCATTTTCAGCGTGACTGTCCCAAGGCTTCCTCCTCCAAGGCTCCTTTCAAAAGAGGATCTTCTAAGTGCTCAGCCAAATCTTCTGGCTCCCGTGCCACTGCTGCTGTTGCTTCAGACGGATCCTCATCTTCTGGTCCATCATTTTCTATGACTGATGTGGAATCCATCATTCAGCAAGTTCTTGCCAAAACTGGTACATCTCCATTTACTGCTCTTTCCGTCATGCCAGGTAATTCCTCTTGGTATTTTGATTCAGGATGTTGCAATCATATGACTTCGAATTCTACTATTTTTTCCTCCATTGCTCCATCATCTTCTATTCCCACCATTCATACTGCTGATGGTACCCATACGTCTGTTACTCATACTGGTCACATTTCTACACCATCTATTTCTCTTTCTGATGTTTATCATATTCCCAATCTTACTTTAAATCTTGTGTCTATTGGTCAATTATGTGACCTTGGTCTCATCATTACTTTTTCTGCTTCTGGTTGTTTGGTGCAGGATCCACGGACGAAACAGGTCCTTGGGATCGGCCGTAAGCATGGACGTCCGTTTGAGATTGTTTACCTCCAGCTTTCACTACCTTCTGCTACTTCCGCTGCTGCTTCTGCTGCTTCCGCTGCTGCTTCTGCTTCCCCAGCCTCTACTTTTAATCTTTGGCATTGTCGTTTGGGTCACGTGTCTTTTAGTCGTTTGAAAATTTTAATTTCTAGTGGTCAATTGGGTCATGTGGTTTCTGAGAAAACTGATTGTTTATCATGTCAAACTGCTAAACAACATGCTTTACCTTTTAATAATAGCAATTCTGTTTCTCTTGCACCTTTTGATCTTGTTCACTCGGATATTTGGGGGCCTTCACCCACTCCCACTATGGGCGGCTCTCGCTATTTTGTTATTTTTGTGGATGATTTTACCCGTTATACTTGGCTGTACCTTTTGACTAAACGTTCTGAACTTAAACAAATATACTCTGATTTCTCAGCAATGGTGAAAACCCAATTTTCTAGTACAATCAAAGTTTTTCGATCTGATAATGCTATGGAATATCTTGACTCTGAGGTTCTATCTGTTCTCCGTTCTCAGGGGACCCTATCTCATCTTTCTTGTCCTGGGACATCTCAGCAGAATGGTCGGGCTGAACGCAAAAACCGTCATCTTCTTGATACAATTCGTGCCCTTCTTATTTCATCCTCTTGTCCAGAAAAATTTTGGGGGGAAGCTGCTCTTACTACCGCCTATACCATTAATCGTGTTCCCACCTCTGTCCTTGGTAATACTACCCCTTTTGAACGCTTGTATGGATTTCCTCCTGATTATTCTCATCTTAGAGTGTTTGGTTCTGCTTGTTTTGTTCTTCTTCAACCTCATGAACGCACTAAACTTGAACCACGCTCTCGTCTCTGTTGCTTCCTGGGTTATGGTATTGAACATAAAGGGTATCGTTGTTGGGATCCTATTTCTCGGCGTCTTCGTGTCTCACGACATGTTATCTTTTGGGAACACAAGATGTTTTCCACTCTTTCTTCATTTCAACTTTCTCCCTCTTCCCACATTCCTCTTTTTACTGATGTTTCTACTGATTTGCATTCTGACATATTTGATGCAGAAAGTCCACAGATTTCTCAGCCGCCACTGCTTACTATTCATCCCGAGACACCTGGGCCTTCTGCTGGACCTGTGACCAATCCTGATGAGTGTTCTCCCCCCTCTCCTATTGACAATTCTCCTCCTTCAGAACGTCCTAAACGGGTAACACAGCCTTCTGTTCGTCTTCGTGATTATATTGTTGGTTCTGCTGCCTTTTCTACTCATGAACCTTCTTCCTACCGTGAGGCTTGTACTAATCCTTTATGGCAGCACGCTATGGATGATGAGCTACAGGCTCTTGAGAAAACTCATACTTGGGATGTGATTCCTCTTCCTCCTGGGAAAACTGCTATCAGTTGCAAATGGATTTACAAAATCAAAACTCGTTCAGATGGTTCCATTGAGCGACACAAAGCTCGTCTTGTTGCTCGAGGTTTCACTCAGGAGTATGGCATTGACTATGAAGAAACTTTTGCTCCTGTTGCTAGGCTTACATCTGTTCGCAGCTTACTTGCTATTTCTGCTGCTCGTAACTGGGACATTCATCAGATGGATGTTAAGAATGCTTTTCTGAATGGTGATCTCACTGAGGAAGTCTACATGCAGCCTCCTCCTGGCTCATCTGTTCCGTCTTCTCATGTTTGCAAGCTTCGTCGAGCACTATATGGGTTGAAACAGGCTCCTCGTGCCTGGTTTGCAAAATTTAGTTCTACTATTCATGAGTTTGGATTTACCTCCAGTTCATATGACTCTGCTTTGTTTCTCCGCACCACTACAGCTGGATCTATTATTCTTCTTCTGTATGTGGATGATATGATTATTACTGGGGATGACAGTGTTGGCATTTCTCATCTCAAACAATTTCTCAGTCGCCAGTTTGAGATGAAGGATTTGGGGTTTCTCAATTATTTTTTGGGTTTGGAGATCTCCCGTGATTCTTCTGGTTATTTTCTCTCTCAAGCTAAGTATGCCTCTGATCTCTTGACACGGGCAGGTATTTCTGATTGTAAGACTGCTTCTACCCCGATTGATACACAGCTCCGTCTCACTCCTCTTGATGGTACACCTTTATCTGATGCGACTTTGTATCGTTAACTTGTTGGTAGCCTTGTTTATCTTACTGTCACTCGCCCTGATATTGCTTATGCTGTCCATATTGTTAGTCAGTTCATGGCTGCTCCACGGTCTCATCATTTTACTGCTTTACTCCGCATTCTTCGCTATATCAAGGGCACTATGTTTCATGGTCTTTATTACTCAGCACATTCCCCACTTGAGTTACATGCCTTTTCTGATGCTGACTGGGCTGGTGATCCGACTGATCGTCGTTCTACTACAGGGTTTTGTTTCTTTCTAGGGACCTCTCTCATAGCCTGGCGTAGTAAGAAACAAACCCTCACTGCTCGCTCTAGTACTGAAGCTGAGTACCGTGCTCTCGCTGATACTACTCAAGAGCTCATTTGGCTTAGGTGGCTCCTTACTGATATGGGTGTCCCTCATTTTACAGGCACTCTATTATATTGTGACAATCAAAGTGCTATTCAGATTGCTCACAATGATGTTTTTCATGATCGCACCAAACACATTGAAATAGATTGTCACTTTATTCGTCAACATGTCAGACAAGGCTCTGTTCGTCTTATTTCTGTATCTTCAGCTAATCAAATTGCAGATCTCTTCACAAAGGCTCATCCTCCTGGCCGCTTTTCTGAATTAATCGCCAAACTCAAGTTGATTCCTGCGTTACCACCTTGAGTTTGAGGGGGGTGTTAAGTTTGGTAATATATATATTTATTTAGTATTATCTATATTTAGTATTATATTTAGAATCCTGTAATTTATGGATTCCTTATTATGTATCATACCATAATTAGGATTACTATCCATATCATACTAGGATTAGGGTTATTGTCCCGCTTATATAAGGGACCTTGTATCTTGTATTCTATACATATCAATAAACAAGATTTTCCTAATTCTTTTCTTTTCTTCTAACAATAGTAGTATCTTCTTTCTTTTCTTTAATCTGCTTTCTCAACAATTTTGTGATGGAATATGCAATGTAGAATATATGTCCAAAGAATTTGTCATTTGCAGTGAAAAAGAAGAACAAGAAAATAATTTTTAACTTAAATAATACAAAGATTCATATTCGTTAAGTGAATATTAAGCTTAATTATGCATTTAAATACACAATATTTGAGCATTGCATCTTAGATGATGCATGTGGGCATTAAACTAAGGTTATATATATATATACTTTGATCCGATTCCAATATCTTTCTTAAGCAAGCGAATATAGAGGATGTGATATTTAATTAATGTTAAGAATAATGCGTAACAATGTACTAAGGTTTATTAAGTTCAATATTCTTCCGCGCGTCACTTTTAATTATTTATTTAATATTTGTTTGTAAGGTCAACTATACAGAAGTTGCAATGGTTAGTTAATATTCCATCGCATAATTAATTATGATCTTGTTATTATTACTAAAGTGAAGGAAGCACTTAATTGCTATGCATACGTGAGGCCATTATATATTTTTGTACCTGAAAATGCTGGAGGAAAGTTTATTGAACTTAATTAAGAGAAAGTAGCCCAACTTAGAGCTCAAAATTCCTCAGAAACCAAGGGTTTTTCTCGAGGGGGTGTCTTTTCCATAGGAGACTAAATTTCTTAAGATGTCTTATCTTTTGATACGCTTCTAGAATATATATATATATATACTAGTGATATGTCATATGTGATACATAAATTTGTCATATTATATGAGTAAGTTGAGTATTATTATATGTTAAAATAGTAAAGTTGTAAAAATATATTTAAAAGTAATATATACTGTTGTTTATGTAAATTCAATTAAATAAAGAATGTAAAATAAATTAAAATATTAACACCAATAAATTCGATTAAATTCAAATTCTAATAAATAAAAAAAATTAAAAAGGTCGAAAAATAATACTTACTCATATAATTAAATAATTTTTATAGTTATTGTTTCTACTCTTCCTGCCACAGTGTATATATATATATATCAATTACATATAAAAACTTACAAAATATATATCAATTATAAATAAAAACTTTAAAAAATTAAAATTTAAGTACGTAACTAGTGAATTGCAAAGTCGAAGAGAAAATTGTTGTAATAAAAGGTCTCCAAGAAATTTGAAAAAAAAAAGAAGATTTCGTATCTATTTATAGATTTTACATGCAGGAGAGTTCTATTCTATTTAAATTAGAATATTATTTTGAAATCCTATATTATCCCTATTATAATACTATTTTGATTGAATTGAAAGTTTTAATCCAAGAAAAATTTGAGTTGCACTTCAATTAGATAAATTTATCCATTACTACTTTTATTTGTTAATTTTTAATATTGTTTGGTATTTTTTCAATAAATAATATTACAATATATATAATTTTAATAAACAATGTTACAATTTGATTTAAGATATGTCACTCATTTTGTCTAGTGATATTTTATATTATTTTATTTAATAATAATTATTATTATATTTACTATTTTTAAATAATAATTTATTAAATTATAAAAAATTAAAAATAAGAAGTTATATGATAATTTAATAGTAGTGTCAATTAAAAATATCAAGTGATATCCATAAACATTCTAGTTTTAATAAAATTATGAATAAGTGGTAATTATGTATAATACTAATTTCATTAAGATTATATAATTATAAATTAAAATAATTATAATTATAAATTTATGTTAATAAATAAAAATCTTTATTTAATAGGCTAATTTTTTTTTACATTATTTTGTTTAATAATAATAATAATATTTTTTATTAAAACCTTTATTTAGCAAAGTAACTTTTTTTTTTACATTATCTTGTTTAATAACAACAATAATATTTATTTTGTTTTAAATAATAATTTATTAAAATATAGAAAAATAAAAATAAGAATATGTTTTAAATAAAAAAAAAAGAAGTTATATGATAAATAGAAGTGTAGATTAAATAAAAATATCAAGTGATATTTATGAATATTCTAATTTGAATAAAATTAAAAATTATGAATGAGAAGCAATTATGTAAAATACCAATTTATTTATAAGATAATTAAGATAATTATAATTAGATGACACGTATCACAACCATAAACGTGTCATAACTGTAGTGCAATTTAAATCTTATATAACGTAAGATAATTATAATAAAACACCACGTGTCACAATTACAGTATAAGTTAAGTCTTACGTGGAGTAATAACGTTACCAAATTCTACTTTATATGTATATATAAATGTTTGGTTAACCAAAAAAATTCAATTTTTACTAATTTTTAAAATTTTTTTCAATTAAATTTTGTCAAGTGTCATCTTATACTATTTTTTTTAATCCAAACACCACCATCAAGAAAGATTGCATTTTAGCCTTTCATTGTTTCCCAGGCTTGGTGTAACAAAAGGATTAGAATTAATATATATTTATAGTGAGAATATAATAAAAAGGGTTAGTATATATTAATTGCATGTCTAATAATGTAATACACAATCTTCACAAACATGTATATTCATTAAATTTTAACCAATCAAATCATGAATGTCTCAAATTCATGCTAATAACAAAATTCGTCCTGCCTACACTGAATCCGAAAAAAAAAAAGAGAAAAATAAAAAAAAAACCCACGATAAATCTCAATATTCAATGGCCCAAATCTCTTACTTTGAGCCAAATCAACGCAAATGGACGCGCCGTGATGATCAACGCATCCAAATTGTTCAAATCTCTTTAGTTCTCCTTCCTATTTCTCACTTTATCTCTTTTCTCTCATCTTTCTTCTCTCTCCAGCTGGTTGTTGGCCAAGGAAAAGAAAGAGTTGGGCCCAGTGGACCAGCCTTCCAGCCTAAGTACAACTTTGACTCAAACTCAACTTAGAAAATAAGAAAAAATCAACAACTCAAACCAAGCCACAAGTTCAAATATTTAAATGGTTCAAAAATTTTAATAATATACCAAAAATAAATATTAAGTGTTACAATTAGGCACTATTTTCTTCCTCTTGAATTTGTTCCTCACTTGTTTAATTGGTTTTGGTTTCGATGGATGTCTGTTTTCTAAGATGTTATAATTACACTGCACAAAAATGAAAGCTTATGATATGTGTGCCTAATTATACTTGACTGTGAAAGTCTCCACAAAATAATATTAAGTATTTGTTTTTTTTCTGAAAAAAAAAAATAAAAAGCAAGCCTGTCAAAGATGAAAGTCCATCTGCCTTTTTTTTTCTCCCATTATAATACGGATTGAAGATGGACAAAATTTTGATAAACAAATTTACACAAGACGGAAGTAAGAAGTGGGAAAACAAGGAAAAAAAAGTAACTAGTGGGAACGCCAGACTAATAATAAATCAATTATTTTGGACAATATATAGTTTCTCGAAAACCAAGCAAAACAGCGCATAAATTGGCGTGATTGGTTACTGACCTCAGCATTTTTTTTTTTAATTTTTTGACAGCCTAAACGAAGTAGAATAATTAGCGGGAAAGGGCAAAAATGACCTTTTATTGTACGATATCAAACATAAGCAAATGGTCGTGGGCTATGTATCGAATCATTGTCGAGCAATTGAAGCCCCGTTTAACGTAAAAAAAAAAATAAAATAAATTGAGATAAAATGTGATTTGAAATTAATTTTAGTGTCATTTTTTTTTGAAAGTCACAAATTGTGAGAACGATTTTTTAAATTCGTTCTCACAAATTCAAAAAAATTCACAAAAAATAACGATAATGATACTCGTTTAAAAATTTTCAATACAAAAAATATGATTGTATAAAAAATTTATACATTCGGTTAAGCTACTTTCAAATTTTTTTATTTTTTGAGCGAAATATTGAAATTTTTTAAAATTAGTGATGGTAAGAAAATTAGAAGTAGAGGAATTGTTAAAAATTTATAAAATTTTTTAGAGTTTTATTTTATACTAAACGGGACCTAAGTAAGATAAGAAACTTATAATTGACAAATGAGTAGGGCGGGGTCCTCGGTTACCATTTGCCATATAGATGCCTCGTGTAATTATTCATACTCAATATTCATTATTGTTTTATTTAATTTTTTTTGTTCTTGGGCACAAGAGACTTCACACATATAATAAATTAATGACTATTTTGAGAGCATCATGCTCTAGTCCATATCAATTCCGTTGACTGATGGTGCTGATTCTAGAACGGAAATGAGAGTCGCGAATTCAGAATTCTTGTTATTAAGTATGGAGACTGTTTGGGGTATATACATATATATATGTATATATTGGTAATTTGGATGTGCAAGTTAATATGTCACATTCTTAGAGTTTAAAAGTAAACAATGAGTTAAGTCTTTAAAAAAAAATTAAAAATTGAGTAGACGTGAACTTTCATTACAGATCAAAACCAGAACTTCGACCACTTGGGTAGAGTTTGGTATCACAACTTCTAACGGAAAAATATCAAATTTTGCACTTTAGGTATTTGGTAAAATATCAAGTTTTACTACATTTTTACTTAGATACAGTAACTTCTTAACTTAAAAATTATCAAAAATTGATAAAAATTACTAAAAGTTATTAAAAATTATCAAAAGTTACTAAAAATTGTTAAAAGTTGCTAAAATTTTATTAAACATCAAAAAGTTGTTAAAAATTACTCAAAATTACTACTTGCTTCACCACAATACAAAAAATTACAATTAGTAATTTTTACCAAAAAATACTAAAAGTTACTAAAAATTATGTCCTAAATACCTCCTTGAACTAGCCTTCAAAGTTATTTTGGAATATATGCAACATCCGGATCAATTTTAGTAACGATTAAAAGAGATATGTAAAAAAATGAATTGAAAAGCAAACATGTAAGAACATAATATTTACGTGATTTGGTAAATTGTCTACTTCCACAGTATAATATATCTGATTTTCTATTAACAACATCTATTAATGGATTAAAGATTATAAGATGAAAAAAGAATCTTAAAAAAAAAAAAACCTTTAAACTATATTTGGAATAGTAATTTGTAGAGGGAAAGGAAACTATAGGAAAACAAATTAAGGTGAAAAAGTTAAATTTATTTTATTTATTTTATTCAGTTAAAAAATGATAATCAATCGAATTGATATTTGCCTAAAAAATTAATTTTTACTTGGTTAAATTTAAGAAATAACACAAATTAATAATGTTATTTTTCCTTTACATTTGTTTTCCATCCGTACTGGGGTGCGCAAAGGGTGAAGTACGCTCCAGGACCCTGACCAGCAAAGGCTCCTGGAGAGTTAACCAACCTAGGCAAGCCCTGGCTGACCGGTACGACCGAGAGGAGGCCATTAGGCACTCGCCATTACAGCGGTAACCCACCCCCGTGGGGGAGTCGAACCCGGAACCTCGAGAGGCCCAAACTCTAAGACGAGCCCGACTTTCACTCGGCCAGCCCGGAAGGGGTAGCGTACATCACTTACTTCTATATAGGAACCGCAAATTGTCTAAGCCTAATACTAAAAGAAAGCTTACAATTTGAAAACTGAGTTTGCTCCACTCGCTGGGACGAATTTCTCGAGGACCATTACCACTGCATTGCACAACTCTACTTTTTCCAGCGAGCTTTTAGTAGTACTCAACAAGCTTGTAATCTTTCGAAAATCTGCTTGAAATATTGTACCACATTGTACACCTTCAAGGATTGTTGAATTGATCAGTTTAAAAGAATAATGAATGATTTGTAAGAATCATTGTTTGAACTGACATTTTTAGTAATTTAAATTAATTTTATTATTATATTAAATTTGAATTATGAACTAGACCGTTTTTCTAGAATAGTTCAATAGCTTACAAATTCAACATCTCATATAATTACAAGTTTTAAAATACATATTTTAAAATATTAGGTAGCATTGGATTTGATTTTCTGTTTTATATTTTAAAAATCATATAATAAGAAAAAAAATACTCTATTTTTCTTGTTTTGAGATTTCTTTATTTTAGATTGAAAATGCTCAAAATTACTTTTTACCATCTTTCATTTCACATGTAAACTAAATTTCTGTTTTTTAAAACAAAATTTGAAAATACAAGTAACCAAATACGTTTTACTTGTTTTCTATGTTGTCAAAAATTACAAGATAATAGATACGCTCAAAACAAAAAATAAAAAATAAAAACAGAGAATAAAAAATAAAAAATAGAAAAACAAATCAAATGACATATTAAAATTTGTGGTGATGGTTAAATACTCTTAACAGGGTGCGCAATGCATTTACAATCATTGTTTTCTTTATTACATTTAAATATTGGGTAAATTTCAATAACCTCCCCTGAGGTTTCTGACACCAACAGAAACCTCTTTTGGGATTTCTGAAATGACACTGCCCTCCCTTCCTTTATCAGGTAAATTTCACTAACCTCCTCTGATCTATTTTTTTCCGTAAAGGTCCCGTTTGGAGTAAGAAAAAATAAGATAAATTGAGATAAATGTAGTTTATGGTTGATTTTGGCGTATTTTTTCTGAAAAGTAGTAAACTGTGGGATAAATTGAGATAAAATGTAGTTTGGGGTTGATTTTGGCATCTTTTTTTTTCTAAAAAGTAGCAAACTGTGAGAACAATTTTTCAAATCTGTTCCCACATATTCAAAAAAATTCACAAAAAATAGCGACAATGATACTTGTTTGAAAGCTTTCGATACATAGAATATGATTGTATAAAAAATTTACACATTCAGAAATCTCAGGGGAGGTTAGTAAAATTTACCCGATGAAGGAAGGGAGGGCAGTGTCATTTCAAAAATCTCAGGAGAGGTTTTTGTTGGTTTCAGAAACCTCAGGGAATGTTAGTGAAATTTACCCAGTAAATGAAAGGAGGGCAGTGTCATTTCAGAAATCTCAAGAGAGATTTCTGTTGGTGTCAGAAATCTTAAGGGAGGTTAGTGAAATTTACCCTTAAATATTTTTTTCATCTAAGATAAATTATTAAAATGCAGTGTTATTTTATTTTAGTAATTTAAGTTTTGTTTGGGGCGATAAAAATAATTGAAAATCATTGAAAAATATTAAAAATCTTTAAAAATTATTCACCTTTAATTTTATTATATAAATTATGAACCTATAACTTTTATTAAATTTTATAACTTCTTATTATTTCAAATGCCTCTTAAAAAAAATTAATCAACTTTCTAATCCTTATTTTTTAGATACTGGGGTTCACCAGAGTTGGGAACTTTGGCATTAGTGTTAAACAAGTACCGGGGGCAAGCCATGGCGTTGAAACTCAACGCCACCAACTGGGCTCCCTAAGAAAAGGTCGTAGGTTGAGATCACTCCGCCTTTCAAAATCATAGCAAAAATGCGTTTAGAGGGATAAAAAATAATAAAAATATAATTTAAGTAATTTTTTGATATTTAGTGTGTAATTACTAAATTATATTTTTTAGATATGAATAATAAAATTTTTTAAACTTGTGTATTAACTTTTTTGAGAGAAAAATAACGATTTTATGTCAAAATTTATTAAAAATTATTAAAAATTTTATGAGATTTGTAAAAAAATTATTAAAGTTTATGAAATATTATTGGGATTTGCAAAAAATTTGTTGGAGTTTATAAAAAGTTGTTAAGATATATAAATAAATATAAATTTATAAAAATTTAAAAAAATATGAAAAGTAGAAAATGTATTGAAGAATTTTAAAAATTTATAGGATTTTCTTAAGTTATTTTCATCGCACTGGGCCCCACCTAAGACGAGTACGTAAGGCTACTCGACACGTTGGAATTTGTTACAAAATTTATAGATACGATATATTGAAATTTTTAGTAGTGCTGTTATACTAATTAAGTTTATCCTGTTCCGAAAATGATTTGATTTCTAAGTTTAAAATATAACGTTAATATTATAATATAATAAAAATGAGTACTTAGATTATATCCAGTCATTTCTTAAAATTTTTAAAATATTCTAAACAATTAATCAAAACCAAAAATAATTAGATAACGAATAAATCCTTACCAACTAATAAGAAAAATTCTCTAATTCGATTTTGGAGATCATCCAAACAGTTTCACTATGAAATCAAGTCATAAATTTGACTGAACTTTCTACAACTCTTCGTACGAATTTGCTCAAACTTTTGCTCGACTCCTCAATACACCTAAACCAAGTGCAATTAATTTCTAACTCCTCAGAAAATATGCCTAAGAATTTTTCAAGACTTACAAAACTCAAACATAAGTAAAATAAGAAGAAAGATTTTAAGTTCTCTAGAAAATAACTCTTTCCTAACCTTTATAAATTGTGCTCTCTCTATCAATTGTCTGTTTTACATTGAGCACAGACGCATATATATATATATATATATATATATATATATATATATAATAGTAAAGTCTAGTAACGTCGCTACACCATGTAAAATCTAACTTGCACTACGGTTGTAGCACGTGACATTTAATTATAGCAATCTTGCACCATATTGAATTTAACTTGCATTACGGTTGTAACATGTATATGTTTATGGCACATGACACCTAATTATAGTTATCTTAACTATCTTATAAAAAAATTAATATTTTACATAATTACTACTTATTCACAATTTTTAATTTTATTCAAATTAGAATGTTCATAGATATCACTTGATATTTTTATTTAATTTGCTGTTCTATTTATCATATAACTTCTTATTTTTTATTTTTATTTAAAACATATTCTTATTTTTTATTTTTCCCTATATTTTAATAAATTATTATTTGAAATATAAGAAGTATTATTATTGTTATTAAACAAAATAATGCAAAAAAATATTTACCCCGTTAAATAAAGATTTTAATAATAAATATTATTATTATTAACAAAATAATGTAAATAAATAATTAACATGTTAAATAAATATTTTAATTTATTAATATAATTTTATAATTATAATTATAATCATCTTAATTTTAATTATATAATCTAAATAGAATTAGTATTGCACATAATTACTACTTATTCATAATTTTATTCAAACTAGAATATTCGTGTTTATTACTTGATATTTTATTTAATTGACGTTTCTATTTAATTATCAAATAAATTCTTATTTTTAATTTTTTATAATTTAATAAATTATTATTTAAAAAATAATAAATATAATAATTATTATTAAATAAAATAATAAAAATAATTAACCTATTAAATAAATATTTTAATTTATTTACAAGTAACATTTTTTTTTATTTTTTATCATTAGACAGAATAAGTGATATATCTTAAATCAAATTGTAATATTATTTATTAAAATTATATATATATATATATATATATATATTGTGTAATATTATTTATTAAAAAATATCAAATAATATTAGAAATTAAAAAATAAATTTGGTAATGAATAAATGAATCTAATTAAAATGCCAGTCAAACTTTTTTTGGATTTTGACTTTCAATTCGATCAAAATAATATTATAATTACAATAAGATAGGACTTGAAAATGGCTTTATAATCTAAATAGAATAGGACTTTCCTACATGTAAAATCTATAAATAGATACAAAATCTTCTTTTCTTTTAAATTTCTTGAAAACTTTTTATTATAACAATTTTATCTTGGATTTGTTAGGTGCGCACTTAAATTTTAATTTTTTTAAATTTTTTTATATATGATTGATATATATTTTGTAAGTTTTTATATATAATTCATATATATATATATACTCTGTGGTAGGAAAAGTAGAGACTAATAATTATAAAAATTATTTAATTATATGAGTAAGTGTTGTTATTCTTCAACTTTTTTTATTTTTTTCCTTTTCTTTTTATTTATTAAAATTTAAATTTACTCAAATCGATACTATTGATAGTATCAATATTTTAATTTACTTTATAGTTTACTATTTGATTGAATTTACATAAACAATAATATATATTACTGTCAAATATATTTCTATAATTTAACCTGTTTTAGCATATGATTGCACGCTCAATTTAATCATATAATATGACAAATTAGTGTATCGCACAAGTCATATCACTAGTATCTAGAAAAGTAAAGATCTAGGCATAATTACATAGAATATGAAATTAATAAGGTTTTCAAAACCCTCAACAGGTCAAACCCTCAAGTTTCCTGCAATATGTCTGTGAGGTTGGCTTGACCTCTCGGGTTGTTGATGCCTAGACTATGAGGTCTATTGGATTTGTTTTTCAGCCTATACTCGTAAAGCTCGAACCATCGAGCTTCATGTGACTTCCATGCGAGTATACATTGGATTTTCAACTTAATCTGAAAAGAACTCTTTTTTTTGTTGAAATTTTTTACCTTTTATCTATTTTTAGATATCTTCAATATTTAAGAAACCTTAATGGTATAAGCTTTCCTAAATTTAGTATTCTATTCCTTTTCAAATCAGGAAACACAGTTAATTACAAATTTAATCCTAATTCTGTTTAAATTTATCTTTTTTGAATTTTACATTCCCCTTGAGAGTTGACACTCCCAAGCAATGCCTTACTAACTTTCCCTAGGGTATGTACATGTATTTTAATGCTTAAATTAAAAAAGATCGATTGCAATTTTATGACGAACCGAGGTTTTAGAATGCCCGCAGCACTGGGCCACCTCATGAGCTCGAATATATTGTAATATACGTGCCAGGAGGGTGGACCCATATGGAGGTGGAGTAATTATCTTTCACTCCCTTGAGAACTACACTTTTACTTTGGATTTGTTTGGCCGATCAAAAAATATTAAAAATTATTAAATTTTAACTATTTTTTATATTTTTTTATAATAAAATTTTAATACATATTAACTTTATATTACATTTTTATAGGGTCCGTTTGGTTTGCAACAATTTGATGAAAATCTCTGAAAATCTCTATAAATCTCTGTTAACTTTATATCACATCAACTTTTTTCTCTCACTACATGCATTACGAACTCTCTCCAAACCATAATTTATCTCAATTTATCTCATTTTTTCTTACTCTAAACAAACCCATACTTTTATTATACTTTTTATATCAATTTTTTTTCAATCAAACAACCCCTCTATTGTTTTCTTACCTCATAAAAGATCTCTGTACTTTGCCCCTGTTACCTATCCGCATGAGGGCAGTTTTATAACTTTCATTTCATCTCATAATTACGCTTACGAATATATTTTATGCACAATTTTTTTTTATTAAAAATGACTCCCACTAATTGCCTTTTTGTGTAATACAGGGAATTTCTCCCTCGATGGTATAAATTGTACGCACACAGCCAGATGGCTCCCCTGTATTGTTAGTATCGCCTCTGACCACTCCTCTCATGCATTGGCACTCGCCAATTTAAGCTCATCAACATATCCCCCAAGAATTTCACCAAAAAACAAGCCCCCACCCCCTCTCTTCTCTCTCTCTCTCTGTGCAACAAGCACAATCATGGTGGTTTTATCTCAGCCAGCACTAGACGATTTCTCCCTCATCGAGACATGCAAACCCAATTCTGGTCTTCTCACTGGAATTCCAGTAATTGACCTCTCAGACCCTGATGCCAAGACCCTCATCGTTGAGGCCTGTCAAGAGTTTGGTTTCTTCAAGTTGGTCAACCATGGTGTCCCTATTGAGCTCATGACCAGCTTAGAAGCCGAGGCATTCAAGTTCTTCAACTTGCCACAGTCTGAGAAGGACAAAGCTGGCCCTCCCACCCCTTTTGGCTACGGAAACAAAAGAATTGGCCTAAATGGTGATGTGGGTTGGATTGAATACCTCCTCTTCAGCACCAACCCTGAGTTCATTTCCCAGATGTCTTTCAACATTTTCCAGGAAAACCCAGAAATTTTCAGGTGAAAATTGCAGAGAAAATGATCCCTCTAATTATTTTTACATGGAAATTGTTATTCCACTCAAAATTATATATATATATATATATATATATATATATGTATATGTATATGATTAGAATGATGCATCAATAGTAATTATGTAACAAAAATACACATTATAGATTATTATTTTCAGGCACATCATTCTTGTTCTTTTTTGTGAGAGTGTAGCATTACTGTTTTTACATTTGTCCCATGAGGTTGATAAGAATAATATATACAAATATACATATACATGTAAAAAAGTTATAAATTTTGCTCTTTAATCTATGAAATGGTGTAGGTGTATTGTGAATGAATACATCTCACAAGTGAGAGAGTTGGTTTGTGAAGTGTTGGAATTGATAGCTGATGGGTTGAAGGTTGGTCCAAGAGATGTGTTGAGTAAGCTTGTGGGGGATGAGAGAAGTGACTCTTTCTTCAGGCTAAACCACTACCCGCCATGCCCAGAGCTTCAAGCATTGCGTGGTCGAAATTTGATTGGGTTTGGGGAACACACAGACCCACAGATAATATCTGCTTTGAGATCTAACAACACATCGGGACTGCAAATATCTCTGAGAGATGGGACGTGGGTCTCAGTCCCACCTGATCACCACTCCTTTTTCTTCATTGTTGGTGATTCCCTGCAGGTACGGTACAAATTAAACCTCCCCGGATTTCTTAATTATCTGCAATATATATATATATAGTTATATACACAAATCATCAGTTGATCTTTGAGCTGGTTGATGAGTTTTCTCAAGCGGCATCTCTGGTTTCCTCCCTGCTTCAATGGGTTTCGCTCTGTTTGTGTTCTTTGCGTTTTTCACTATTTTTATGAATTTTTTTTTTTTTTTTTGCCTTTTTATTTCTCCCTCTTGCATCAGTTATTTGCCAATTTTTGATTTATGAGCAACCAAACACCAACTTTACAAATTTACAAACTTTTATCAACTTTTGATCATTCTAATTTTTCATGCATTAATTATTTTGAAACTCCAAATTTTAATATTTTTTATTAATTTTTATTTATTTTTATTAATTTTTTAAACTTTTATTAGTTTTCTGATAATTTTTCTGATCAGAACCATTCGAACGATTAGATAAAATTACTGTCCTGTTTGGTGCAATCTAAACTTACCAAAAATGGTCAAAAGATACAAAAAGTTACTAAAATTTTTCAAACTTTACTAATTTTGTGATCCGTGTGTAAGTAACCTGTGCCAGAAAGGTCAATTTTTTTTTTTTTTTTGAAATCTGTTAGTACGGTTGCTAAAATGTCTGGTCCAATAATTTTTTTTTTTTGGCCCGATAACTTTCACTGTTATACCATTGATAGAGTTTCACTCTTTTCGCATGATAGCTGTTGAAACATTTTCTTAACAAATATTCAAAAGAAAATTTTGATAAATTTTAGTAAAACTTACAAATCTCTAAAAATATTTGACACATTATATTTTTTTATTTTTTTAATATTTTTTGATACACCAAACAGCAACGCTTGAACGAGTTTAGTCAAATTTGAGTTGTGCGAACCCAATGGCAAAAAATGACCATCACATGCACGTTTTTCTATTTTTTGGCTTTGAAAAGCTTTTACACAGAGAAATGTGAGCTTATCTTTCAAAAACAAAAAGAATTATAAAAATAATAAACTATTTACAAAATTTTGACCATCACATTATTTTTATTAAATATTTTGACTCTGTTTTTTTTTTTTTTTTAGTGGAGTAGTATTTTCCTTATTTGTTATTTATTTTTACTTTGATTGTTTACTTTGTTACTTTTTTTTTTTTTTCTCTCTCTTGTTTATGTGGACTTCCACTGATATGGGGATCTCGGTATTGGTGCAGGTGACGACTAATGGGAGGTTTAAGAGTGTAAAGCATAGAGTTTTTGCTGATAGTTTGAAATCAAGGGTGTCAATGATCTACTTTGCCGGACCACCTTTGAGTGAAAAGATAAAACCTCTGTCCCCACTAATGGAAGAAGGGGAGGAAAGTTTGTACAAAGAGTTCACATGGTGTGAATACAAGCAATCTGCTTATAAAACAAGGTTGGCTGACAATAGGTTGGAGCCCTTTGAGAGAACTTCAGGCCAGTGATTTGTGTTTCGAATATCCATATGAAAAAGGCAAATAATACCGTCGGAGGAATTTTCTGAGCAATGCGCAATTACTAATGCACATGGTATAAGTATTTTGTTCAATTTATTCCGAACAATGTGCAATTACTAATAATACACAGAGTGCAAATATTTTGTTCTAAAAGAAAAGAAAAAAAAAAACAAAAATTACACAAAATAATTTATATTGTGAGAAAAACAAGGATCTTGTCAAATCTACGAATAGGGTTGAGAAGCTTTGACTGGTTGACTCAACTTGCCATAGACAGGAAAAATAAATACAAACTCCTATATTTCATGTACCATCAATGCAAAGTTATCCTATCATCACCTAAAACTTGTACCCATGCTATCTTAAATTTCCTCATATGCGGATGCTACCAAAATGGGGGCTCTCATCACCCACATTTCTATGTTTCACTACATGTCATCAAGAGTTTCAAAAAAAAAAAAAAAAACTCTATGTCATCAAGATTTTGGTATTTGTATTGTACTCTATATCATACAATATATAGTATATATGTATAACTTTGTTGTGATTGAATGCTAAGATAGTGTTTAGAGTTTAAAAAAAAATGATTTTTTTTAATTTTTTTATGTTGGAATCATCACGTGTCATGTGAGAAAATAAAAAAAAAATTAGAGAAAATTAATAAAAATTGAAGAAAATTTTAAAAATTAGTAAAAGTTGAAAAAATTAAAAAAAAAATTTTGTAAAGAAAGTTGAAAAATTTTAAAAAAATAAAATTTATTGGAGATTTTTGATAATCCAAAATAACCTAAAATTTTTTAAGTCCCCAAAAATGGCTTGCAATCATAATTTGTTTTAAAAAAAATTAAGTCAAAATAAGGTAAAAATAAATAAATAATAACCCATTGTGAGATTATCATGTAAAAAAAATAATAATAATAATAACCCATTATTGTAATAGTTATACCGTTGCTTCGTTCTTATTTTATTTTATTTGATAAAAATGTTAAGATTTTCGATCTTTTGAAAATTCACTCCGGACAACGTTTCAACCTGGAAGCTACATTGCATTTGGTACAAAACGAGGCACTTACTCTCTCACTTTAGTCAAAGTACAAAAAAAAGTTTCCACCAAGTTGATTAATTGGCCCCGAGGCTCTTACCCAGGCATGCTGCAGTAACTTTCCGCTTGAAAGCTTCTCAGATTGATAAAAAAAACAAAGGTCTCAAGAAGTATCACCCTTTTGCAAAAATGCCTTATCACCAAATTAGTCATACCATGGAAGGAAGAAATTGAATGGGCCATAGAGAAATTTAGTAGGAATAGACTCTACAAAAGAACTTGCAAGTTTGCTTTGGCAGTCATTGTATATCACATTTGGAAAGAAAAAAACGGTAGAGCTTTCAAAAGTCTTTCTTCAACAGTTCCTGATATTATTGCGGCAATTATGCATAAAATAAAGATTAGATGCTCTCATTTTCCTGTACCAAATACACCTAATGTAAATATGGACTTTCTGTAATAGTAGGAAGACTTTGAGGTTGCTACTTAACTTGTAAAACAGGGTATGCTTCTAAGATATTGTAAATATTAAATTCTTTCATTAATTCAAATTATACTTAATTATTAAAAAAAAAGATTAATTCAAATTATACTTAATTATCAAAAAAAAAAAAGAAAACTTAAAAATTTACGTACAATAACTTAGAAACTTAAAGATTTTCGCCAATTTTTCCTCCTCAAACTCATACTTCTCTTTTTTTTTTTTCTATCATGGAATTAACAAACATTAATTACAAAATAATAACAAAACAAAAAAATGAGCATACAATTAATCCCCAAAAAATGTCAAAATTTTAATTTTTACTAACTTTTTCTAATTAAATTTTACCACGAATTACTTTTACACTAATATTTACTTCTTCTATATTTTTTTTGACAAACCAAACACCACTTAAAACAAGGGCGAATAACCAATATGTAAGGTAAATAGATTAAAATTTATGTAAATATAACGAAGTCTAAAAGATAAAAAAAAAAATAGAAAAATAGACTTGTTCACTAGGTATTTTAGTTAGTCTATTTTTAATTATACTATGTTCAAAACTATATATTATGAACATTGAATTGAATTATAAGCGTTATTATACACTATATGTCATGAAATAAAGAATTGATAGAATTAGTAATTTCCGTGTTATGTGTTTTTCACTAAAACATATGAGAGATTAAATGCTAGTGATACGTGCGTATAAGATGAAGTTCAACATATAAAATGTCTATACTCACACTCAAGCTACTTAACATTCAACATTAACAGTTCTTGAATTGTTTCTAAGAGTAAATTAAAATTTAACAATTTTTTTAATTATTTCTCCCATTTAATAAATGCTGGATCTTACCTTTTAATATAAGACGAACATTATTTTGATATCAAGTGAAAAAATACGGAACATTAGTTATCCCAGCAACCACACAATCAATAGTAATTAAATAATAATAAAATAAAAATAAAGAGGCATAATATTTTTAATGAGAGAACTTAAAAAAAAAAAAAAACTAAATTCTTTCACTATAAACACAATATCAGTTATAAAAAGTCAAAATTTTTATAATTTTAAATTTACAATAATTATTTTGTACTTGAATCCTCGATACACCAAACTCAAGCAAAAGAAATAATATTCAAATGGTTGAAAATTCACCAAATATACAGCACTTTATTGAATTCACAGTTAATTGAATCAACGGCACGAAAAATTCAAAATCCTTCTAATTACTAATGCATAAAAAGATAAAGTGTCGTTGGCCTAAACATTAGAAAATATATATATATATATATATATCTTAATTTCATTTGCTCTCTTAATGTGTTTCTCTCATTGGAGCAAGCTTTCTAGGAGATTCTCGCGCTTTGCCACGAGTTCCTGTCTTCATCTACCATTGGTTGCAGAATTTTTCAATAAATTTCTTGTATATATCATGCAAATGGATGGCCTTTTTTACTTCTTTGAGATTCAAAAATGACCATTTTAAGTTTAAATTTTTTTGTCTTAATTTATGTCCAAATTTATATGAATTAAAATTATAAACCTCAAAATTTATTTGAATTAAAATTATATTTTAATATATATTATCCATTAACAAAAATATAATTTAGGAGGTATTTGAAGGCATAATATTTAGCAAAAAACTGTTAATTTTTTTATTCTTGAGTGTTTGGCAAGTCACTAATTTTTTATCACTTTTTTACGCAGCTATATTAACTTCTCAATTTCAAAGTTACAACAAATTACTATAAATTGTCAAAAATTATTAAAAATTATCAAAAATTACTAAAAATTTTATCAGATATTCAAAAATTATAAAAAAAATTCTAAAAATTATTACTTACTTTACCAACTACAATAAAAAATATAATTAATAACTTTTGATAAAAACTAATAAAAATTATTTCTCCAGATACACCCTAGCAAGAAGATTCTCAAACATTGGGAAAGGTGACTAAACGAGGTTGTCACCCTCGTAAAGAGTTTGCTTTGACCATCCAACTAGAGTTTTTAACTATCCAAAATGGGCCCCCATCCAACTACAGTTTTTAACTATCCAAAATGGGCCCCGACTCTGACAAAACATTCAAAGCGTGGGAGATTGTGATTTTGACACGCATACAGTAATTGGACTATTTAGAGCTCATGTTATTATTTATTAATCGCACTGCTGCCGTTGACGTTGAGATGACAATAAATTTTTTTTTTCTAAAAAATGTTATTGCCACGATGATTAATATTAATAATAAGAGCGTGTTCAGAGTTTGACAAAGCTAAAATATATTTATAAAAATTATAATTTCATTATTTATACTGTGATTAAAAAATTTAAATTTTATAAAATTCATAAAAATTTATACAAATTTATATGCCTCTCCAAACGAGTCAAAAATAATATATAATTTACTTAGTATAAATAAATGTTGTAATATTAATATTAATTATTTTACTAATATTTTCACATTTTTATCTCATCATCAAATTGAGCTCTGAATGTAACCTTTTTTTTTTTTTTTAAATGTGAAAAATTTGGGGCAGTATCAACATTTTGTTTTGAAAAAGGCTACGGAGATTTGCGGGCGTCCCCACTAATTAATATTCGTTGATTTTTTTTTTTTTTTTTGTGGGCTCCAAAAAGTAGGCTCCGCAGTGGACTTGAGGTATCAATTATTTAAATATGTTTTGTAGTGAATCTCGCAATTATCAATTATTTAAATAAAGATGTTAACGTAATGGATAAGAAAAATAAAAAAATATGTATTTTTCTTTTCCGTTTTTACTTAACAATCCCTATCTCTATTTATGTCCCAATTCTTGTTTAGGGGTAAAATCTTGATACTATTTTTTGCTCCTGCTAAAATGCAAATTCTTCATTTTAAGTTGTCTTGGCCTGTATTGAAAATAAAAATTGTTCATATTTTAAATAAAATAACATTATATATCGACATATATTATTATATATAATTAATATATAAACATATAGGTGCGTAAATAGATATCCAACTGACGGAGACTATCATTTTGGCCATCATCTTCTTTTCTTTTGTTTTTGTTTTTTTTTTTTTTTTTGGTTGGGTAATTATTGGTCATCAACTTCATACCCAATTGAGAATTATTCAAAATTCTCATTTTTCATCCCTGTGAACAATCTTTCCATGTCATTCATCCTTTCCAAGAAAGATCAAGTGGGCGTTTGGACGTATAATTTTTAGTAATTTTTGATATTTTTTTATCAAAATTTATTAGTTGTAATTTTTAGTGTGTTTAGTAAAATAAATAGTAATTTTTAGTAATTTTTGAATGTTTGATAAATTTTTTGACAATTTTTAGTAATTTTTTGGTGTTTGATAAAAATTTTAGTAATTTTTGAGTGGAAAAAAATTACTGTAGTAGAGTAGAAAGTGACAAAAATTGGTGTTTTACCAAATACAATATTTAGCTTATTTTTGCACAATATTGTGCTTCCAAACGAGGGGCGAGTAAAATCAATACCTACTAAATGAGCACTTTTGTCATCGCTTAAATTAAATTAAATGTGTTAAGCATACGTGATTGTTGACTAATATTAAGTTTATTTTATTTTTCTTTAACATGGACATGGATACTTAGACAATTACTTCTTTAATATTTAAAGGTCAAAGTTCAAGACGGAAGAGATATTACATACCCTCTTTAAAGTGACAAAATCATAGTACTTTCGACTGTAAGAGGCATGAAAAGAGAGCTGCGGTCGAAGACAAACCTCCCCGCAGTAGCAAAAACCACCTCACTATATATATATATACACACATTTTATTTCTTCCATAGTTTTACCCCCATTTCTTAGAACCTCTTTCTACACTCATTGTGCATTGATGTTTATTGATATAGATAGATCATTGGATTATGCCGGTCCATATCTGCGAGTCAAAAGATCAGTAATGTTAGAATAAGCGAAGAAGAAAAGAATTATGTATTAATATTGATTTCTATGCATAAAAATACAAGTTTACAAGGTCCCTTATATAAGAAGACAATAATCATAATCCTGATAGGAGATAGTAATCCTAATTATGATAGGATATACAAAATAAGAAATAAGATGGTAATCCTAATTATGATAGGATATACAAAATAAGAAATAAGATGGTAATCCTAATTATGATAGAATATACAAAATAAAGAATACATAAATTAAGGAATTATATATTAGGAATTATATATATTACTAAATCTAACACCCCCCTCAAACTCAAGATGGTGGAGCAGAGACCAATTTAAGTTTGGTGACGAGGGCATCAAACCAGCCAGGTAGAAGAGATTTGGTGAAGATATCAGCTATTTGATCAATTGAAGAAACATGAGCAAGATCGACGATACCACAGACCACATGTTGTCGAATGAAGTGATAGTCAATTTCAATATGTTTAGTGCGATCATGAAAAACATCATTGTGTGCAATCAATATGGCACTACGATTGTCGCAATGAAGCACAGTGGCCCCAGAATGATTGACACCTATGTCTTGAAGGAGCCACCAAAGCCAGAGAAGTTCTTGTGTAGTGTCAACAAGGGCACGGTACTTAGCCTCAGTGCTAGAGCGAGCAACCAGAGTCTGTTTCTTATTACGCCAATAAATAAGGGAGTCGCTTCGAAAGAAGCAGAAGCCGGTGGTAGAACGTCGATTCGTAGGGTCTCCAGCCCAATCAGCATCAGAGTAAGCATGTAACTGAAGAGAGGTCTGGCTAGAGAAATGGAAACCATGAAAAAGAGTGCCCTTGACATACCGGAGAATGCAAAGTACAGCAGCATAGTGAGTTGAACGAGGTGCGGACATGAACTGGCTGACAAAATGGACAGCATGAGCAATGTCAGGATGAGTAACAGTCAGATAAATAAGGCTGCCAACGAGCTGTCGATACAGTGTAGCATCAAATAGTGGTTCGCCATCAATAGAATTAAGGCGAACATTAGCTTCCAAAGAAGTAGAAGCAGTCTTACTATCCGCAAGTCCAGCACGGGTAAGGAAATTAGAAGCATACTTGGCCTGAGTAAGATAATACCCATTAGATCCAGAAGAAACCTCAAGACCAAGAAAATAGCTCAGCGGGCTAACATCTTTCATCTCAAAGTGACGATGAAGAAAGTGCTTGAGCTCAGATATACTATGAACATCATCTCCTGTAAGTATCACATCATTCACATAGAGCAGAAGAAGAACAATGCAATTGGTAGACTGGCAAACAAATAAAGCTGAGTCATAGGCATTAGCAGAGAAGCCAATAGTACTGATGATAGAAATGAACTTAGCATACCAGGCACGCGGTGCTTACTTAAGACCATAAAGAGCACGACGAAACTGACATACCTGTCGAGTTGCAATATTCTGTTTTCTTTGGTTTAAACCCTAAAACAAATTCAATATTCTCCACAAGCTAACACCCCGGGGGGGAAACTTAATAACTTGGGATAGACCCAACATTTTGAAAGGTTGGAATCAAAAATTATAAATTATTTCGAAAGAAGGCGAGGATAATTTTACTAAAAAATTATTAAAAAATAAATTATAGTGATATAATAAAAATTGTAAAAATTTTTTTAAAAATTGCAGAGAGACAATAGAAACAAATTAGCTAAATAATATAGAAATAAATTAACAAAATTATATTGTTATGCAGAATGAAAAATAATTATATATAATAAAAAAGTAGTGAAGCTTTTCATCTCTCTTATTTTTATCTCCAATGAATATTTATATATATATATATATATAGAGAGAGAGAGAGAGAGAGAGAGAGAAACATGCTTCATGTATATAAATAAAGGAATTTCCTTGACTGGAATTATGTTTGTTAAATCCTCAGTTTGATATGATTAATCAATGATGGGAAATTTGGGACCTTAAAAACTATATATCAATCGTCACAATCTAAGTTGAAATTTATATACAAAATCACAAATTTTTAATCCAAAACGGATACAAAATCAATGCTTAAACACCAATTTTCAAATCAATGGTCGGAAATTACAAGCCAATGACGTGATTTGATTTGTTACTTGGTTGAACAAGTAAACACCCGTAGAATTGGCATTGGATTAATTCCAAATTTGTTGGCGTAAAGAACTCTTCATTCGCGATATATATATATATATATATTCAAATCCTTTTACTGAGTTTTCGATGTCATTATCATTGGTTAACCAGAGAAATCAATAAAAGAAACTTGACCCAATCCCAAATCTAGGAATTCTTGCTTGCAGAAGATTTAGTTTAGAAGGCAGGACCGAAATTGGGCATAGAATCATCGAGTTTCTAGAAAGCATTATATATATATATATATATAAAACCTTTCAAAAAAAATTATATATATAAATATATATATACACTTTTCATTTATGTCTAAAAATTTTGAATAGAAAATCTGAAATAGCAACAAAACTGCTTTATATTCCAAGCTGAAACAGCTTATGCCTGCGTCCAAACAATCACATATTTTGATTCTGTTTAGAGTGATAAAAAATTTTGAAAAACAGCATAAAACGTTAAAAAAATTTTAAAAATTATTCACTTTTTATCTTATTACACAAATTAAAAACTCATAACTTATCTCATTTTATCTTAATTTTTGTTACTTTAAACGCACTCTCATATGTTTGTATGCATATATATATATATATATATATATATATATATATTATTCAATTTTAATGTCTACTTTCGTTTATATAGTTATCCGAAACCTCCCTTCCCTATAATTAATGGAAATTTTTAATTCAGGGCCACGCAATCTATGACATATGTTCTGATAATGCATGGCGATTCTATACACATATATCATATATTCCCATTTTTTTTTCTTTTTATTATTATTTACCTCTTCTTTTGTGGGTATAATGTAGCTAAAAGTTTTCATTGACTAGAATGTGCTTTATGGTCATTCTATTCAGTGAACCTTGGTGGAGCAACCAGAGAAAATACATTTGACATTGTTCACTAATAATTATATGGTACAGAGGGACCTAATTCCTTCGTCGCTAGCTAGTACAAATTTGTGCATTGGCCATCGATGTGATAGTTCTTGAGAATAATCGATACACCATTTACGTCTGTATCCACTTAGCCCAAACGTTGTTTTCTTAAGAAGTAAGCTTAGGATTCCGTTACCCAAAAAAAAAAAAAGCTTAGGATTCGTCATTGCCAAAAGAGATTTCAATGCACACATATATTTATATATATATATACACGCATATTAATTGTATGTCCGCATAATTCACGGATGATATTTAATGTTTTTCATTCTTGGTAGTAGACAGAAGAGATGAATTATCGAAAATCTTAACAAATAAAAATAAACTAATCTAAAATTTTTATTTATTTATTTATTTATTATTATTATTATTTTTTATGAATCAAGGGTGAAGTTAAGAATTTTTTTGCTATTGTTACTAGTTTAGTATTAAACTGGACTATGAATAGATATTAAACTAGATTAGAAATTTTTCTCATACTATGCTATAAATTGAATATTAAACTGAATTATGACGTGACACAATTGAACTATAGATAATTTTTTTTTTGGTAAGTAACTATAGATAATTAAGTTAAGATATTATATATTATTATTATTAAAAAATTTTGAACCCACATTTTAATCGGGTTAAAGCTCACCCTAACCTATATATACCTTCGCCCATGTTGTGACTGTTTGTTTTTTTGGGGAAAGACCTAATCACTTTTTTTTTTTTTTTAAGAGCTTTCTAGTGCAGCATTTCCATCTCAGTATCTGTGAATTTTTTTTTATCAACTAGTTTTAGACAACCATTTTTACATGGTTTTATTCTAGGAAAAGTCAGTCTTCTAATGCTTAGTAGAATATATATGGAGAGAGAGAGAGAGAGAGAGAGAGAGAGAGAGAGAGAGAGAGAGAGAGAGAGAGAGAGAGAGAGCCATTGATTTAGCTGTTCTTAGCAATAATTTAATCCAAGATAGATTTGTTCACCACTTTCCACTGGCATGCTTTTAAATCGGATTGTTTTCTACCTATACTCCAAGTATATCATGCAACAAATCTAAGAACATCACCATTATTGTTAATTTCAACAAGACTTTAACTAGGATTAATCGGCTCTATTCCTTGCTTGCAAGACAATGGATTCTCCGACATGTGGACCCATGCGAGGCTGTAAACTTACAAAAATACAATATATATTTATATATTCATATATACTACTATATATGAGTCCGCGCGTTTGGGTAGTTGAAATATAGGAGGAATCTTAGGAGGGTTAGAGTACAAAACCTTACACTATGTCTGGAGCTGTTTGTTTTGCATCTCATAGTTTGTTTTACAATAAAACAACTTCAGCGAGGTACTTACCCCCCCCCCCCCCCCCCCCCCCAAAAAAAAAAAACACTTCAACGAGGTAAGGATTTCTTTTAGGACGCTGCTCTTAACATTTAACGATTCACATTTATTTACATATTTTTAATTTATAAAACATTTAAATAAATTTAAACCGTTCTAACAACCCACGAACATAATGTCACGAGATTAATATCAACCCTTTATTTCGGCGGTTTGTGAGCGTCGAATTCGACCGTTGGAATCAGTGAAAAGTGCAGAGTGGATTGGACCCTAGCTAGCTGAACTATGGCCCATCCAGCTCAACAATTTGTTCGGTTCAAGTTGTCTTGGGCCTTGGGCCATGTTGGCAAAGATTCTATGAGGGTGGATCCTAGATACGATGATTTATTTCGAGAACTTGATTATTTATTTTATCTCGATTTCAATGTATAGGATATGAGATTTGAATAAAAAAATTTAGAGCGAGTATCAAACGGATTGGGTTTAAGTCAATCAAACTCAGATCTGTTCCGTTTGTAGGATACAATATTTAGAATATCACTTTATATGATAATGGTGCACAAACAATAGTAATAAAAAAATATATATATATAAACACTAGTATTTCTCCGTGCTTAATTGTATAAAAGATTAAAAAAACAAAAAAATCTCAACCATTGATCAAATAGTAAAATAATTTTAGTCATTAAATATATATGTCAAATCAATGACTTGATTTGTTATATAGATTATTAATATATTTTCATATTATGTTTTATATTCCAATATTTTTTATCATTTTCGTTTTTATGAGTATATAATTATTAGTACATAATTATGCTTATTATTTTGATTTCTATATTGTTTGTATCTATATATTTTGAATGAATATATATGAATAAAAGAATGAATACAAAGTTTCATGGATATGCTCCTAATAATGGCAACCAAGCACAAAACAAAATTTCAGGAATATGCTCCTAGTAGTGGCAGCCAAGCGCAAAACTCGAGCAAACTAATCTAGAACTCCTAGGGCATACCTAGAAAAAGGAAAACATAAACCAAAACTTCAGGCCAAAAGGGGCTTCTGTCCAATGAATTTAAATTGACTCTAAGGCCAGGAAAATTATCATTTACACATTGCTGTTGTTTGGTTGAAAAAAAGTTGAGAAAAAAGTACAATAAAAATACAAAAATATGACATAAAGGTGATATGTGTTAAAATTTTATTGAAGAAAAATATAAAAAGTAGTTAAAATTTTGTAACTTTTGATATTTTTTGATCCGTCAAACAAACCCATTACCCGGAGTTCTAATATATATACTATTGTCATTTATTAAACAAATTTCTAACCATAAAATTTAAATATGAATGATTGTAGTTGAAATTATGATACTGGTGTGTTTGGGAGTTAAAGTTGTGGCAGGAAAATACAAGTGAAGGAAAAATCTAGGATAATAAAATGAAATGAAAAACTTCATTTTCTTTAGTTATTTTTGGGTTGAGCTAGGAATATGAGAAAAAAATAAATAAGTAAATAGTTTTTAAAAAATAAATTTTTATTTAATTAATAATAAAATAAAATATTTATTTGTAATTTATTTTTCTTACGGCTATGTAGAATTCAGATCACTTAAGCAACACAAAAGTGAATATAGCAAACAAACGAATAAGAACAGTCGTAAAAAAAAATACGAGATTGATTTATAAGGTTTAGCAAAGTGTTTATATCTGTGGGTATGACAAAATAAAGGTTTTACTATGAACCTCCAATAATGGAGAAAGAATTAGAATAAAAGAATAAAGAAAACCTTAAGGAGACCCTTAGATAAACTCTCTTACCTTATAATTTTTTTCTCAACCTAATACTTAAAAAATCTTTGTCTAAATTTAGTATGAATATATGATAGGTTCCATATACATAGAAATAAGAAATCTAATAAAAAAAAAAACTCTACAACAGGCTCTAAAACAAGTTCTAAAAAATTTAAATCGGACTGCTTGCTTGGACGAGTTTTCCAACGAGTTACTTGACAAAAAATACTGTTCTTAGATTTTTTTAATGATATCTAGTGAGCCATCCAATGAGTTCGTCTACACCTATACATTTTTTAATTTTTCTCGAGCAAGCTTGCTAGAAAGACTTAAATTGTTGTATTGTATTAGTTATGTGGGGGCAAATATCTTATCGACTAACTTTCTATGTAATCTTACGAATCAATGTAAACCTGACCGAGCAAATGCTTTCATTCAACTCAGGCATCTGTCGTTTACCAATTCCTAAATATATAACGAATTGACTATGAGATCTCTAACATTAACAAATAATTATTCTAAACTTTACCTAAATATAGTGTTTTAAAAATGAACGAAGAAATTGATGCACTTTTCAAATCTACTAACAAAATTCAAGCAAACTTTTAACTATCCCACTATGATTTGCCTGTTTTTTTACTTTTTCATTAACAAAAATTTTTATATAAGTTGCCGTGCATTGCATGGTGCTTATAGTGCAAATGTACATAAATGTATATAGAGGTCTAACCTCATTTTTTTTTTCTAGGTCGAGTTCTAGCCTTAACCAATCGTTGAATGCGCAACTACTACGACTAAACAACTCTCATATATATGAAAATTTTCCTGATTTATTGCCTCAATTTTTTTTCCCTGCATGCTGTAATTTCTTTCTTTAAAACTAAATAAATAAACAAAAGCAATAATAAAAGTTAAAGTAAGGGTGGAAACGAACCGAACCGTTCGCGTGCTATTCGAGCTCGGCTCGAAAAAAAAGTTCGGCTCGAGCTCGATTCGTGTATTAAACGAGCTCGAACCGAGCTTGATTTTTGTCTCTTTTTGGATTCGAGCTCGAGCTCGAACATATAGAGGTTCGGCTCGAAAGCTCGCAAGCAGGCTTAGTTAGAATAATATATATATTTTTATATTTTTAATAATATTTTTATTATATTTTTTAAATATATTATATTTTAAATCAAAACAACGTTGTTTTGGTTTAATCGAACTATTCACGAGCCTAATCAAGCCTAAATTTTTCTTTATCGAGCCGAGTTCGAGCTTATATAAAAGTTCGAATCAAGCTCGAGTTCAGTATAAAAAGCTTGAGCCGAGCTCAAGTACGTTAAAGCTCGTCTCGTTTCCACCCTTGAGTTGAAGTTGCACCGAAGTTGGGTTTCTTTGAAAATACATAGCTCGTTGGGGTTTGATCGTATAGGCCGTCAGCTGTGCCCCCAAAAAGGGAATCAATTAGTTTTAGAGTTCAGTTTGGGCTCCCATTGTCAGTTTCGGCGAATTTGATTAGCCCAAAATGTCGACATGTACCATTGGAATACTTGATTGGGACTTCCACAATGTAATAGGCCCAGGAAATTTCTCATTTCGGCTGATCGCAAAAGTTGTTTAGGCCCATGAATGATTGGTTATCGAAGCTATTGTTTATAATATCAACTAACTATTGTTTGTCTTATTTATTTATTTACTAATTTATTTATTGTAATTTAGGGTGTACAGGTCAACTTGTGTATAGATCGGCTAATCCCAGTAATCCTGCAGTTAACCACCGAATAATCTTTTTCAGTAACTTTGAAAAGACTCGAATTAGTATATTTCTATCGTTCATGCATAATTTTGTTCATTAACCATTCTATAATATACTAGTGTTAGAATATGATATGAATTTCGTACAGTAGTTAAGTATTTAGTGGATACCGTTCTCGAATATGTTAAAGCTAACATCACAAGTGATGTTAGCTTCGTGATATTAGTTTTGTGAGTCGTTGGATTAAAGTGGTGTTAGTTTCGTGATTTTAGTTTTATGAATCATTAAATTAATATTGAACGGTTCACAATAAAAGTAAATTTAGAAATTTTCGACAAAAATATATTTTTAATAGAAAATTTTAAACTTATTTTTATTTTGAATCATTTGATTTTAATATAACGATTCATAAGGCTGATGTCACAGAATTAACATCACAAGTGATGTTAGCGGGTTACAGATCTCAAGTATAAAAGGTTAAAAATTTTGATTTTCTTTACATCATCTAATGATCCTAATTTGATTTAAGTAAAATTAAAATAAATGATCTTGATTTAATATTTCTTATTTAAAAAAAAAATTTTTTTTTGATCTTTATAATTTAACTGTTACAAAACAAAAAACACTGCAACTCCCGGAACTCATTGTTAGCCTCCTTTCTTTCGAACCTGATTGGAGAAAAGCCCACCATACCATTTTGACTCGTACATTTTCCACACAGAAAAGAGACCTAATTGGGCAGTGACTCACCCGCAGCTCACAAACTTCGCGCTGTGGTGTCAACCGTGGCTTTTCCTTGCGGGCAGCCCAATAGCCTTTGGAATCTCTCGTTTTCAATCTTTGGTACAGACGCAAACGGGCTTTCGCTTCTACATTTCTCTTTGCTCTGCGCCAGAAAGCCACCAGAACGATCAAACTATAGATACATATATATAGTTATAGTAAGAGAAAGAAGAGGAAGGGAGAGAGAGAGAGGAATATCTACAGATCTTTATTATGCTTCTCCGTAAGTCTCCAAGCTTCATCTGAAATGGCGGACGAACCTTCACTCACTCGGTGGTCCTTCGAGGTTCCAATTCTAGGCCTTCTTTGTTTTTAGTTGTGTTTGGCTGCTGAGAAAATGGCGGAACTGAATAAAATTTTGAATTTTGGATTCGAGAATTTTCTTTAGTCGGCGCTCATGGAACTGAAACCTCTGCTTTAAACTTCCTCTTTTGATAATGTGGAATAAGAAACTTAAACATTTTGAATCTTGGATTTTGCTAGAACACGGAACTTTGATGAATTTGGCATGGCACAACTTTTTGACTTTGCTGATTGGTGTTTTTCAATTTCCTTCGTTTTCTTGGCCAACTCGTTGGAAAACTTGTTAGCTTCAAACAGAAGCTAGTTCATGCTTGTTGCGATCTTAGTGTTGTAAATCTTAATGCGAAGCATTGAATTGAATCGAGAATTATGCATTCATATAGAGTAATTTTTTTATGTAGGATTTTAAGATGTTTTATGATGTTAAGTTTGGGAGAAAGAAAGCACCTGAGGAAAAGGATTCAGGAGGGAATGGTCATACTGCAGGAGTGGTATCTAATGGGAACTCTTCCTATGTGACATCACACGGAAGTGGGCATGCGAAGAACGTATCTGAACTGGCCATTTATGAACAGTATCGGAATCAGGTGATCCACAAGTCAACTGGAGGTGGTAACATAATAACATGCTTTTTGTGTTAGTAAACCAATTGATATGCTTTATACTGTTTGATTGCAGGACAGTGGGAGTTGAGCGCACTGTAATAGGGTTTTGTCTGCCAGATTTGATGAAAATTCGTATGGCTTCTTGATTTGCTTGAATTGGTTCAGTTCTTGTGTAATGCTTATGCAATTGTTTCTTATAGACGGATATGTTTTTGCTGTTGCTAGGGTTTTCTCTGGCAAAATAAAAGCTGGGTAGCATTTTCCAGTTAGAAGTTACATTGTTTATGCCACAGATAAAAATCAAGCGAAGGATACTTTATAATTACTATATTAGGCAGAAGTGCAACAGTGCGTGCTGAAATTACAGACCTGCTGACTGAATTACATTTAGGAACTCATTGGTACTAGTATCGAGGCGATGTAGGATAGATTTGATATTTCCTAATTTCTTTTGGATTAGTTTTCCTGTTTTCTTAGTTTATTTTAGATTCTGTTTTATTCTTCTGGGGGTCGAGGAGAAGCCCGCAGCTGCTACTCATGGGTGCGCACTGGGTGAAGTTCGTCCCGTGGCCCTGGCCGGCAAAGAACCACGAGGAGGTAAACCAGCTTAGACAAGCCCTGACTGACCAGCTTAGCTGAGAAGGCTGTTAGATGGTTCTCCACAATTAGAGGAAGGACTGCCCCGGAGAGGAGTCGAATCCGGGACCTATTGGTCCTAGGCCCTTCAGCCCACCATCCGAACCAATTCAACTATCCCTTACAGGGCGGATTTCGTTTTATTCTTATTTTAATTAGGATTGGATTTTATTTGATTTGTAATCTAAATAGAATTTGGATTGGATATGAAGACTCTTGAAAACCAATCCTAATTAGGATTAGATTTAAGATTAGTTTTCCTCATAAATAGGGACCTTTGTAGACACTTTTCATTCAAGCCATTTAATTTAATTATTCAATATATTTAGTTAAGAACTTTGTATCCTTATTTGGTTCATGTGTGTTCAAGGGCAACCTATCATACTCAAGGGCGATACCTCGCCAACGTCCCGTCGCTGCGTCAAGTGGTATTAAAGCAAGTTTGCCTTGCTTGGTTTTCTTCTTTCTCATTGAGTATACACAAGGTTTCTCCTTGTGCTCACTGTTCAATGGAGGGCCCAAACAATGATGATCGTAGTTTGGAGAATCTTTGGGTTGCACACCAAAGATTGGAGCAACGTTTGGATGAAATTGCAGCGATACTCAACTGTATGAATCTCAACAATATGGCTGTCTCAGTTGAGCCTGTAGCCCCTAGGGCTCCACGAGTTCAAGATGCTAAACGACTGTCTGTGAGACCATTCAATGGTAACCAACATTATAACCTGGTTGATGATGATTTCAAGTTTGAAGATGAAGGTGCTATTCAAGTAGCCCCTATTCAAAGAAGGGGCAACACCAATGATTCATTCTAAATGAAGATGGATCTCCCATCTTTTGATGGGCGTTTTGAAATCGAAGAGTTTCTTGATTGGTTAATGAGGTTGAACGCTTCTTTGAATACATGGAGATTGAAGATGATAGAAAGGTTAGCCTAGTCGCCTACAAGCTTAAAGGTAGTGCTTCTACATGGTGGGAACAGTTGCAAGCAACTAGAGTCTGCCAAGGTAGAAGGAAGGTTCGTACATGAGCAAAGATGCAAGAACTTTTTCGCGAAAGATCTCTTCCTCAAGACTACGAGCAAGTTCTGTTTTAGCAATACCAAAATTGCCAACAAGGTAACAAGACTGTCAATGCTTATGTAATTGAATTTCATCGCTTCTCCGCAAGAATCAACCTTCTAGAAATGGAGAATCAATTAATTGCAAGATTTATTAGTGGGCTACGCCGGAATATTCAAGCACAAATATTGCTACAACCAGTCCATTCTTTGGAAAGAGCAATCTCTTTAGCCACACGCATAGAGTCACAAGTAAGTTAACGTGGAGCAAGGAATCCTAACACCTATGGGAATTATAATCCTAATTCAACTAGGAATTATAATTCTAATCCATCTCAAAGTTTTACTCCTACTTCAACTCAAACTACACAAACTAAAGGAAAAGGGCGATAGATTCTTTTCAAAATCCTAGTCAATCTAGGAATACATGGAAGGGCCAAACAAGTACGAGATTAAATCCAGCTGCCCCCTGAGAAAAGTAATCCTTATGTTGTTCCTCATGGAGATAAGTGTTTTTGATGCGGCGAACAAGGACATCAGTCCAACCACTGTCCACAAAGACAAGTAGTTAACTTAACGGCCCTTGACGGAGAAATTGAAGAGCTTCACGGTGAAGAAGAAGGGTTTTCTTGTGCGGAGGAAGAAGAGAACATTCTAGTTGAATATGTCCATGGAGATGAAGGAATTTACTTAGTCGTACAGAGACTCATGTATACACCAAAGAAGGAGGAAATCCAAAGGCACAACATCTTTCATACAACATGTACCGTCAAGCAAAGGGTATCCAATCTTATCATTGATGGAGGAAGTAGTGAAAATATAGTCTCCAAGGAGATGGTGGATAAACTACAACTTCCAACGCAAAAGCATCCCTCACCTTGTAACATTGGATGGATCAAAGAAGTTGGTGAGCTAAAGGTAACTAAGCAATGCCTTGTTCCCTTTTCTATTGGTAAGAATTATAAAGACGAGGTACCATGTGTTGTGATCGACATGGATGCTTGGCATATGTTATTGGGACCAAAGTTGTTAAAATCGAGATTTTACTTAAAATCGGTAGAGGGTCTGAAAATCGAATCGTAAAATCGAATCGCAAAATCGTAAGATTTTACCAAATACCTATAAAATGAAAATATAGTCTATTACGCTAATATTTTTTATTTAGAGCTTCCATTTTTTTTTTGGGTTTTTGGGTAAGTTAATAATTTTATTAATAAGAGAAGAGAGAAAAGATATGTATCACGAAAAATGCCATACACAAAACTTACTCATATTAACAAAACGAATCCTTAACAAGGTTTACAAAATATTTTATATCTGGTTCTATATTCTCTTTATCCACCTGCACAATTGAGACTGTTAAAATATTTGATGTGATCTATGCAGTTGACATTAAAATATTGACTTCATTTTATCCTAATTTTTTGTTTGAATTGAAATGTATTTGTAATATTTTATTATAGGTCTCTTGGTTTCTATCTTGCCTACGACAGTTAATTTATGGTAGTCAATTTAATACAACAATGCACATGGTCCTCAACTAGTGTAGTATAATAAATAAAAGTGTTATAAAATAAAAAAAAATCTAAAACAATAAAGTAACAAGTGAAATAGTTCTAACATATTACTTGAAAAAAAAATTCATAAAAATCTATTTTATTTGATAAAATTATACAAAAATCACTTAATTTTTAAAATCGGCAAATCACCTATAAAATCGAGATTTACTGATTTTATGTCCTAAAATCGAGATTTTACCTATTTTGTTCCTATTGAGATTTTATATAAAATCGAACAAGCTTTCCCACTCTAACATCGTAAAATCGTAAGATTTTAAGATTTAAATCGGGAATTTAACAACACTGATTGAGACGTCCATGGCAATTTGATAGACAAACAATTCAGCGGGGTAAGGATAACACCCACACTTTCTACAAGAACAAGGTTAAGATTGTCCTCAACCCCCCAGAGAAGAAGAAGCCTACTACCAAGTCTAAGGATACAGAGAATGCATATCTAATTGTTCAAGACCTTATGGCTGAAGCTCGTGAAACAAATGAAGTTTTGGCACTAGTGGTGTAAGGGGAAGGAATTCAAGCATCTCCACTACAAAAGTTGCCTTCATCAGTTCAAGAGTTGATAGAAAAGTATAAAGATATCATGCCTGCTGACTTGCCACCCGGTGTGCCTTCTATGAGGAATGTTCAACATGAAATTGATCTAGTACCTGGTGCAAGTCTTCCTAACTTGCCTCAATACCGCACAAGTCCAAAGGAATTTGAGATCCTACAAGGCCAAGTTAATGATCTTCTACAAAAGTGCTTAATTCGTGATAGTATGAGTCCTTGTGCTGTTCCGGCCTTATTGACACTGAAGAAGGATGGGAGCTGGTGTTTGTGCGTCGATAGTAGAGCTATCAACAAAATCACAGTAAAGTATCGATTCCCTGTTCCTCATTTGAATGATATGTTGGACATGCTAGAAGGTGCAAATGCCTTCTCCAAGATTGATTTGAAGAGTAGGCACCACCAAATTCGTATTCGCCCTGGTGATGAGTGGAAGATTGCTTTCAGGACAAGAGATGGCTTGTACGAGCGGGTGGTGATGCCATTCGGTTTGTCCAATGCACCAAGCACTTTCATGAGATTGATGAACCAGGTTTTCCAACCCTGTATTGGCAAGTTTCTTGTTGTTGATTTTGATGACATCCTTATATATAGCCATGATAAGGTGGGGCACTTGATACATTTACGAGAGATTTTTGAGATATTAAAGAAAAATAGTTTTTATGTCAATGCTAAAAAGTGTAGTTTTATGACTAATAGCTTGATCTTTTTGGGCTATGCGGTTAGTTCAGAGGGAATAAAAGTTGATGAAGAAAAGATTAGAGCCATCCGAGAGTGGCCTATTCCAAAGACAATTAGCGAGGTAGGGACCTTCCATGGCCTTGCGACTTTCTACCAATGGTTTGTGCAGAATTTTAGCACCATTGTTGCGCCTCTCACTGATTGCATGAAGCAAAAACAACTTATTTGGTCACAAGCCGCTGAAGATAGCTTTAATTTGATCAAAAAAAATTTGACAATTGCTCCTGTTTTGGCACTACCAAATTTTGATAAGTTGTTCAAGGTAGATTGTGATGCATCAGGCCTAAGGATTGGAGCAGTTCTTTCACAAGAAGGTGGATCAGTTGCCTTCTTTAGCGAGAAACTGTGTGAATCAAGACAAAGACGAACAACCTACGAACAAGAATTGTATGCAATGGTACATGCATTTCAACAATGAGAACGTTATCTCATTCAATGAGAGTTTATTCTCAATAGTGATCATCAAGCTCTCAAGTTTCTACAAAATTCGGCAAAACCAAATAGGATGCACGCTCGATGTATTGCTTACATTCAAAAGTTTTCTTTCTCTATCAAGCATAAATTGGGCCAATTAAACAAAGTTGCCGATGCCTTGAGTAGATGAGCTGTCCTACTTACGGTCATTCGTAATGAGATAATTGGGTTTGATTACTTAAAAGACTTATATGAAGATGATGAAGATTTTAAAAAAGAATGGTATCTATACCCCTCGCAACCTCATACTTCAAGCAAGTTTCAAATTCAAGATGGGTTTTTATTTTATGAAGATCGTCTTTGTATTCCCAAAGGTTTTTTAAGAGAGCATATTATTCGAGAATTACATGATGGAAGATTGGGTGGTCATATGGGGCATGACAAGAGTATTTCCTTTGTGGAGGCACGTTATTATTGGCCTCACTTAAAAAAGATGTGGAACGGTATGCGAAAAAATGCTACACTTGTCAAACTGCTAAGGTTCAAGCTCAAAATACTAGCCTCTGCACACCTCTTCCAATTCCAGAGGCACCTTGGGAGGATCTATCAATAGATTTTGTTCTTAGATTACCACGTACTCAACGAGGTATGGATTCTATATTTTTGGTCGTTGATAGATTTTCTATAATGGTACACTTCATTCCTTGCAAAAAGACTTCAGATGCTTCACATGTTGCAAGGTTATTCTTTAAAGAGGTGGTTCGTCTCCATGGTTTGCCAAAGACTATTGTATCGGACCGTGATAGCAAGTTCTTAAGTCCTTTTTGGCGAAGCCTATGGAAGAGGTTAGATACTACTTTGACGTAGAGTAGTACTTGTCATTCACAAACAGATGGGCAAACAAAAGTGGGG
Source organism: Vitellaria paradoxa (assembly GCA_019916065.1). Lineage (NCBI taxonomy): Eukaryota > Viridiplantae > Streptophyta > Magnoliopsida > Ericales > Sapotaceae > Vitellaria > Vitellaria paradoxa. The sequence continues at coordinate 9,802,546 of CM034237.1, read as the reverse complement.
AATCGTACATTGGAAAACATTCTATGAAGTATTTGTCAAGAAAGTCTAAGACAATGGGATCTAGCTACATCTTAAGCAGAGTTTGCATACACTAATGTTCCTAATCGTTCAACGGGCAAGACTCCTTTTGAGATTGTCTACATTCATCCTCCTTTGCATACATTAGATCTTGTTCCATTGCCTTGCTTGCCGAAGATGAATATTATTGTAGATCATATAGCAGAGAAGATAGCACAAACTCATGTGGAGGTCAAGAAAAAGTTAGAAGATTCAAATGCTAAGTACAAGGAAGTGGCAGATCGACATTGATGAAAGAAAGTTTTTGAAGAAGGAGAGATGGTTATGGTTCATCTTCGCAAAGAGATCTTTTCAGTTGGTACTTACAACAAGCTCAAACAAAAGAAGATTGGTCCTGTTCGTGTGCTTTGGAAAATACAATGCTTACGTGGTTGATCTTTCTCTAGATTTAGCCAGCTCAAAGGTTTTCAATGTCCAAGATTTGTTTGAGTATCATGCTTTGCCTACTCTCCCTATCCTTTACTCAAGGATGAGCACTTCTCAAGTGGGGAGACTGATGTAGGATAGATTTGATATTTTCTAATTTCTTTTGGATTAGTTTTCCTATTTTTTTAGTTTATTTTGGATTTTGTTTTATTCTTATTTTAATTAGGATTGGATTTTATTTGATCTGTAATCTAAATAGAATTTGGATTGGATGGGAAGACTCTTGAAAACCTATCCTAATTAGGGTTAGATTTAAGATTAGTTTTCCCTATAAATAGGAACCATTGTAGACACTTTTCATTCAAGCCATTCGATTTAATTATTTAATATGTTTAGTTAAGAACTTTGTGTTCTTATTTAGTTCTTGTGTGTTTAAGAGCAACTTGTCGTATTCGAGGACAATACCTCGCCAATGTCCCACCGCTGCGTCACAAAGTACTAAGTAGGGGCTTAGTTCTGGATCTTCAATTCCTGGCCTGGCAAGATCCGGTATGTCTGTTTCTTGTCTTACTATGATGGGTTTCTGATTGTTTACCATAATGGGTGATTGGAATTTCACCCTATCTGCCTCTTATGGTATGTTTGATTGGATGGAAAATAGGAAGGAGGGAAGGGAGAGAGGATAATACCCCATTTCCATTGTTTGGTTGGAGGAAAAAGTGAAGAGGAAGGAAAATGGGGTGGAAAAGTGAGTGGAAAAGTAAGGGGTGGGTCCCACCTATTTTTATCCCCCTAAATTTGGGAGGAAAAGAGGAGAGAGAGGAGGGAAGTTGGGGGGGGAGAGAGAGTTGTGATAAAAAATTAAAAAAGTGGGACCCACATTTCATAAAATAATTTTTAATTCAAAAAATAAATTATAACATATATATAAATATATATGTATTCCTTTTCCTTCTTCTCACTTTTCCACTCAACCAGACACATCTCCTTCCTTCCACTTTTCTTTCCTTCTTTTATTCCTTCCTCCCACTTTTCCTTCCTCCCAAATTTCCCTTGTACCAAATGGAGCATTACTAATTTTTGAATGGTTATATATTTTTTAGGAAAGTGAAATAATTAACCTAATTCCTCTATCATATAAAATTATGCCTAGTATATGTGCTTTTTCTTTTGTTTGGTCCCTGATACATAAATATATATGTAATAAACTTGTTGGGAAAAATTTCAAGGAAATGACTATACGACTTTTCCCAGTTTACACAGCTATCTTTTTTCTTAAGATCCATGATACTGGTAGGTACTGAGAAACTTGACATTGAGTGGGAGGAGTTGGTTGGCTCCAATAAGGGAAGCCAAGACAAGCAAACAGCTTAGAGGAGATGCACTTATTGTCATTCAAAAGAATTTTTGGTGCTTAAATGATTTTTTTTTTAATAGGGTTTCCTAAGGTATAATATTTTAACATATCTTTTTGGTTGTATGAGATTCTGCTCCCTGTGTAGATTTGGAATAGATGAATATGCATCAAATGCTTTTTCAGTTCTTGTTAACATTTTTCTAGGTGTGATGGGTCTAAGAGAATGGCAAGTTTTAAATTAGTATAGAAGTCATTAATTTTAATTCACTATCTTTCTATTAATTAGAGTAAAGATTATACTGTCAATTATACTTTCATGGTAAACCATAGTGGCTTTGGTTTTCAATGCCAATAAAAGGAGGAAAACATACTTTAGATGCTGCATGAAGTAGCATAGAGTAGCAAACATTTCAGTATCATTGATGTACAAAAATAGTCTTATCTGATATCTTGTTACTTAATAATCAAATGGGTACATCTTAATTGTCGCTGTATACTTATTGGTATGGGCAAACATTTTATAGGAGTTCAGAAAATACTAAAGTTTATTGTTATTAGCTAAAGAGAGCATATGTATATTGACTTGTTCAATTTGTCATTATTTGCTGGAGCATTGAAGCCCTTTGGAGTCTGCTGATGTTTGATGTTCACTTCTCAGGCAAAAATCTCTGCTTCCTGCTTTTGAATCTGCAGAAATGCGTACATTAGCAGAGAGTTTAAGTAGGTAATTTCTAACACGAAGGACTCTATACGTGGGAGTAAGCCATCTGCCTGATTTTGTGAAGAAAACTGGAAACATGATAAATATTATACTTCTCATATATATATATATATATGTATTTTTTTTCTCATATATATATATATATATATGTATTTTTTTTCCCCTATCAGAGATATAATTCGTGGAAGTTCAGATGTGACGTGGGAAAGCATAAAAGGATTAGACAATGCTAAACGGCTACTTAAAGAAGCAGTTGTCATGCCAGTAAAATATCCCAAGTACGTTTATTTATTTATTTATTTTTTTTTTGTGGGTGATAGGTTCCCAAGTTGGTGCTAGTGAATACCTACGATATGACCTTTTCTTAGTTGAAATAAGTAGTGTTATTTGAAACTTTTACCAAGTAACAGGAAAGCTTGTTTGATTTTCCTAAGATGTGGTGGTTGAGTGACAACGCCATTTCTCACACTTTGATTTTAAACTGTGAATTGATAACTAACTTTAAGTCGTCACTAGTGATATTATTCATGAGAAAAAAATTCTTATTCTTATAGTTTATGAACCTTAAGTAGTAGGGTATTTCTGAATTTCCACCCTAAAAGGAAATTTTTTTTTAAATAATTATTCCACACTGAAAGGATTCCTATTCCAAACTAGGGAAAAGAAAATAAATGAAAGCAGTGTCTAGAAGGAGGTGAGGGGGGAAGAAGTGGAATTGGATGTTTCCTATCTTATTCAAGCTCTAAAAGCAACGAAACCCAACGAACTTTGTTTTTCTTAAGCAAAAAGCTAAAAAACAAGCTTTTAAGCTGATACCAAGTGAGGTGCTAGCTATGGTGCCTTTTTTTTTTTTAATATATTAATGGATTTTAACTTTCATTTGCTTACAACCATAGTGGTTGCCGAAACGTTTTCTATTTCTGTCAAAATATGTATATTTGATTGTTTGTTCCCATTTTTAAGAGAAAGTTTTGTTGCAAGGGAATATTAGTTTTTTGCTTTTTTTATTTTCCTTTTTTTTCAAGAGAATTTGCTTAAGAGGTCTTGCTTTTATAAATACTGAATTCATTTTAATAAGAATAACACCTCAATCTCTCACGCAGAGTTTTTTAAGAATGCTTGTGCATATGAGACGATGTGTAGATGGTTTTCCAAAGTCAATTTTAAGTGGGTAACATTTACAAGCACTTTGCACATGGATTGTAGGCAGTGGCGGACTCAGGATTTTGAGTAAGAGGGGGCTAAAGTAAAAAATTTTGTATTGAGTGTAGAGAAAAGTAAAATCTTGGGGAAGCCAAATACTATATTATATAAAAAAAAATCTTAAAATCTATGAGGGTATTAAAGGATTTTCAAACCTTAGGGGGGCCAAACACTATATAATATGAAAAAAATTCTAAAATCTGTGGAAGTATTAAAGGATTTTCAAAACTGGGGGGCCATGGCCCCTGCTCGTCCACCCTTTGGACCGCCTCTAATTGAAGGTGCTGCTGTTGTTAGTTTGTTTCGATCCTTTTATTAAAGCATTTCTTCAATTTATTAAACATCTTGTCGGTGCCTTGACCCTTGGTGATATGAGGTATTAGTGCTTTATGGTTGTAATATATGTTACATGGACTCGTTTAAATGAATGATATACCCTTGTTGGATACTTGACATTTGGACAACGATATTTGGGTAAAGGTATGGTATATTAGTCCCAATATAATTGAATATATATACAGGCAAATTTAACAATTCAATTTTAATACATAATTATGCATAAAACTTATATTTATGTATGGAATGCTCTAATGAAACTTTGTTAATACCGTACTATCATATGGAATTAAATAATAATATTAAATATATAAATCTTTTCTTGTATTCTGTATCCTTGAATAAAAAATTAATGGATTTGACTCCTAGATATATATTTGTATCCGACACCCATACCCATGTCAATGTAACATAGCTTGTAAAGCCTGCAAATGCATTGCTTCTTGTAACTGGACAGCAAAATACATCACTATATGTAAAATACTTTTCCAGCTTCCTGTGTTATACCAATTGCTTTAGTTGTCCATACATGGTTGTTGCTTATCTCACTGTCAAATGCTTGAATTATTTCAAAACTTCTCTTGGACTATATGCATGCTCATTAGTGCTCCGGTTTTCACTGATTGTAGCATATGCAGATTAAGTATTCACGTTTCTGGTTAAGCTCATTTTTGCATTTGTTATAGATACTTCACTGGTCTTCTATCACCATGGAAAGGTATTCTACTCTTTGGCGCTCCAGGAACAGGAAAGGTAAGTAGTTTCGGTCTTTTCTTGGTTTTTTTATCAGTATTTGAAAAATGTGATGCTTTCTTTGTTTCTTTTTTTGTCCCTTACAGGGCCGTTTGTCACATTGTGGTTGTACTTGTTCTTCATATATTTAGTAAAATTTGTGTATGCTGACAGAATTTTTTGCATAGGTAATCTTTCAAAAAAAAAAAAAAAAGGTTCTTTCCTCATAAATGTAAACTAATGTGTCTGAAGCATGAGTTCCTTTATTTTTTTAATTTTAACTTTCAATTGTAATTTATTTAGATTTGACATAATGAAGTTTGGGGAGGGGATTTTTTTTTTGGGGGGGGGGGGTGGGAGTGATTATATGGTAAATCAAAATTTTCCAAGTGTTTGCATATTGGTGCTTAATATGATATTTTTACCTGTTCCCTCAAATATATATTATAAGATCCATGATTGTCTTGCTGGAGTTTAAATTTTTTTTTTGGAATGTACTGTAATTTAGACGCCAATGTCTCTTTTTTGAGTTCCCAGTGTTCTTGAATTTGTCCTCTTTGTTGATCACAATTCCTAACTCTCTTCCTTTTCTCTGTTTTATGGTGTTTCTGGTTGTGAAAGGTGCAATATAATGCAGTTGTTTATTAGTATGGAGTGACCTTATACAAACCCTTAAAGAACCCTATATGTTAACTAATATTGTAGCCACAAAACCAATTAAAATACCCACAAAACCTACAGGTTTTTCAGCTGTTATACCTTGAATTTGGGGTTACTGGTATAATATTTTTCCTACATCAAATGCCAATGTAATTGTAAGGATGCATGTATTAATATGGGCATCTCAAATTAACTTTCGTGAACTAGAAAGTTCCTAGTCACTCCATGCAAACTTGAATCTGACTTGAGTTTATGATAGGGAAAAAGGAAACGATTTTTGGTGTGGCACCTGTGTTTCCATGTGGCATTAATTTGCCTTCTAATATCTATTCTGTTATTTTAATATCTGATCTACCCTCCCTACCTTTAGTTTTTTTCTTAGAATAACAATCCCATTTTTTCATAATGCTGTAGACTATGCTTGCAAAGGCTGTTGCATCCGAGTGCAAGACCACATTTTTTAATATTTCAGCCTCATCTATTGTCAGCAAATGGCGTGGTATGTTATTGTTGCTCCCTTTTCATATTGTGAATGTGGGCTGTTGATACAAATCCATTGGCTGAGTATTTGGCTGTCTTCAAATTATATTTATTTCATATTTGGTGGGTGGGTCAATGTGACCCCAATTAGATTGGAAATAGGCAAGTCAAGTTGAGTCCCTCCTCCCCAAGTTTTTCCTTTTCTTTTCTCTTTTTAGGTGTCCTAAATCCCAAAAATTCTAATTTGGGAATATACTTTTGTGAAATAACTTCTTCTTTCCATACTTTTTCTCCAATGTATATAAATAATATAATAAAAATGGATGTTTTATTATTTTGATTTGAGTAAAAATATGAATATATTCCTAATCCAGAAAATGAATAAATAGTTACTAGTTGTTGCAGTGTCCATGTTCTGTCCTGTGGTTCCTTTTCTTTTTCAAATTAGCTTGTTTGCATGTTCATGCTTTGTTAATTCAATAGTATGCATCTCATATGTTTGTTAATGTAAGATCACATGAACTAAGAAGTATGGATACGGATACGGATACGGGATATGGATATGATAGAGGTGCGGATACGGATACGGCAATTTTAAAAAAATAAGGACACGGATGCGGTAATATGGTGTTCATCGATTTAGAGAAGGCATATGATCGGGTTCCTAGGGAGATTCTATGGAGAGTATTGGAAAAGAAAGGAGCGTGTGTCGCATATATTGAGGCGATAAAGGACATGTATGATAGAGCCATGACATCTATACGGACGACTGGTGGAGAGACTAATGAGTTCCCTATCACGATTGGTTTACATCAAGGCTCAGCGTTAAGCCCGTACTTGTTTGCTTTAGTTATGGATGAGATTACAAGACATATTCAGGATGAGGTGTCGTGGTGTATGCTATTTGCAGATGATATTGTTTTAGTAGATGAGACGAGAGAAGGAGTGAATGCTAAGCTAGAATTGTGGCAGGATACGTTAGAGACAAAAGGGTTTAGGGTAAGCCGATGCAAGACGGAATATATGGAATGTAAGTTTAGTCAAAGTAGGATAACGGGTAGTATAGAAGTAAGTTTAGGCACACAAAAAATTGTAGAGAAAGATAAATTTAGGTACCTTGGATCTATGGTGCAACAAGATGGAAGAATTGATACTGATGTAACTCATAAGATTCAAGCTGGGTGGACCAAATGGAGGAGTGCTTTGGGGATTTTGTGCGACCGAAAAATCTCCCTCAAGGTGAAAGGAAAGTATTATAAGGTAGCGGTTAGACCAGCGCTGCTATATGGGTCAGAGTGTTGGGCAGTAAAGTATAATCATGGTCAGAAGATGGCAGTTGCGGAAATGAGAATGCTAAGGTGGATGTGCGGGATTACAAGGAAAGATAAGATTAGGAACAAGGAGATTAGGGGCAAAGTAGGAATAGCACCGATTGAAGATAAAATGAGAGAAAACCGATTAAGATAGTTTGGCCATGTTAGAAGGCGTCCAGCAGAGGCACCTGTTAGAAGGTGTGAAAGTATGGAGATTGCCAGGAATAGGAGAGGTAGAGGAAGACCCAAGAGAAACTGGAAAGAAACCATTAAACATGACCTGACCTACCTAGATTTATCGGAGGACATGCCCCTAAACAGATCTAATTGGCGTCGACAAATCCATATAGCCGACCCCACCTAGTGGGAAAAGGCTTGGTTTGGTTTGGTTTGGTACATTTTTATTAGTTATATATATGAATATAGCATTCACAAAAAATTAATTTAATATATATGTCAATATACAAAATATAACAAAATATGAGTCATAAGATTTTATAATTTTAGGAATTTTAACTACTCAAATCTAAATTTTTCTTAATCATATATTTGAATAAAATGATAAATAATAGAATACATCATGTGGTGTATTCGATACGTATCTTGAAGTATCCGAATAGTATGTGGATCCGATACGTATTGGATACAGATGTGGATACGGCACCCCAAAGAATGTGTGGATCCGATATGTATCGGATATGGATACAACACCCATTTTGGAATATACATGCTTCATAGCACATGAAAATTCACTTCCACCTATTGTATTTTGGACCAATGTCTTTTATAGTTAAGGTATTTTCCCTTGTAGCTTCAATTTTGAATTGATCTATTTTTTTTTAATAGTAAGTTTTTTAGGGATTTTTAGGAACCAGATGTTTGGATGGAGGATGTTGAGTGGGTTGGTTATGGAGCTCTCTAGGAAGTTGTAGTATGCATTGAGAATGAAATGGTGAAGGATCATTGGAAATGGAAGGAGTGTCAACCAAGGCAATGTTGGATGGAGAGAGAGTAGCGGTGGAGAACCAACATTCTACGGTTTGCTGGAGGAGTTCTTTATTTATTTATTTATTTATTTATTTATTTTTTTGATAAGTTGGTTTGCTGGAGGAGGTTATTGTTCCATTGGTACATCCATGCATGCAGGTGGAGACTTATTCTTAAGACGCTGGGCCAAGTTGTTGGATGCATTGAGAATGAGATGGTGAAGGATCATTGGAAATGGAAGGAGTGTCAACCAAGGCAATTTTGGATGGAGAGAGTAGCGGTGGAGAACTAACATTTTATGGTTTGCTGGAGGAGATTTTTTTTTTTCTTTTTTTGATAAGTTGGTTTGCTGGAGGAGGTTACTGTTCCATTGATACATCCATGCATGCAGGTGGAGGCTTATTCTTAAGACGCTGGGCCTTGAAGGCCAGTTCATCTAAGTGAACAGTGATCTGTTCAGGAGGAGAATAGGGGACAAGCGGTTGCCCTCGACCTCATAAAAATATTTATAGGTCTCAGGAGGCCTATAAAACTTTGGAAACTCCTTGGTATTGAATAATACAAAGAGTACCCTCTCTTACGTTGGACAGCTAATAAGTGACCTCTGGCATCAGTGTTTCTATAATTTGTATGCTGGTCAATTTTTTCTATCTGGATGGTTGAAAACAAAGTTAAACTGTCAGACATTTATAAAACATCATCCTCAATCATCATCATTGTTTTTATATTTTATTTAATATATATATATATAGACAAGCAACATTTTATTGATGCAAACAGGAAATGTTAGATCAGGATAATAGGGACAAGATGTCATCAAAGGAAAAGGAAAGATAAACAGGGGAAACAAGTACGATGATGCAAACAACCAGCATCACTTTTACTACTACAAATATAATTGATTCACTGATCTTGGTGGTTTAAGACATTGCAAGGTTGTTGACATCAAAATTAAGCTGATTGATGGTCTGACACACATCATCCATGACTTTTATGTAGAGAAAATCACATAGTTTTTGGTTATTTGATATGCTTCCTTCTCTTGGGAAAACACAAATTGGTTTTTAGTTTCTCTTGCATTTCAGGTGATTCAGAGAAGTTGGTGAAAGTTTTATTTGAGCTTGCAGACATCATTCACCATCAACTATATTTCTTGATGAAATTGATGCCATCATTAGTCAACGTGGTGAAGGACATAGTGAGCATGAAGCAAGTAGGCGTTTGAAAACTGAACTACTAATTCAGGTGATCTTTTATCCTAACAAGGTCTGTATGTATAAAATGCATGCGTATTTGTCAAATATGTAAAATGTTAATTATATTATGGGTGAAGAGTTCAAATATCATCTTGTTAGTTGGGAAGGTGTGTGTTTGCCAGTTTGGGAGGGAGAGGGATAGGTATTTGGAAGTTAGACTTGTTTAATAAAGCTCTTTTTGGTAAATGGCTTTGGAGGTTTACAGGGTGTCACGGGGTGAATGGACTACCAAATAAGGTGGTAGAGTTCATGGGTCAAGTCTTTGGAAACGCATTTGAAGAATGGAATAGTTTCAGAGACATTTGTCAAATGAGGTTGGACAAGGGGATCAAGTAAGTTTTTACAGCCATTCTTGGTTGGATGGTAGAAGAGCGAGGGATGTTTTCTCAGATATCTTACTTGGCAGGTGATAAGGAAGCTTTGATTGGTGAGGTTTCTTTGATGGGAGGAGCTCCTATTTTCCATGTTAATCTTTGTACAATCTTCATGATTGTGAATTACAGAGTGTTAGGTTCATTTCTTGTGTTGGCAAATTCTGTGATGAAACGAGTTTATGATCCCAGATTTAAAAGTATTATGATTCCTAAAATCAATAGCATTTGAATTGTAATTGATTAAGAAATATTGAGTTTTGAACCTAATAGGACTTGGATTACTAATTTGTAATTGTTTTTAGGATTGAAAGAATTAGGAATTGTTGTATATTTGGAAGCTTCTTATGTAGTTAGAAACATTCTTAATTTCTTCTAAACCTTCTATACTTGGACATAGGCTAAGTTCTCTTAGATCTCGCCTTAAAAGAGAAGACTAGTGCAGAGAAGCATCGGGATTAGAGGAGCATAACAAAACAAGTGGCATATCATATTTGCCCCATTGTTGGATACCTTACTTGCTGGTTGCTGGCAAGTACTGAAAGGTGTTTTTGAGCTCTGCAACTCACTGGATTGGGCACTTTGGCAAATAGTGCAAAGTGGATCTGAGTTTCTACAACTTGCTGGCTAGCATAGCCCAGTTAGCAATGAAAATTCTATTTTGGAAAATTCTATTTTTGGAATCCAGATGAGACTGGTACTTTGCCCCTATAGGGACTTGTTCAGGGGATTTAGAGAGAGAAAAAGAGAGAAAACTCAAAGAGGGTGATGCTTCGAGATTAAAGGCTATCTCCATGCTTCGAGATTAACACGCTAGAAAATTTTTAAATTATTTTGAAACTTTGCTAGCAGGTGATGGAGAATATATATGTTGAAATGCATCCAATCAGGGTTTTTTTGTAGTTTACTCTACATGCAGTTGATTGATAGGATGGAAGAAGATTTTCCATGAAAGAAGTATTTGGCATTTTGGTGCTCCTCCAAAGGTAGCCTTCTTTGTTTGGTATTTGGTTTGTTAAGATTCTCAGTATTGATAATTTCATTATGAAAAAATGGACTATTGTGAATTGGTGCGCTTATGTGAGAAGGATGGTGAATCGACTGGTGCTGCTTATGTGAGAAGGGATGGTGATCTGTTCCTATATTGGACTTTGTTTTTTGTCTAAAGCACCGTGGGATTTATTTCTTTCAATTTTGTCATGTATTAGGTTCTCTCGAAAGAGATGAAGCAACTTTGAGTCTTGGTCGGTGACAATACAGTAAATTCATCTTCTCTGAAAGGTTCCAACCCAAGCCTGGAAATGTTAAGTATATCAGTGTGGTGCCTACCAAAGAGTCTCCAATACTTAAGTTTGCTATGGAGTTTAGAGAAAATACTCTGGCAGAGTTCAGTAAGGATAGAGTGTTGTACCTGTGTACTTTTTGAATGTGTATATATATGTGAAGCCTTATATAGAACGTTGTGTGCATAAGATTCATGTAATCACATCCTCTCTTCCATTTTGGTTTGCCACTTGTATTGTGAATCTCGAGGTTGATATCTTAATTGGTTAGCCAAGCCGTTATAGGACAGTTAGAGATATCAGTAATTTTGTAGGCGAAGATCTCGAGTGTCTCACAAGGTGGTTATATGTGTGGCTTATGACGTAAACTACTCTGTCGGATATCCCGATTGAGGGCGTCTAACTAAAAGTGGGCCAAGTGGTCCTAAAACCCATCGGTAATATTTCTACTCGGATATATTAATGGTTTCCCCGCTCGGGTTAAATGCTAAACAGGAAACCTCTCTTCTTAATGATGCTCTGTTTGGTGTGGTGCAGAATATCTTCATATCAGTGGGTACCGAGGTTGGTAAAATTAGAAAGTTTGGAAGATTATTATTATTATTGTTTTGGGGAGAGTAGGATAGAAGAAATTTCTAAGGTGTGGATTTTCCTTTGTATGTTGTGAAAAGGTTTTTCCTATATTATGTCGCGTGCTATGTATCATGAACACAACTTGTGGCATGAATGAAATGAAGATGTGAATTTTTCTTTAAATTGCATTCAATTTTGAACATTCTTGCTATATTTGATTATCTGAGTTTTATTTGAGCTCTACTTTCTAAAAAATTAATGTATTGGACTAGACTGCAGATGGATGGTTTGATGCAGACAGATGAACTTGTTTTTGTCCTTGCGGCAACAAATCTCCCCTGGGAACTGGATGCGGCCATGCTCCGCCGTCTTGAAAAGCGGGTATCCTTTTAATTGGTTAATTAATTACATTTCCCATCATATAATGAGTATAAAAAAGATTATAATGAAGAATTCTTTTTTCAATAAACTTACACATTGGATTGAGTTTTTTTTTTTCCCAGTGAACTGACAATTGACTTGGTTATTTTTAAAATGAGCTGCTTTAATAGAACTGCAAATCATGTGCACATAGAATAATATTCTTCTTATTCGTGCCAGAAAAAAGTAGCTATGATTTGAGAGACTTTTTGGTCTCTACGTCATAAAGGATGGCCTATGCTTTGCATACACACTCTTTGTTGCAGAAATCTTAAAAATTCGTTTATGGCATGCATATGGTGAGGGTTAACTTGTTTTCTGCTCAAGTTCTTTCTACAACTACTATATCTTGTTTAGTTACTTAAAAATGATATATGGTTTTTCAGCTACAAAATTTGCTTTCGGTTCTTTACTGGCTTCACTTAATCATAATATTTCAGGACTGGAATGTGGGTCCAGTGCTTATCAATTTGTTTCACTCCTCTCCTCCTGTGACCATTTAACAGCTGAATATTGTATTGGATGGACTGTCCTCAACGTTTCAAAGGAATAAAATTGTGGTTCTCTCTTTTTTTTTTTTTAAGAGCTTAAAAAATGCCATTTGAGGGTGTGTTGTGTATGCTGATACGTTTCTTTAACTAATAACTATGACGTTAGATTCTTATTCCTCTTCCGGAACCAGAAGCAAGAAGAGCCATGTTTTGAGGAACTGTTGCCACCACAGCCTGGTGAGGAGAAACTTCCATATGATTTATTTGGTGGAAAAGACAGAAGGTATTCAGGTTCAGACATACGGCTGGTGTGCAAGAGGCTGCCATGCAGCCACTGAGAACGGTAATGACTGTCCTTGAAGAAAAACAAGAACTGGTGCCGGAGGATGGTACGCGTTTTTTAACTTAATTAGTAACTGCTTTTATTATATTATTTGCACATTTCTAGGAATGCCTCTTCTTTGCAGTGGGTGGACGAGACGAACCATACAAATTCAGAGGGATGAAACAGAAAAAGAAGAAAGAAAATGCAAAAAAATTAAGCCGTCAATTGTAATTGCAGTAAATCTAAAGAATTTGCGTAGTCATTTCTCCTTGTTGGGACACAAAGTCTAATGGAGGGAAAAAAATTGTGTTTGTCTTCCAGTTATAATTTACATACTGTCGTGATTTTTTGAAGTTTTTGATTTTATTGTCACCATCCTTGTCATACTTCAACTTGAAATTTCAAAAACCATTGTTAATAGAGGCAACATCTTAACATTCCAACAGAACAAAGTTAATCAATTCTCTTTAGTGTTTGAACAGACAGGCTCATAGTTTTAAAACTACCTAGGAAGAGACTTCCAGCTTCTGAGATAGCTCTGGTGGGCAACAATGTGATGAATTCTGTGACTACTCATTCTTGTTCCCTATTAGAACTGGATTGAATACCCTTTTCTTTTTTTTTTTTTCTCTTTTTTTTTTTTCAATTGTAAACTCCAGATTTACTGAAAGCAATCATTGTTTGCAGAATTGCCGAAGGTTGGACCAATCGAACACAAAGACATTGAGATAGCTTTGAAAAACACAAGGCCTTCTGCACATCTGCATGCTCATCGTTATGAGAAGTTCAATGCTGACTATGGTAGTCAATTGCTCTTATGAAAGGCAAGCATCTGTCTCATTAATTTTAATTTGTCAAGGATTCGTTCTAATCCTTAAATTCATCATTGTTTTAGTGCTGATGAGTCTTGAATGCTGAGCCCGAAGTTATTCGATTTCCAGCTATTTTCTCTACTTCAACTTTGTGATTAGGTAGGTTTATCCTTTTATTTATATATTTATTTGTTTATTATTATATTGGTAAGCCCCGCTACGGAAGAAGAATCCCATTAACGGAAACAATCATGATAACTTCAGACAGTCAATATTTCTAGCAAACTTTGCTGTGGGTTTTTGCAATATATAAGTTTTCTTAATATATTCATGTTATGATGCATCAAAATTAGCATAGCAAAATTTAGTTTAAGATTTAATGTAAAAATATGTAATGTTTGAAGACTAAAAGAGAGAAAGATAGAGAGAGAGAGAGAGAGTTCAAATGCCCAACCAACAACAAAATGATCCATTATAAATTTTAAAAAAACAATAAACAAAAAACAAATGCTACACATGTTGACTCTTCAAAAACATAAATAAATAAAACACAAAATTAAAAAAAAAAAAATAAGACACTAGTCAAAGTGCTGATAATTTTCATATTTTTAATGTAAAATAATATTTAATGTTTCAATACTGAAAGAAAGCTTTTCAAATATCTCCAACGACAAAAATAATTCATTATAAACTTATAAAAAATGAAAAAAAATAAATATTCAACATGATATCAAAGTAGAGTTCTGACTAAGTTATTAAATCATGTTTTTCTTGCATAGTTTTTGCCTCAGATAACTCAATCTACCCTTCACACGAGGAAGTTGTGAACAAAGTCGTTCAATTATCTCGTACTACCTTGCATCGCATACTCCATGCTTTGCATGAGAAAAGTTAATAAGTGAAGTTTTACTTCACATTGATATGATGGCTCTATTCTATGTATAAAGACTTAGACAACTCTCATTTTGGTAAGTTGATTTTCAAGATTAAATTAGACTTATGAATTTTTCGGCCAAATACAAAATATAAAAGCATGAAAAAACAAGAGAAGGGTACATTTGGAAAAAGAAAACTAAAAGTGCATGCATATATCATGCCACATATAAATGAGAGTACATGTGGACGCTCAATGGCCAACCATACTCTTTTATTATACACACATAGTTTGCTGGCAGTATTTAGATTAACTACGAGTTGAGTTTATAAAAGTAAAATATATTCGGTTGAGAATCTGACATCTCTCCATGGGCATAATGCAATTAATACCCTATTCATCAAGCAAAGGAGCACACTGGTTTGGCAGTCAAACACAGACCATTCTTTCTCTTCGGACTAAGTCCACGTACCCTGTCCATGTCGAGTTCTTCTGGTTTAATCCATGGGAGTTCCCAGTGAAGTGATAAGCAATGAGCGAGTGGAAGTCAAACAATCGCAAGTCCAAATGAAATGCCCGGACACATTCTCCTTCCTGCCCCAAAAGGGATGAATTCGAAGTGGTTCCCTTTGAACATTAACCACAAAGTATCATCGAACCTCTCCGGTCGAAGCATTCTGGATCGTTCCAACTTTCTGGATCCTCTACACTTGCACAAGCATGATCAGGATTTTGGTTTAGCTGGGATTTCATAACTGTTGATTTCGCATCTTTCCTTTGACTCCCTTATAAACAGTGGACCAGGAGGGCGTAACCTTAGGGTTTATCTTGACAACTGACCTCAGGTAACATAGCCCTCGTTTGTCGTCCCTCATCAATTTTTGCTCTTCCTATTAGGAGTTGCCCCACTTTCGGCTTGGGCTTTCTCCATTACTCGTGGATTTCTTACCATTTCTGACATTGCCCATCCGTGATTGATGCTATTATACCGATGTTGCTCCGAAAAATTCCTGAAAAATTAAAATTGAAACACTATCGTTTGTTGCAAACTAAAATGGGTGGCTGGAGCAATACTGCAGACGTTTGATTCGTTTCAGATATCAT
The DNA here is from genome assembly GCA_019916065.1 of Vitellaria paradoxa. Lineage (NCBI taxonomy): Eukaryota > Viridiplantae > Streptophyta > Magnoliopsida > Ericales > Sapotaceae > Vitellaria > Vitellaria paradoxa. The sequence continues at coordinate 9,786,804 of CM034237.1, read as the reverse complement.
AATATAGGAGTCTCATACTGTGTTATATTTTCTTAGTTTGCTGTAAACAGGAGGGGTGAATGGTAAATTTTTCAATTTTGAGAGAATATGATACTATATTTTTCAAAATATTGGAAGAAAGCACTACATCATTAGTTTGCTACAAACTAAACACGACAGACACATGACAATTTTTTTCGCAACCCACAGTCTTGTGCAATGTGTTACCTTTTCTTTACTTTGCTGCAAATTAAGTACATAACATAATGAATATTAGCAAAAAAATGCAGTTGTCTAAAACTCCTAAATATATCAACATACCGAGCTGCTACTTTCACATCCCTGTTTCATTCTTTATCTGCATATACGAGTTAAAGCTATTAATAGAAAGAGTACTCAAAATATGTAACAAATATTTTCAGAGCAATGATGAAGTAGGATGGATGCACATGTCCGTGACATATTTTTGTCCTTTTTTTTTGGCTTGGCATATGTATTTCAAGTTGAAGGAGGCGTAGTGTATTTGTACATGATGTTTATGGATCCAGAAACACCTTTAATTTATATGCAAAAATATAAAAGATAGATGTGATTTGTCCACTCTATATGTCTAAGCATGCATAACTGTGCAATCAAACTTCCATTCGGATCAGGGGTCTCCCTTTTTTTTTTTTTTGGTAATTAAAAAAAAAAAAAAACTCTCAGGATCAGGGGTCTTGAATCAATTTCAAAGAACTCTCGGATGAGTCTACAAATAATCCTTCTGTGAGTTTAGCTTGTTAGTGTAGTTTGTTAACTATTACGCTGAGGTTCGATAAATTTACTCAAAACAGACTTTAAAAGTAATGGCTACTAGCTGCTGCTCCCATCCTCCTCGAAAAATAAAAATGGGAATCATTGTGTCCAACTACTGGCACTAGGATGGAAAGGAGCTGAAACCAACCGAATTTTAATTTATTCGAGGTTGGCTCGAGTTATTTATACTAACTCAAGCTCATGATCAGTTCGAATTTTATATAGGTTCGAAATCTGTTTGTGAATTGCTCGATTAAATACAACGATGCCGTTTTAATTTCAAAATAGAATAAATAAAATGTATAAAAAATATAAAAAAATATATTATTAAAGGATACATAATATTATTAAAAAACCTATTAAGATTGAGGGGCATGAAGTTGCTTTTAAACTTTAGCGACTTGAAGTTAAATCTTACACCGTATAATTAATATGAGTTTGATCTGACTAGTTAATTTAAAATATGATTTTCACCTTTACAAAGGGACAAACCAGGTTAATTGAAACAAATATAAGGATGAATTGAAAGGAAGAAAGAGAAAATTTTAAATTGAGAAAGAGAAAAGAGGAAAGAAAAAACTAATCATAAATAAAGATAATGACCTAACTATAAATAAAAATATAGTAAATTCTTAATTATAAATAAAAATATAGTAAATTTTTTAATTGGTTTTATGTTTTTAAAAATAATTAAATTTATATTATATATAAATAAAATATAGTAGATTTTTAATTATTTGCATTTTAAAGATATATTTTAAATTTATATATATTAATTTAAATATTCAAATAAATAAAGATATAGCAAGTAAGACAAAAATAATCCAAAATAAATAAAGATAAACATGCAAAGACACAATAAAGATAACAACTAAAATAAATACAGATATAACAATAAATAAATAATTAAAATTTTAAATTAATACATATAAATTTAAATATATCTTTAAAATAAAATAACTAAAATTTGTTATATTTTATTATTTTAATATAATTTAATTATTTTTAACAAATAAAAATAATTAAAATTTTACTATACCTATTTATATTTAGTTTTTCTCTTTCATCATTAAAAAATTTCTCTTTTTCCCTTTCAATCATCATTAATGTTTCTCAGTTGACTAGTTTACCCCTCTGTAAAGGTGAAAATTGTATTTTAAAATTAAAAGGTCAGATCAAGTTCATATTGATTAAATGGTGTGAGATTTAACTTTAGGTCCTTGAAATTTAGAAGCGGCTCCCTCAATCGGATTGAGAAACCTGAAGTTGCTTTTAAATTTTAGAAACTTCAAGTTAAATCTCAATCGCTTAATCAATATGGGATGACCCTTCAATTTCAAAATCAATTTTTCATCTTTAAAGAGGGATGAAACAATCAATTGAGAAAATATTAAAATGATGAATTCAAAAGAAGAAATAAAAATTGTAAATGATGAAAGAGAAAAAGAAAAGAGAAAAACTAAACATAAATAAAGATAATAACTAAATGTAAATAAAGATATAGTAAAATTTAATTATTTTTTAAAAAGAATTAAAATTATATTAAAGATAAATAAAAATATTGTAATTTTTTAATTATTTTATTTTAAAGATATATTTAAATTTATATATATTAATTTAAATTTTAATTATTTATTTATCTTTAGTTGTTATGTCTTTATTTATTTTAGTTGTTATTTTTATTTTTATTTAGATGTTCAGTTATAAATTTAGTCTAACAAAAAATTTATTATATCTTTATTTATTTTTAATATAAATTTACATATTTTTAAAAAATAAAAATAATTAAAAGTTATTATTTTTTATTTATCTTTCAGTGTTAGCTTTATTTGTCTTATTTGCCATATCCTTACTATTACAAATCCAAAATAAATAAGGATATAGTTTAGTTGTAAATATTAGTCTGACAAAAAAAATTATTATATTTTTATTTATCTTTAATATAAATTTACATATTTTAAAAAGTACAATAATTAAAATTATTATTTTTATTTATCTTTAATTAGTATCTTTATTTATTTTTACTTGCCATATCCTTATCATTACAAATCTAAAATAAATAAGGATATAGCAACTAAAGAGAAATAAAGATAACATTAAAGATATGTAAAAATAATAAATTTTAATTATTTTTAATTTTTTAAAATATGTAAATTGTATATTAAGATAAATAGAGATATAAGAAATTTTTTTTTAGACTATGGATTTGGAACTAACAACTAAATAAAAATAAAGATGACAACTAAAATAAATAAAGATAATACATCTAAAGATAAATAAATATGTATAAATTTAAATGTATCTTTAAAAATAAAAATAATTAAAAATCTTATATTTTTATTTATCATTAATATAAATTTAATTATTTTTTTAAAAAATAAAAATAATTAAAATTTTACTATATCTTTCTTTATATTTGTTATTATCTTTATTATGTTTAGGTTTTCTTTTTCCTCTTTTCTCTTTTATCATTAAAATTTTCTCTTTTCTACGGTTTCAATTCATCATTTAATATTTTTTCAATTAATTGATTTACCCCTCTTTAAAGGTGAAAAAATGAATTTGAAATTGAACATGTCAGATCAAGCTCTTATTGATTGAATGGTTGACTATTTAACTTTATATCGCTGAAGTTTCAGAGCTACCTACATAGTTTGAAAGAGAGGAGGCTGACATTGGATGTGGGGGGCATTCGGGTCAATGTTACACCACTTATTAAACTGGTGCAATTTTCAGCCATTGGATCATTGTAAAGCGAATTGAATGGATACCAGCTACAAAAAAAAAAAATTTGCGAGATTCAAAAAAAAAAAAAGCTAATTGCATATTAAAAAATTATTCTAAAAAATATCCCGCCTATTTGGAACGAATGAGTTGCTAACCCCGTTTGACAACGTTTTCGGTTTTTTATTTTATGTTACATTTTCAAATTTTGACAAATTTGTAACAAAACATGTTAATTACATCTGTTTATAGTTTTTTTGTTTACATGAAAAAAATGAAAATTTAAAACAAAAAAACGTAAAAAAAATAGTGTTTTCACTGTATTTTTTCATGGTACAAACACTTTATTAATTTTACGATTGTTTATTTTTGTTACGTCTATTAAAAGAAATTATTTTAATTAAATATTTATTAACTAGATTATTTTTAATAAATAATATAATTAATTTAATTTAATTTAGTATCTAAATTAATATGAAATATATTTATTAATTTATTTTTAATAAATAATGATAAGTAAATATAATTAATTAATTTTAATTGATATGAATGGCACAAAATATGTTGTATTAAATTGTTTATTTAAAAAAAAAAATAAAACTTATAAGAAACATAAATAGAAAAAAAGTGTTTTCACTCTATTTTTTCTTATTATAAACACTTTATCAATTTTACCGCTTCATTCATTTTTGTTACATCATATTAAAATGAACTATTTGTTTAAATATTTTATAACTAAAATTATTTTAATAAATAATATAATTAATTTAATTTACTTATTTATTAAACTAAAATAGAAAATAAAAAACGTTGTCAAACAGGGGTTTAGAAACTCATTCTTTCCAAATAGGCACTTACATCAGTACTTTTAGAAAAATTTTTTAATATGTAACTAGTTTTTTTTTTTTTTTTTGAATCTCGCAGTTTTTTTTCATGGCTGTTATCCATTCGATTTGTTTTTAAAAGGGAAAAATTACGTTTACACTCCCTTTACTTAAGCTCTCAGTCACTTGCACCTCTTATATTTAAGAGATGTGCACTAAGACCCCCTGCACTGCTCCGAAAGTGACAAACCCAACGTCGTGATGTTAAGTGATAAAAATAAAAATGCCCTTTGAGATCTTATCAACCTCCGCCTTAGTTTGACAACATTTTCAAGGCTTAAGTGCACATTTCTTAAGTATAAGGGGTACAAGTGACTTAACTCAGCTAACAGTTACTAACTTTTTTGCTTTTTTTTTATAACTAATTTACTCTCTTATATTTTAAACTCTTTCAAACATTAAAAGTGAAAAATGTCAAATTAACAAAAAGTTAAAAAATTAGTCATTATAAAAGTCAGGTTTTTTTTTTTTTTTTTTCCCAACGTAAAAAATTAGTTTTTTAGTGGCTCACTAGTAGCTAACTATAAAAAAGTTAGCTTTTTTTTTCTTTCTAAACTCAACCTTAGTATGCACTAATTTCTTCATCTCCTCAACCTTCTCTCTTTGCTAGTTAGTCTTCCAATAGTACACCTTGACATGTCTGTTACACCCTCCATGGGCAAACATTCCCCATCATGATTTTCTTTCCCTCTAAATAACAGCCTCTGCAATTTTGATTATAATTATTAATTTTTATTTTCATAAAATATTTAATTTTATTACTTTTTAAAAAATTAATTGGATTTAACACAATTTATATTTCATTTTAATTTAATTAATTAGATTAATAAAATTAAATTGATCTATACATTATTCATTAAAAATAATTTAATTTAATAATATAAAATATATTAAGTTATAATTTAATATTATTATGAAAACAATTGAAAAAATATATCCTATAATAAATTAAATAATTTAATTATGATAATTATTAAAAATAATTTAATAAAATATATTCATAGTAATTAAATTAATTAATTAATTTTATTTTATTATTTATTAAAAATAATTTAATCAAATATATTTCATACTAATTAAATTAATTATTAGATTAATTAATTAATTAATTTTGCTATTATTTAAATTATAATTTAATTAGTTTAATTAATTTAATTATTAAAACTGAACGCAAAACAGCAAAAAACTGAAGTAAGGGTATTTCCGTTAGTTCATATATTTGTTTTTTGGTTCATATTAGCGATTTACAGTTCTCTCGCACGGGAAACACACGTTTCGTAAATTTCTTAATTCTGTTGGGTTTGTCCACTTTTCGAAACATACAGAGGGTATCAGTGTACATTTTTTATATATAGGGGTGCAAATAACTGAGGACTTAAATATAGGGGTGTACAGGCAATTTCTCTTTTAAAATTGATCCAAGGGCTAAAATTGCACCAGTTAATAAGATGGTGCAACACCTGCATCGGATGCCCCCAAATCCGTTAGTTTTTTTTGAATCTCGTCTTTTTTTTTTCCACCGCTTCATCCATCCGAATCGCTTTTAAAATGATCTAAGGGCTGAAAATTGCATCGGTTAATAAGCTAGTGCAAACCTGCACCGGATGCCCCCCAAATCTAGCTAACATCAGGTGTAATGTTAGTCCCACGATATCAGCCTCGTAAATCATTGGATTAAAAATTGAATAGCCGATAATAAAATTAAATTTAAAAATTTTAAATGAGAATTTTTAAATTTATTTCTGTTGGAACCATCAAATTTTAATTTAATGACTCACAATCGATGTTACTAGGTTAATATTGCTTTAGCCCCCTAAATCCTAACAGTTTCGCTTCCCACTTTTATTTCCTTGTCAGCTTCAATTAGGGATGTCAATATTATTGATTATTGGGAGGTATTACCAATTTATCCATTTAAATTATTATATACTTAAATTTATACAAATAATAATGTCAATTTGGATACTAAATTATATATATTGTCCTAAAAAAAACAAAGAATCTTTAATTAATATCAAATAATTTAATAATCTAATACTAAATAATTTATTTTAGGTTAGGATTTGGTTTTGATATAATGAAGCACATGGACAAGAAATTTTTTTTTTGCTTAATTATAGTAGAGATTTAAGATAAGATCAAATATGAGAACTTTTTTTTTAATTTAATTTTATAAAAGTAATATAATAAATTTACTGAGTACCAAATATTTAAAAACTTTTATCTAAAGATAATTTTTTAATCTTTAAGATGTAAAATTATTTATAAAATTATTGTATTTAAAGATTTTTTATCTTTATTTTAGTCCTTATCTTTGATGTAATTGTTCATATTTGAAAGTTATGTGTACCTAATTATTAATGGGTTCCAAGGGGCTTTAGTGTAAAGTACACGCAGGCTATAGTTAAAGAAGTTTGCATTTTAATAGTCAAGATTTGATCAAGATATTTGATTAACTTAATAAATATTATTAATTGAATTAATAAATATTATTTGTATGAATTAATAAATGTTAATCAAATCTTAACCATTGAAATACAAACTTTAGTAATGCAGTGCATTTGCACTACAGCCATTAGAACTCATTATTAGTTAGGTATCTGATTATTCGATGTTAAGGGATAGCAGTTGACTAAAATATTCATAGAATGCTCGCCTAATTTGAGTATTTCTTTCATCCGACAAGTTCAAAATAATAGAATGATTACCCTTTTTACCTCTTATACTTAAAAGTGAAAATCACTTGCAACTTTTGAATTTAAAAAACTTACCTTTGTATCTCATGTACTTTGCATTAAAGTAAAATTATAAACGGCATTAAATTTTAAGTGAAAAGATAAAAATACCCATTATAAACTAAGGGAGCATTTTTAGTGATAAAAAATGAGATAATTTGAGATAATTTATAAGTTCGTAATTCGTTCAGTGATATAAAAATGAATAAGAATAATTTTTAAAGGTTTTAGAGAATTTCAAATTTTTCAGCTTTTATCATTTCATCAAACGCACTCAAATAGAATCCCGGAGTGTAAGTGTAGGTAATATAAAATATAGGGAGTATAAATACAAAAACTTAGAATAAAACTGTTAAGTTTGATAAATTTTTTGATATTTTTACTTTAATCTAAAATATAGAGACTATAAGGTAGATTTTTAAACGTGTAAGTAATTTTTACATTATGAACAAGTAAATATACATGCCCCAAAAATAATAAACACAATACCTAGGGGGTTTGGTTGGTTAAAATTAATCAAAACCAGGGTTAGCCTAGGGTGAGTCTAACAAGCCCTAGGCTTGGGCAACACCCTGGGCCAAGGGCAACCCAACAAAAATTTTGGACCGAGAAGGAAAAAAAAATTTGGGCTTAACTAGGGATGTAAATGGATAGGGTACCTGCCTAATTAGCCAATTTCATTACCAAACCCATTTATTTTTGGTACCATTACCGTCCCAAATCTGTTTATTTTTTTAGTTGGAATTCCAAACCCACCCCGTCCCAAAGTCGTAAAATCCGTTTCCAAACCCGCGAAACCCGTTTATGTTCAATTAGTCAAATTACTTGTTAAGTACCCGTTAAATATCCGATTTGAGATAAAAAAATAAAAAATTAGGAAGTGACAAAATATTAAATTTATTAAATTGAATAAATTTATTGGTTAAGGATCTCTAAGTTTTTTTGAAAGGTAAACAAAATATACTATAAATAGTAGAAATAAATATACAAACACATAAGGGCATACCCTAGAATAGTATAATAGGAATCACAGTTCATAAAGGGCTTCCTAACCTAATATGGAAGTTGAAACAATCTATGACATGTGAAAATATGCATACAACAAATCATAAATTAAACAAATACAAATGAATTATCCCAACAAAACTAAGAGCAGCTACTAACAAAGGATAAAATTATAATTGTAAATATATAAATTATATATTTTTTATTTTATTTTACTTTACTTTATTAAACGAGTACTTTACGGGTACCTTGCGGGTATCGGGTACTGGGTACCCTATTAAAAAATTTCAAACCCGTCTCAAACCCGCATGAGTATTAAATTTTAATCCAAAACCCGTCCCAATCTCATTAGAGTATTTTTTTATCGGATTTTTATCGGATTCGGCCGAGTCGGGTACCCTCGTGTACCTGTCCCATTGACATCCCTGGGCTTAACTTGTATACTAGTATGAAATGGTAAAATTTTTAAAGTCGAGCTTGAAGCAATCGAATTATCAAGGCCGGCACTAATCAAAACCCACTAAATTTTACCAACTGTTTATCCTTTTTTTCAATCAAATTTTATTACATATCACTTTATATAAATTTTTAACTTTTACTATGGCCCTGTTGGCATAAAATAAAACTCCAAAAAACTCTATAAATCTCCAACAATTCTCTACTTCTAATTTTCCCGCCATCACTAATTTAAAAAAAATTCTAATATTTCGCTAAAAAAAAAAATAATTGAAAGTAGGTTAACCGAATGCATAATTTTTTATACAATTATTATTTGTGTTGAAAGCTTTCAAACGAGTATACAATTTTTTGAATCCGTGGGAACGGATTTGAAAAACAGTTCCCACGGTTTGTAACTTTTCAGAAAAAACAGCAACAAAATTAACCCCAAACACATTTTATCTCAATTAATCTTATTTTTTCTTACTCCAAACAGAGCCTATATTTTTTGACAACTTTTACTAACCAAACAACTTCCTAAGCTCGTATTGACCCATTACCACCTCTAGGTTCAACCTCCATCACATAATTTGAATCTTATCATACCTTAGGCCTTGCTTGGATGTAGTAATAGCCCCTCCCAAAACTAATATCCGTGGATCCCACACGTTGGGCAGGGTTTGGCAACTCCAAACAGCCCACACTCTTCCCTCCCTCTCCGTTTATTTGTTGTCATGGCGCACATTTCCTCCCCTCCGCGTATAACTTTTGGACAGGGGTCGGGGCTAGCCAAAAGTTTCACCCCCTCTTAACTTATTTTGACGTTTTTAGCCCTCGTTATAGTATTGTAACTTGATCAAATAAATATTAATAATAATAAAAAAATAATAGACATGCCAAAAAGTCAAAATAAATATAATTAAAATAAATTGAATATAACTAACCATTCAAAGTACATTGGATAATTAAAAAAATTGGATAATTAAAAAAAAAAGTTCTTTAAATAAATTTAAAAAAATTAAATTTTTAATGAAATAAATAATATAACTTCAAATTGTTCCAAAAATAATTAAATAGAGTGGTTTTACAATTTAATATTTAATTTAATGTGTACACCAAGTTTAGGACAGCCACAAGACAAAAAGTATTTGACTGCTTTTTCCATCATTCACCCCTCTTATTTATAAAACATCCAAATCAAGTTTAAAAGTTATCACCTCTATAAATATCGCTTAATGTGGGCCAACCTTCTAAAAATAATACCCTTTTCTTATCTGATACCTCCTTTAAAATTTATTCTCCTGAATTTAACACTATCTAATCGGGCCCATTGACGACACGTGATGGCCCCAAGATGACGAGACATATCATATCTTTACTCTTTTTATTTATTTTATTATCTTTTTTAGTTTCACCGCAAAGGTTCACATCAAGTGTATTCAAACCTCAAGGACCCACACGAACTTATCCACGGATGGCTGAACTAAGATGAGAGTCACATCATATCGGTGTCTTTTTATTTTTGTAAACGTTTTTTTTTTCACCGCAAGGTTCACATCTACGGATTTTGAATGATAAAAAGGAGTATGAATCGATAAAAATTGTAATTTTATATTTGTATAACAAATAAAAAAATTTAATTTTAATTTTATAATATTTTTTAGAGATTTATTTTTGTGAAAAGCCCTTAACACACCCAATGTCATCCAGTTAGTAGCCTCAATCTAAGACTAATTTGTGAAGGACAAAAAAAGTAAAATATTTTTGTGAGTTACTAGTTAATTTTAAAAAGTTATTTTCTTATTTAAAAATAGAGAAATATTAGATTTTTAATACTGCTTTTTAATTTTTAGTTAATTTAATATTTTTTTCTTTTTATAATTTAAAAATTAAAATATAAAGAGAATAAATTTGATCATTTAAAAAAGTCACTGAATAAGCCATTTTTAGAACACAAATTTAATTTTTTTTTGTGGCTATAAAATACATTATAAAAATACAAATTTAAAAAATGCATTATAAAATTACAATTATAAAAGACGCATATTGATGATTATTTTTCCCGCCTCATTATTAGGAGTGAAAATGAGTCTAATTTTTTAACTTATTTATCTTGATTTGAGTTATTATATTGAGGTTGAGTTTCAGTTTAAATTTTTATATAAGTTTGAATTCGGCCTTGATAAATAAAAATTTAGACCGACTTATAAATAGTTTAATTAAATTAAAATAATATCGTTTTGATCTAAAATAATAATAAATAAGATATTATTAAAAATATAAAAATATAATTAAATATGTATAATGTTTTATCGAACTGACTCGTAAAATTTTAAATCTTTTAAACTCGAATTCGAATGTAAACGAATAACAAATTATGTTTGATTCAAATTTATTTCAACCGTGAACCCGAGCCAACCCGAGCCGAATATGAATAATTGGGGGAATAGTTGGATTTGTTTTCACCCCACTCATCATTGCCCGAAGGAGGAGATATCCTTTTTTTTCAGCCCCATCATACCCCAGCACCGCACTGGATAGATGAGAGGAATTTTTCATTCTTTAGGAATAGTGAAAGTCCACGTGCTAGCGGACAAATATAATAATGGGTGTATTTGAAATTGTATAAAATATATAAAATTGTAAAATATATCTCGTGTTTCGTGTAAAGATATAAATTTTATAATCTCATAATTCGTGAGTAAAAAATTAAATTTTATAATTTGTAAATTCGTGTTTATAGAGTTTGTATTTTTTTACCAATCCACACAAGGCCAATAACTCACTCGTGGAAGAAACTTTCGCCAGCGTTATAGGTTTCCATCACCGCCATACCGCCACCGCCACCGCCACCTCCTCCTCCTCTCTCTCCTCAGTTGCAGATGTTGATCCATTCTCTCATACATTCACATGTCAAAATCTCTTTTCTTAGTTCTGTTTAGTAACGTTTTTATTTTTTATTTTTATTTTTCTGTTTATGTTTTCAAAATTTTGTAAATGTCAACAGAATTATGTTTGTTAAATCTATTTACGTTTTTTTGTTTCAAAAAAATGAAAACTTAAACAGAAAAATGTAAATAAAAAATGTGTTTTTACTATTTTTTTCTGTTGCAAATCTTTTATCAATTCTAATACTTTATCCATTTTTATTACAACATATTAAAATAAATTATTTCATTCAAATGTTTTATTAACTAAAATTATTTTTAATAAATAATATAATTAAATTAGATTAATTAAATTAATATGCAATATCTATTATTAATTTATTTCTAGTAAATAATTAAATTAACTTAGTTAATTTAATTAACAAGAAATATATTATTAAATTATTTTTAATAAATAATAAAATAAAATATATTAATTTAATTTAACAAATAATTTAATTAATATAATATATTTTATTAAATTATTTTTAATAAATATCATAATTAAATTATTTAAATTATTATGAAATATATTTTATTCAAATTATTTTTAGTAAATAATATAATTAAGTTATAATTAATATATTTTATATTTACTGGATTAAAAGATATATATTTATATTTTATTCAATTGTTTTTAATAATAATATAATTAAATTAAATTAATATAAATATATTTATTAAATTCAATTAATTTTAAAAAACTAATAAAATTAAATATTTTATGAAAAAAAAATTAGTAATTGAAAAAAAATTATATTTTTAAATGAAATTTCAGTTTTCATTTTAGAAAAAAAAAACGATGACAGAAAACAAAAAATAGAAAACATAAACGTATAAATGTAAATAGAAAACGACAGCGTTATCAAATGGCTCTTTACAAATTAAATTATCTGATCACAAACCATGCAAATAATTATTATATAGACAAATTGATTGATTCACTTTCACTAAAAATATACAAAATCATTCCATGCTAATTATAATCACCCCGAGGATTTTAAAAATTAAGATGATTTTTGATATATTTGTTTTGAACTCATTTTTATTGTATATTTTTGAAAACAGGAAAAACACCTCAAAATATATTTGGTCACTTGTGTTTTCAAAATATATTTTAGAAAATAGAAATGAGTTTACACATAAAATACAAAATGACAAAAAATCGTTTTGAGCATTTTTAACCTATAATAAGAAAAATCTTAAAATACAAAAAATAAAAAATGTCAAACTAAATGCTTTTTTTTTTGTCTTGAAAATTTCAAAATATAAAAAACATAAGGCAGAATAAAGAAAACAAAAACAGAAAACAAAAAACAAAAATAGAATTACAAACCAAATGTCACCTAAATGTTTTAATAAATTAATTGCGTAAAGATTTCAAGTCCTCTAATCTAGTTACACCTTCTGATATACACTTCTTATATGTCATTATATCTCTAATTATCATTACACTTATAGCACAGCCCATAGTGGTGTAACAGGGTCAGGCTGTGTCGAGTCTAACCTGCCCTAAACTCGCGTTTCACCTGGCTCGTAGCCGGCTCATCCCTGTGAACCTTTCATCTCTTAGGGTCAGTCAGGTCGGGGTTGCCAATGCCTACCTCTGGCCTGCTCCAGCTGACTTGGAAGAATTTTTTAATATTTTTTTAAATTAATAAAATACAACTAAAATTCATACAAACACATTAAAACATTCATTGATAAAAATTAAAATTTATTAAAAAAATAAACAATTAAATTTACATTACAAATTTACAAATGTAGACTTGTAAATAAAAAAAAGATAAAGTAAATAGATGCATCACTTTAAGTCTTACACATCCCAACTAGGTTGGTAGTTATAAGTCTGACTATCATTTATAGATATTACTCTATCAATACATCATTTTCAATCATCACTACTGCGTTCTTCTACTTCACCCAAATACATTACTTTGAAGTCAAAAGCAAGTTCCTCTTTTTCGTCAGCTTGTTGATTTTTTTTTTTTCGGGTAAGATACCAATCTCGCAAATACATTAAGGCCTCTACTGTATTTGGGGTCAATCGACTCATGCGATCACTAATAACATGCCCACTTACGCTGAATGCTTATTCAGATGTTACAGTAGAAATTGAAAATGCGAGGATATCGCGGACAAAAGTTGAAAGGACTGAAAATTTAGACAATTGTCCTTTCCACAAGTCTAAAAGATTAAAGTCATTTTCATTTTGTACTGAAGATGCACCCAAATAATATTACAGATTGGATAAAGATGATTTGCCACTTGTTGATGCATCTGTCCGTCGATATTCCACTCGATTCCAAAAAAGATAGGTCCCCAAAATCAGGATCAGAGGATTACATTGTGGTGACTGTCGGTTGGGATGCGATTAGTATTATACTGACCCATTATAACTTCCATTTGCTTTTTAATATTATTTAGTTGATCATTGACACTTTCAGGATCATATAGCAGTTCTAAGAATATAAGAAAATTATTTTCTTTATATTCAGGGTCTAAAATAGTTGCATAACCAAAATATAGGAAGTGGTTTAAAATATTTATTAAATTTTCCATCATTTTAATAACTATAGTACTATAATAGGGTTAAGTAAGATATTTTTTGAAAATATCATCAATAGTAGCCAATTGATAAAGAACTGTAGAAGAGGTAGGAGAAAAAAACCCTACAAAAACATGTAAGAAAATTTTTATAAAAAATTGCATTGGCCTAATCAATGTTCAAAATAGTTTCTAAACCAATAATTTGATTATTTAAAATAAATTAATTAATGCTCTTGATATTTAATAGCCGCTTTCAACATACTATAAATTAAATTCCATCTCATATTAATTTCAGCAGGCAATTTCCTAGGTTTTAGAACTGATTGGCTACATATACTATAAAATATGTGAACTCTTTTTGGAAACTCATAATAGAAAGTACAATTTGTTTTATTTTATAAATAGAGGCATCTAAACTATCCAATCCTCTTTACGGTTAAATTAACAATATGAGCACAACAACGCTCCTAAATAATAAAACATTCCTTGAAGGCAAAGCATTATCTAAGTAATTAAACAAACAATTATTATATAAAGTATTATCTAAAGTAACAGAAAATAACTTCTCCAACACTCACTCTAGTGGTGGATTGTCAACTAATTTAAAAGAAGTAATCGTTTATTTAATTTCAATTTTCATCAATATAATGTGCAACACAAATATATTGAAGTTTTTGACGAGAACTCCATATATTGGAAGTTAAACCAATATCTCCTTCAAATTTTTCAAAAAAAAAAAAAAAAGTTTGTAATTGCTCTTTTTTTTATTTCAAAATCTTGTAAAAGCATGATTTTTTTGAAGTGTTTTTTGAAAAAACCCTGAAATTATTGTGTAAAATTGTCGTGAATAAATTCTTCCAAATTTGGATTTCGCTCATTGTAAAAAGATTGTTCATTTTTAACAATAAATCTAATTAAATTTTTTTGTGTTGTTGTCGAATCATAAGAACAAATACTTCAAATTATCGCCTTCATTACCAAATTGAGATAGCATAGCACATTGAAAGAATGATTAATTACAGAATTGATGTGAGAATCTTGTACGTGCTTTCTATTTAAATTTCTTTTTAAGTGAGTAGTCCTCAGAAGTTTGCTCACTATCTAATAAATCCCTACAAATATTGCATTTGCTTTCACGCACATCCATCATCATGTGCAATTCTAGTAAAAAAAAAAAAAAATCCCACACTTTTGAATTCGCATGCAGTTGGGTGGATCGTGATGATGATGCGGCAACAACATTACTTGTGCCAGGGGGTGTTGGTGTTACAAATAGCTTATATGTGGGAAAAGTGTAAGAATACTCACCCTCTAAATCAAAAAAGAAAAAAAAAAAGAAGTTTCTAGGATCCATTGAAAAAATTAATTAGCTAGAAAAATTAATTTGATCAAAAAAATTAAGTAGTAGCAAATTAAAAAAAATGTATGTATGCAAATTAACCAAAAAAAAAAAAAATAAAGTATACAAAATTAAATTACCAACTTGAAATAATTTGAAACCTTAAACACTTGATCTTTTAATCTTGACTTCAAATTTGGAGCATTTTAGCACAATTGAAGAAATAGTAGCTTGAGCCTGAGACTTGAGAAAGTAGAGTATTTGAGAAAGAATGAGAATTTTTTTGTGATTTTTAGATTGAAGATGGAAAGGGCAGTTATAATGGATGGCTGGGGTGAGTTGTAATTTTTAGGGGCTTAAATTGTAATTAAAAAAGAAGGAAGAGCCGTTAAAGAGGAGCAATGGCTACTTGCCAGGAAGAAAGAAAAAAAAAGAAAAAAAAAGAACGGTCAAAGTAGTCATTGGAAAAAAAATTCAAATGAAGAAACGAGCCGTTGGAGGGGAGTTGCAGGTCGGTCGGCTAGGGGTCAGGTTGAGCGCGAGTCAGGTCTCGAGCTGGACACCTTGACCTTTAGGGGTAGGTCGATACAAAATTCAGGGCAGGGACGAATCGGGCTATTTTAGGGTCGGGTCGGTCAGGTCAGGCCGGGCCGACTCTTTTTACACCACTAATAGCCCATGATCAAAAATCCCATGCCCATCAAAGCTGCTGTTCAGCCATAAAATAATTAGCTAGGTTAAAAAAAATAATCAGTAAGTAGCTGTGTAAATAATAGAAACAGCCCTCTAAATGATGTTTGTTTGGTTAGGTTTAGTTCAGCCCGAACCTAAACCTTATTATCAGAGAGAATTTTGATGCTGACAGGGCTAATTTGCCCTAAATTAGACCAATTGTGGTCCATTATCCAACCACCAAGAGACACTGGTTTGGTAAAATATTTTTGAAAGTTTGATTTTGATACATAGGTAGTGTTGTTGTTGTTAATTATTATTACAGAAATTGGTTTAAAAATGATATGTGTTTATAATTATTATATTTTTATTTTTTAAATTATAAAATAACGATGTATCATGTTATATTACTAGCAATAACTCGTACTTATAGCACTAAAAAAAATTAGTATTAAATTTCTTATATAAATGAAACTTTGGACAAAAAGGTCAAATCGAAAAAATTATGATAATCCACAGGTTTTAATTTTTTTTTTCAAAACTTTAGGTCCTAATAGTTACTACATGTATTTTGGTATCTCTCTCTCTAATTAATTTTTGATAAGCATTATAAAAGAAAATGATTACACTTGAAAAGTGTAATTACAAAACATCTATTTTAACACAAAATCATTTAATTTCTTAGTTTATTCATACATTTTGTTAATGTTTTTACAAATACGGATTATTTTGCTTATTTGTAGTGAAAATGTCGAAATAGACACACTTGGGAGTGCCAAAGATGGAGAATATATGATGAAGATAGCTCGAGAGGAGTGGATGTCCGAATACCTTCAAGACAAGAGAGTAAAAAGCTGGAAGAATCTGAAGAAAGAACCACACTGCCGTCCAGACGCTAGATTTCCCTTCGGACGCCAGCACATGACCAGCACACTACTATCTGGATGCCAGAAGACGCGATATCCGTTTCTTTTGCTTGTATTTTAGGGTTTCTTGCATAATTTATAAAAACCCGATGAATAGCCACCTAGGGGATATCTCTCATTCTTCTTCCATCAAAATTTTCCACTTTCTTGAGTGCTTTTTAGGATTTTAGAGTGAGTTTTCATAGAGTTTTTGAGGATGATTTGCAAGTTGTGTACAACATTCTTTGGCGTTGTTTCAGCTTTGGTTATTGTTCATTGTTCTTTACGTTCTTCGAAGTACGGTACACAGTTTTGAATATTTCTAATAGTTCAATTTCAGATTATTCTTCTTTTCTTTAGTCTTATTAATTTTGAGTTCATGCTTTATTATATGGTGGTGTGTTTTGTTTTCATTATGGAACTAGCGTAAAGCCCTGGTTCTTGATTCAATGAATCAAGGAAGGGTGGTTTATGAAAAACGAAGGGATGTGCGTAGATCCTTCGCATAGTTTATGAAAACCTTTGCGAAGTGATCTATCATAAACCATGCGAAGTGATCTACGATTGTAGGAATCATTTTATTTTGTTTCAAACACCGTTGAAAACGAAAACATTTGACTACATTTTCTGTAATCACTGGTAAAGGTTTTCGGTACAAATTGATTTAATAATTTTGGGCAAATTAAAATTGATTTCGAAAATAAATCTGGTTTTGGTTGTTTGAAAAATCTTCGAAAACAAGAGTTTTTGACTATATTCTCTATAATCACTAGTAAAAACTCTTGAATATAATTTTCTTAATAAGTTTTGAACAAACCCTAATTCAGGTTTGAAATCGAATGTTTTCTTAGAAAATCTTTCCAGTTTTATTATCCATGATAAAACGTGATTTTAAAACTGAGTATCAGACACTTTCTGAACTTTAATGAAAGTATTTTTCCCAACCTATAGTTCATTTGACGTGAACTTTAGATTGTAGTTAAAACACATCCCATAGTAAAAGTGAACTACTCTGAATTGAAAGTTGAATCAAGAGCTGTAAATTATCTTGAATGCATAGTGTTATTGCTTTCGTTTTAGTTTAATTTAATTGTTGCTATTTACTTTATTTATTTAGCAGTTAGTAATCAACACTTTTCAAAATCCAACATAAAATTTTCTTTTCCTGTTTTTAAAACAAAACCAGTAGGCAGAAGAACTTAGAAAATCCTAGTGTTCAATCTCATAGTCCTTGTGGATTCGACCTCGGACTCACCGAGTTAAAACTACACCGCATACCTTTACACTTGGGGGTTAATTTAGACGCACTATTTAGAAGCGGTCAGAAAACACAAATTATGATACTTTAATTTAAAGGTTTAACTTTTTAAAAATTATAATTGGACGGAATTTAAGTTAACAGTTTTGATTTATATATAATCTCTACCGTTGAAATATGATGAAATTTAAATGCCCAAATTGTTTTGTGGATAGATAGTAGTGGTGTCTACTAAAATAAGAATTAAATAGGAAGTTAAAAATAAAAAAAATGATCTCAATCATTGGATAAAAGAAAAAAAATAATTCTTGGTTATTGAATTTTAATCTATGAGATAGACATTTTCAAAAGCTATTTTGTTTTATTAGTTACATATGTTGTTTGTAGAAAATTTATATTGGCTAAGAGTGCATTAAAATTAAAATTTGTTCCCAATTAGGCATTATATTTATAATTAAATGTTTATGGGAAATAAGGTTCCTTTTGTTTTTTTTTTTTTTATTATTTTTAAGCAAGTGCAACTCTATAGAAATTATGGCTCGCAATCATTAGTTTTTGATCATATCTATTAGGAATGGCAACAGAGTAGATCGGAAGTAGATATGACAATATCTGATTCGAATTCCGAACCCTTTGTCTACCTCCGAATTTGTCTCAAACTCCGAACAGATGTTTTTTTGGACCTCTATCCCTACTCTAAATGAAGAACGTATATATCCATAGATATGCAAAAATTCGAACCCTCTGTTCGCTTTCGAATCCACCCGTAACTTAATACATAACTTGATTGCATATATAACTTATTACTACCAAATAATTCATCTCCAAAACCAAAATGATACATAAGTATCATCACAATAATAATTCACCAAAGTAATACGTAAACATCTCCAAAACTAATATTTTGCCAAAGTACCATTTTACCAACTAATACATAATAAATATACATAATTCCAAATTGTCAATATTGTTCCAACTTAAAGTAGTAAATACAAAATATGATAGTACATAACATAATTATTAATCCAAATTTCTTGAACCTCCAAAAAGTATCGAATATCATATTTGAGGCGGATTGGGGCAGATTTAGATCGGATATCAGATTTAGAGTAGACAGAGGCAGATGTAGTCCCATCCCATATCCAATCTGATATCCAAATTTGTTGTTAAAAAAAAATCGAATTTGATCTTGTCTCTAAAAAAATTCAAATCTTACATCATTCAATTCAGGTAATGGATCATATTCAGACAGGTTGACTGAAATGACCATTCCTAATGTCTATTTTAAAGTGTCGCTTTTTAATTGTAATAATTTAGGACCTACAATTTTAAATTATTGTAAAGAAAAATTTCATTTTATCCCCTAAACTTTATCCAAATTCTTACTTTGAGATTAGTTTTATTATTATTATTTATTATTATTATTATTATTATTATTCACAACTAAGAGCTGAAGTTTTTTATTAACTGTAATATCCTTCCAGTTACATTTTTGCCCCGGAATTTATGCTAGTTGGATAATTAAAGGTCTGAATTTTTCATTAGTTAGATAATTAAATACCTAATTGCCTATTATTTATTTTCTTAATAGAAATCATTAAAGTAACATTTGATACGAGATAAAAATTTAGGGATAAAAGATTACGGGATAATTGTTACTCCAGTAACAGTAAATGGGTAACACATTTATTATACTTATATTATTAAAAAGTAATATTATCTTATATAATAATATTATGTTTGGAATGCTAAAAGTTTTAAAGAGGTAAATGTTAATTGAGTTTGGAATGAAGGTAAATTGACCAAGAATAAAAGTTAATATTTAATCATAGTAAAATATTATAATAAAATAAATCATCATAATAATTGTTATTTTAATGATAATTAATTTTAATAAAAAATTATCGAATATAGTTTTAAATAAAAATATTGATTATAAAAATAATTTTATCATAGATTAATATTTCAATAGCAATTAATTTTAATAATTAATTATTATTTGTTGAAAATTATTTTTATTTTGATAAAAATAATTTAATAAAATAAATAATTTTAATTTATTTAAATAAATTTTTAATTTTGATAAATTATATTAATATAATACATAATCTAATAAATTATTGATTACTAAGAAATAATTTTTATTTAATAAAATATTTAACAAAATAAATTATTTTAATGAGTAATTAATTTTTATTAAAAATTAATTTTAATTTGAGAAAATAAATTTTTAGTCTTAGATTAATATTTCAATAATATTAATTTCATAAAACAAAATAGATTAATGTAATAATAAATTGTTATTATTAAAAATTATTTTGATATAATAATTAATTAATTTGATTAAATAAATTATTATTTTATAATATTTGTTGTAATTATATAGGAGAACGTTACCTACGATTTTGTAGAGGTGTAAATAAATATTTCATGGAGACAATGAGAAGAGATAAATTTTTATTACCCCCATTTCTCACCTCCCTCCCTGTGGCAGTAAAAATTATTCTAGTAAATTTACTTTTATTTACCCAACACAAATATGTTCTAAAAGAGATAAACACTATTTGGAGTTAAAAAAATAAAACTTTACAAATTTCTATAAATATGAATTACGAGACTATAAAATTTATATTTTTTTACTCACTATATAAAATATAAGACATTAATTTTTATAAATTTATACAACTCTAAACACATCTATAGAGAAAGCCAACAAACACCTTATCTAGTCAATCCAATTTATTACAAACATAAATGCTATGTGGACGGTTCAGATTGTCTGATCTCAGTCGTACATGGGACTCGCTGAGCGTAACATTTTCTATACGAAATGGGAACTCATGATCAACTACGTAGCTATTTCAAAGACAAACATTTCTATTATGCAAAGCAACTTAATAATAAGTTGGTAAGTCTAATCAAATCACACGAAGCTCCATTCATCAATATCACTGCCATAGACTTCACCGCACTGGTCGTAGAAGGACGGTCGTCCGGACGCCTTCAAAATCTCTCCGCTGAATTTGGAAGCAACAAGCTGATGGAGTCCAAGCCACTGATCGAGTTCGTCTTTCGGGTGATCAGTGAATGAATCCTGGGAAGATTCAATCCCCGCAAAGCCCAACCCACGTTCTAAACGTTAAAGGGTGTATTTGCGAACGCGTTGTTGAACGTCGACGATTGGACATTAATCATGTTCTTGTTGCTCGTGTCGGTAAAATTAGTGATCGTCGATGTTTCGCTTTCTTGCTTGCAATCAGGCTTCGCAATGCATCGGAGAATTTGTTCAAGATCCCCATCGTTACTTGAATTTTTTATCTGATCAATCCACAAATCAGTTGAAGACGATGAGGTTTTCCGATTCGGTTGGGGTTTGCAGAAGTTCTTCTTTCTGAAAAGTCGACAAACAACCCAGCCGTCCTCTCCCTTTGGCTCCTCTGAATTAGCCCCCGCCTGGATTTTTACGTGCATTGTAAAGAAATAGTTGGTACTAGAGGATGGGAAGGAATCAAGTAGTTAAAAAAAAAAAAGGGTTCTTTTAACGTGCTTGAACCTAATTTATTTAGGGGACAATTGGGTAAATTTCACCTTGTTCTTTAAATTTTTTGATAAATCATACACCTTAAGACCTCATTTTTTCTTTTTAAGAATTAATATTACGAGTTTTTCATTAATTACATGGTGACTTTTTCCCGACTTTAAAGCTCATAAAAGCTGGACAATTAATGCTTCTGCAAAATTTGGGCCCAGTTGGTTAAGAGTTTTAGGCGTAGTGTCGGCCAGAGCTGGCCCAATGCATTAGGCCTTCAAAACATTTCAAAGTCCGACCCTAAAATAAAAATAAATCTCAAGCTCGCCTATGAGTCCAAGAAAAAAGTAAAAAATGAATATTTAAAATATATTATATAAAAACTAGCAATTGTTGGCATCTGAAGGTACAAAAATATAATTTGATATGTAAATAGTTTAAATTTAAATTTATAAAGTAAACCTATATAAAAAAAGTGTAAAAATAATCTATAAAAATAAAAAGAAATTAAGGTATAAAATTTTATTATTTATTACAAATATTAACTCATTTTTTAAAATATTAATTTAAAATCTTTATATAAAAAGTATTCAAAAAATATGAGAAAAGTGAGAGAAAAAGAAAAATAATCTTGACTATTTAGCAAATTCAATAGTTAAAAATATCTTAAATTCAAAATTTTAAACTTTTTTACTATGTAAATGATAGAGAATGTAAAAGTATATGCATTTAAAATTTAAGTTTTAGGTACATTAAAATTAAAATTTTAATTTTATGTTTATTTTTTATAAAATTTGAAAAAAATTAAAATCTAAATATATTTTTTTAAATAAAAAATTTAATTGATTTTGTCTAATAGATATCTATATGTTGTTTAATAAATGTGTATAATTTTTATTATTGTTGTATAGCTTCCTATGATATTTGTAGACAATATAAGTAAAATATAATTTATATAATTTCAAAATATATTACATATATATTTATTTGAATATCAAAATTTGTGTGCATTCTTTGACTTTCCTAAGATGCTTACATACATTCTATTGTATCAAATCTTAAAGCAAGTCAGAGCCTACAACAACACTCCCGGGTTTCACAACAATTGAACATTCTATTGTATCAAATCTTAAAGCAAGTCAGAGCCCACAACAACACTTCCATGGGATAGTCATGCAGGACAACAATTGAACCCAACCAATTCCACCCCCAAGTCTCTTTCTTTGCCACGTAGGACAAATTTTGATGTATTTTATTAGTAGATATAAGTTATTTTTATATAAAATAAAGTTTGACCATGGGGTTGGGTTTGTTTGCATACATCCAAGCCTCACCGGAATAAATAGTCGTACTTATTATTATCATTATTATTATTTTTTTTGGAAGCCCATCCCACCGACAACATATATATACATGTCTAAGCACACTTAGATAACAGGCTGGGATTACTTTTAGCACATAATCACCTCTAATTAATAGTAGGAGCGTACGGGTAAAAGAGTTAGTAAGAATAAAATTGCAACTATTGAAAAGTTCATTCTTTTGATTGTCAAATATATATATATATATATATAAATAAATTTTGAATTGAGATTTTGAGTATACTGATGGATAGAGAAAATTTTATCCAATTTTTTTTTTATACAAATATGATTTTCAATAAAAAAGAAATTACTCACCCAATTAAAAGCTTTTGCAACAACTTTAATAGTTTTGTCGTCAACTTTTGTTGGTGCTGCCTAATAGGGCTTTTTTTTTTTTTTCATTGTAGTGAAACATATATACTCATAAGTACTCCAAATTAGTTATTTGTTGTTGCATAAATATTAGTCATCATCATAAAATCGTATTTCAATAACAAAACCGAAGATGGCTTGCTTACGTTGGCATGACTGGTATCATCGTCTAGCCGATATTCATACATAATCCAATCGGATTTTTGTCCACAAGGCGCTCGTCCGATGTAGAAGACTAGAGTCTTTCGCATTCCAATCCTCCCCACATTGCTGTGTACGACCTTGTCCCGACCAGTGGCTTTCCAGAAACCAGCCTCCGTCGCACGATTTGTCCGAGTACCCGTCGGGTATTTCTTGTCTTTCTGATTGAAGAAATACCATTCGTTTTGTGGCGTCGAGCCTATTTTGCACTTCTCTACAAACATTTGAAATTACAAATTAGATATATACCAGTATTGAATTAGTGGTACATATTCACACAGTTTGTTAATCTAAGATATATATATATAGAGAGAGAGAGAGAGAGAGAGATAGAGATAGAGAGAGAGGCGTCCCACGTCTTGGATTATAAGAGGTAGCATTGCCAAAACTGTAATTGTGATAAATTTGAAAAAAAGAATATGGGCAGAAGCATAAAAAATAATAGGACAAAAGAGAAATTTACAGATAAATGATAGGAAAAATAATAATATTTTGGTGTAATCTTTCAGATCAATGGAAAAAATTCAATTCAGTTTGCCTTTACCCACCTCTTGCCCCCATAATTTTTTAGTGAAAACATCAAAATACCTTTAGGCTAAATATAAATTTATGGAGAAAAAAATTAAGGAAAATTATAAGATTGTAAAAGAAAGTGAGAGAGTTAAATATATTTCATTTGTTTGATTGTGTTAGAAAAATGAGATTAAAAAAATATATATTGTAAAAAAAATTTTTAACTTTTACTTCGTTAATACATAAAAATTACAAAAATTAATAATTTTATTTTTCTTTTCATTTTTCCCTTTTACAAATCTATATTCCAAATATAACCATAATATTTCATCAAATCACTAATTCTAAACTTAATTTCTCTCTTTGTTTAAGTACATCTCTCTCTTTTCAGCAAAAAAGAGACATCATTTCTCTTTCACTCTTAATCCAGGTCTCTTCACTATCTCTTTCTCTCTGTGGTGCCGGTGTTCTCAAGGCACCCTCCTACCACGAGAGCCATCTCTTGATCAAAATAGCTTTGAATTTTTGGGTGGAACAAAAATTCTTGATCGCTCATTTGTGTGTGTGTGTATATATAAATATATATATAGAGGAAATCAAAGACCAAGTTCAGGGGGCTTCATTGCTTACCTTGGATATCCCATGGTTCAAGCTTATTGAGGTCAACATAGGGAATCACATCAAGGTCTATTTTCTCCTGTGCCACCTGCTTCCTCAAATAGTACTGAAGAAGCTCCTCTTCGGTCGGATGAAATCGAAAACCCGGAGGTACCTGGGACTGACCGTTAACGCATAGATTCATGGTTCGTTTTAATTAAGGTTGAATCAAGGAAACAAAAACGGGGGCTCTCTTTGTAAATTAAGTTAAAACAATCAAGAAAGGGGGGACGAAGTGCCAACACTAGCAAGTTTTTTCAGCTTGCAGCAGTAGCAGTGACTCGTTAATTTATATGGGTGGCAGAACTCAAGTTTCTAATTAATAATGCTTTGAAAGGTAATTTTTCAGTATACTTAAAACTACTATATATAGAGTTTAGAAATCCTCGTGTGCAGTGCCGGAACATTAGCAGCCAATGGACAAAAAAGCAAGAAAAACAATGAACAATTGGGCCCAGAAGGTTGGTTGTCATATGGCTGTTAGAGAAAACCTTGTGATAGTGCGACTCTCCACCTGAAAATCACTTTGAAAGGTACCTCTTAAACCATTCAAATCTGAAAATAATTCTCTCTCTCTCTCTCTCTCTCTCTCATGGTTCACATCATTCGGTTGCTCGTCCAGCTACCTTGAAAAAATAAATAAATAAATAAAATGAAAAGGAAAAAGAAAAGGAAGGCAGTAAATTAACTTTCATGGGAATGGAAGAAATGGTTAGAAAAATAGAAGCTTCTTCCGGAGGAAGACTTTTGTCACCTAATTTTACTTATCATCGTAGCTAGGGAAGAAATTTGTGCTACTAGAGATATTATCCCGTTTACAAGTAATGTTGATACATTATCCACTTTTTTTTTTTGTTTAGTGACGTATGCCACAGTTTTATTTTCGATGGAGTACCATCCATCATGTCAAATTTTTTATTTATTACGTTGCATTTGAAGTTTTGAAAAAAATTTTAAAGTTTTTCTCACAAGTTTTTGAAAAAATTTAAAATTCTAAACGAAATTTATATGATATGAATAAAAGTTAATAATATATCTACTTTATTTGAAATAAATTTTACTCAGGAGTCTGTATACACTAACAAAGTGAATGTACGAATATAATTGACACACTTAAAAGTTATAATTTTTAAAATAAAAATTTAAATTAAATTTAGTGAAAAAAAGTTAGATAAGACAAAAAATTACAAAAATAAAAAAATAAAAATTAATTTTTTATACCCAAACCAAGCCTAAATGTTAAAAAAGAAAAAATGAAAAGAAAGAAAATCAAAGGAGAAATACAAAAAGATCAAATGAAACCATGCATTAGAAATGCAAGAGGCAGTCTGGGATATAGGTATTGCCTTGTGCGTTACCATGTCACTTCGAAAGATTGTTCTTACTGGTTTACCATTCCTAATACTATCATGATTTGTTGTTAGCTATTTTTTTTTTCTTTGTGTGTTTGTGTGTGCGCGCGCGTGTGTGTGCGTGCTTGTGTAAGCGTAAAAATTGTTAATCTTTATACCAAAAAATGTAATTAAAGTTGTGTCACAATAATAATGTTATATTTAAAGTGTAGATGTATATTTGGGTTCAATATTTTAAAGTAATACGCTTGCATGTATTTTAAATTATTTAAATTATTTTTTTATAGAATTATACTCTTTCTAAATTATACGGTATTTGATTATAGATCTCTTACACAAGTTTGGTGACAAAAATATGAAAGAATTTATCAAGGAAGAAGAAAAAGTAAAAGGAAAGAAGATTCGAAATTATTTTCTTTTATTTAATTAGTTGAAGTAGAAATGAGAGGAGAACATATGAAATTTGAAAAATGAAAGCATAAAACTAATTAAAATATAATTTATTAAGAAAACGTCTTTTATCTTATATTTTCTAATCTAATCAAATAAAAATTGTAGGTGCAAAAATAATAACGAACACGTGGTATCTTCCCGAGCACAATAGAAATATGCTCTTAATTTAGTAATTAGTAAATCGTTGCAGTTAGGTCCCACCACCTAGCAAAGTCATATTGGTGCGATTCTGATCATAAATACAAAATGATAATAAATGAACTGAATTTATTATCTCATGGTTAGCCCAGTTAATTCATTTTTTTACAAGTGAGAGACAGATGTAATATCAATACACTTATATTAAACATGGAATGAAATACATTAAAAGAAATCATCATATATTTTGATATATATATACATACACAAAATATGAAATCATTATTATTCAATTATTTACATATTTGTTTATTTACTTTATCTTATTACAAATACAAAATTCACCCTTAAAATTTAAGTATACTCATTATTATCAACTATTTACATCACTTTTTACTTTACAATTTCTCCAGCTACTTCTGACTTTACAATTGAAGAGTTTTTGGCTGAGGACCCTCTTCGATCATTTGCTCTCATGTCTTTTGCTTTATAGGCTTAAATTTTTTTTTCCGATTAACGTGATAAGCAAGTTCAGCAGTATTTTTTATTACCAAATAGAAATATATATTTAGAATTTTATATTTTTATTATATTATTTATTTATTTTTCCGTTTCTCTTTTCCTTTGACTGCTTTTCTGGACTAACCGAGTAGTGAATTCATACGAAACCAATGATCATCAGTCATTTTTTTTATAGTCGTGTGTAATATTTGTAATGGCAAAATAATTTATCCTACAAAGGAATTTGAACTATAGAATAGATTCAGCCGCAGCTACATGTTGATTAAATGAGATAAAATCTTTAATTATTTAAGAATATTCTCTCACCAATCATCAGAAAGTCAATGGCAAAAATCTGCCCTGCAGGGCTTTACTCAATCATTGAGATTGTAAGTGGTTTACAATTTATTAAATAAATAAGAAAATAACAAAGTTAACCTTAGTTTAAATTTTTAATAACTCAATTAATAAATTTTTGAGTTTACTCTTGGTGATCGTTAATTCAAATTTATTTAGGGCAACTGAATGATTGTGATAAATACATACATTTATGCACTGTATTTTTCAACACTAACTATATATATATATATTTAAAGTATAAGAAGATCACAACTACATGCAATGAGATATGAATTGAGTAATTTAAGGGACATAATCTAGGATTATAGATCAAGTTTATATTTGTTTGTTCGTTCTATGTGATTGCTTTGCTCCTATTTGATTGTTACAATTAATTTTATTGATACTGATCAAACCGGAATATTACAAATAATAAACTACAAAGGATTTGTTGTATAATTGTTTCTATTTGGAGAGGTTTGTATTCAATTTAAAAAATTCCAAAATCATTAAAAAAATACTGTTCCACCTTTCAAACTATTGTCTGGCTTGCTTGCTATCTATTATATATTCTCATACGGCTACTGACAAAACTAATCAAAGAAGAAATTGTAGGTAAGAGAGAGTTAAACTAATCAAGGCTCAGTACTTTGCGCCAATAAAAGATGAATTTTCTTTTTCTGTTTATAAGTACTCATATAGCTATATTAAATTAAAAAACTGTGATGGAAATGGAACTCAATTAATAATATCATAACACAATTTTATTAATGATTTCACTTTCATGCCCGCAAAATATATGCCTTCACTTCTAGTGTATAAAGTCTACATACAAATGCTTGGGTTTAAAAAAAAAAAAAAAATTCTGCTGCTGTGTTTGAACTTTAAAGCATGGTCATACAATTGAGTGTAACATCTCTCTCTCTCTCTCTCTCGGAACAATTGCAAGTGGATCCTAATTAATCCAAGTCTATTGGTATCTGGAAATGACACTTTAAACTATTCTTTTGTTTGTTTCAAAAATTAAGTTAGCGTGCTATTTTACGGAAATAGTTATTCTCACGTTCAGTGAGAAAAGACATTTCACAATTTAAGTGATAAAATAACTATTTCATTATAATTAAAATTTGATCTAAAAATTCAAAAAAAAAAAAAAAGTAACTATTTTGTAATAAAAAATTTTCTTAAGTACTCTCTTGGATCGTAAAAGGACCATTTTACCCCTTAATCAAAATTTTGAATTAGATACAAGTTCGGATTGTAAAATGACTATTTTAAACCTAGGTCTTTTTTTTAATTGATATTTCCGGCTTCTAAAATGTTAATGAAAATATTCTTTTATATTATTTAATAACTAAGTAAACTTTGATCCGATCCAAACTGAGTTGTAAAATAACCATTTACTCCTGCATTTTTTTTTTGCCCAAATTTATATTTTGGGTTTTCCAAAAAATTAAAAAATATTTATTGATGTGTTTTTTGATAACCAATAAAATTTTATCTTAATCCAAACTCAAATTGTAAAATGATGATTTTACCACCGGGTTATTTTTTGTCTAAATTCATATTCTAAGCTGTCCAGAAAGCTAAAAACATATCGTTGACACATTTCTTAATAATTAAACAAATTTCGGTCCAATCTGAATTCATAATATAAAATAACGATTTTGTGTTTGGACCTGTTTTTGGGGCCAAATTTGTAATTTAAGCACCCAAAAAAATAAAAAATATTTATTGACATGCGTCTTAATGGTTAAAAAAAAATTTGACCTAATTCGAGCTTGAATTGTAAAAAGCCGTTTTACCATAGGTCCTTTTTTTTTACTTAAATTCGTGCTCCGAAAATAAAATTTATTTTTATAATTTAAAAAAAATTAATGTTAGTAATTTTTTATTATATTTCATTTCATTATACTTAAAATATATCATCAAATTATAAAAATTTGAATATTATTTTCATGTTTACAATCAAACAAAAGTATGGAAATGTCTAATTACGGTCGTTGTGTTTTGAAATTCTATTCCTAATAATTTTTTTAGTCAATGATGCAGGAAACGATCAAATCTTATTAAGTGAAACTGAGTATCGTGTCCATTTCACATTGGCTGTAGTTGAGTTTATATATATATATATATGTATATACAAAATCTTCCTACCATTATTTAACTTCATTATTTCTCCACGTTCGCAGCCAATTAATATTGAGTTACAGCTGTCAATTAATATTAGTATAATCTGTGGAATTTGTGGAAGGAAATAGGATTGCGTATATATTTATATATATAAGTATTTTCTTGGTGCTCCATTTCCCTAAATCAATCTAAAGAATTAAGTGATATATAGAGAAAAGAAGTAGAAAGGTGCTTGGTTCGAAGGATCAACTAATCATAGGCAGCATTCTAATCTAATGTTATAGTTGAATAATTCATATGAACAGAAGAACTTTCAAGAGTTTGCGTCCTAGAAAAAAGAAATGAAAAATAATGAAAAGAGAAAATAAGGAAATAATATTTTAATAATTTTATTCATTTTCTTCTTTATTTTTTTAAAAAACGAAAAATATATTTAAAAACCTTAAAAAGAATAAATAATTTTCTTTTTTGTCTATAATGATCCAAATTTGGGTAGCATTTGGTTTGCTAAAAATTAACAAAAATCTTTAAAACTTTTTAACACATTTTATCTACCTCGTAATTTGTAAAATTTCTATAGATCTCTTTATATATTTATATATCTCAATTAATTTTTAAAAACCCAAATGCCTTTTTTTATAGACTCTAATAACTTTTTCATAAATTCCAATAACTTTTTAATAAATTTCAATAAATCTGACATAATCCGTTAGAATGGACTCAAAAATCTGTTCTAACAGTTTTTTTTTCAACATTTTGAGCAGAAAGTAAAAAGTCCAATAACTTTTAAAAAATTTTAACATAAATCCATTGGAACGGAGTCAAAAATCTATTCCAATGGTTTTCCTCTCTAATTTTTTAACGTAAAAGTCTAAAAGTTACACTATTCTATCTCTAAAAGAATGTAGTTAAGTGGTTAAATGCCAAACATTAAAAGTTTACCCATACCAAATTTTTCATTATTTTTTGTTGTTTTTTGTTACTCCAAATGTTACCTTTATGTCTATAATCAAAACATGGGAGATTTTATGCTCCTGTCAAAGTGCAGCGCAGTAATTTGAGGCTTCATATGGAAAGTAAAAAATTAACTTTTTTTGTAGTTAATTATTAAAAAATTAAAAAATTCTGATAAAAATTCATTGAAACGGACCCAAAAACTATTTCAACAATTTCTCTCTAATTTTTTAACGCAAAAGTCTAAAAGTCATACTATTTATCTCTAAAAAATGTAGTTTACTAGTTAAACGCTAAACATTAAAAGTTTACCCAAATTGAATTTTTCGTTATTTTTTGTCACTCCAAATGCTGCCCTTATGTCTATAATCAAAACATGGGGGATTTTATGCTCCCATCAAAGTGCGGCGTTTCAATTTGAGGTTCCATTTGGAAAGTAAAAAAGTTAATTTTTTTTTGTAGCTAACTAATAAAACACTAGTTTTTTTGTATTTAAAAGGAAAAAAAAGTTATCTTTTTAGCAGTTAGTTTATTAACTTTTTATTAAATTGACGTTTTTGTTCTTTAAGGTTTAAAAGAACATTAAAATGTAAAATAATAAATTTAATTATTTAAAAAAAATCAAAAAATTAGTACCTGGTAGCGGTACCGGTTCCCAAACGGAACTTGATTCCCCCCAGTTACATAGGATTCTATCTTTGGCACAGTTTTGGACACTTTCCACGGAGAAAGGGCTTCAACCACGTAAGTTCTTTTTCCTTTAATTTAAAAATCCTTATGGTTTGCATGTTTCTCATGCGTACAAAATTATTTGATTAGTCCAATTTCTTTCTATATATTCAATATAGAAACTTACATGCCAATGTGTTGTATTCTAGATACATAGCAGGTAGCAATTATTTTATTTATTTACTTTTTTTTTAACAACTTCAAAATTTAGTTCGTGCAAGCTGTTGAAAAATTATCATTCCATCATTAGTTTATCAAAATTAATTATTAGTTTTTCAAAGCAGCAGATTACACCCACTAGAAATATATAGAGGTTTGTTTGGAGTAACAAAAAATTCTTAAAAATGATAAAAAAATATTAAAAATTCTAAAAGTTATTATTTTTTATTTTACTGTACAAATTACGGACCTACAATTTATCTCATTTTATCTCACTTTTTTTTTTACTGTAACCACACCCTTAATATATTTCATTTAATTGACAATTTATAGTCACACGAGTGTTTTAATGTATGTAAATTTAGATGTCGGTTAAAGCATCAAAATTTAAAACTAGAGCAAATAGTTTTAGATTTTCAAAAATATAAAAAAATCATGTATTCGTGAAATGCATACAAGATGATAGTAGGGAAATGCTGGGAGCACTGCTAGATGCAGGTACGAACTTGCGAGAAACAATTAAGAGCTTTGTAGGAAACTCAAGCGAATCCCACTTGATCATCAGGGGAAGTTTGCTTCTGTGAGCAATGATGGGGCAATTTTTAATACAACATTCAAAAGTCCGATTAAATTAGGAGTTCATGCTATGTGTGACATGTTTTAGGGTTTCAAGAAAAGACAAACACATTCAGAGAGAGCAATTAAAACTTAAGAAGTCTAGATTTTTTCCACACTCAGCAAACAACGCTTTATCTTCATCGTGCGTCGGTGATTCAAACGATTTTGGATGTTGCTTATGGTAAATTAATTTGGTTGGGTACAGATTCAATACAGTGTCTTGGATTCGGTTTGATCTTTAAAAGTTTTTAGAATGCTTTTTGCTTAGTTTGGTGTATCGAGAATCCAAGCAGAAAAATCAACAATATAAGTTTGTAAATTCGAAATGATTTAGAGACAGAATATTTGTAACCAAGATTGAGTTATAATTAAATAATTCAATTTCTTTTTTCCAATTTGAGCTTTTTTTTTTTCATTAAAATTGTTGTCTCTCTTTATTTTTACTTTATTAATATTTAATCATAATTGATTGTGTGATTATTTAAAATATCTAATAAATCGTTTTTTTTTTTTCAATAACAATGTCATTTTCATTAGTCCCAAAATTAACTATATGTAAAAGGAAAACAATGGTTTTCTTTGCAAGAAAATTAGTCAGATAGAATCTCTACTTAGGAGATGTTTATTTTAGAAGTAATGAAAGTAAATTTTATTGAGATAATTTTTATCCTCCATTATATCAATTTAGATAATAGGGATAATAATTATTTCGAGTTGACAATTACTCCTATGTATGAATAAATTTTTCCTCTAGGGGAAGGTGATTAACAGGAGGTAATAGAAAATTTTTATCTATTTCTCATTACTTTTGTAAAATATATCTTTATTCCCATGTAAAACTTTAAGCACAGTTCTCTTATAAATAATTATAATAAATATTATAAAATAATAATTTATTTAATCAAAATAAAATTAATTAATTATTAAATTGTTTTTTCAAAATAATATTTAATAAATAACAGTTTATTATTAAAATAATTTATTTTATTTTATTAAAATAATACTATTGAAATATTAATTTATGACTAAAATTATTTATTTTCTCAAATTAAAATTAATGTTTAATAAATAACAATGGCTTTTTAAAATAATTTATTTTATTAAAATTATTATTAAATGAAAGTTATGTCTCATAAATAATAATGTACTAGATTATATATTGTATTAATATAATTTATTAAAATGAACAATTCATTTAAATAAACTAAAATTATTTGTTTTATTAAATTATTTTATCAAATAAAAATAAGTTTTAACAAATAATAATTCACTATTAAATTTAATTACTATTGAAATACTAATCTATGATAAAATTATTTTTTATAATTAATATTTTTATTTAAAAGTTTATATTTTTATTAAAATAACAATGATTATGATGATTTATTTTATTATAATATTTTATTAAAATTAAATATTAACTTTTACTCCTGATCAATTTATTCTCTTTCTAAATACAATTAATTTTTATCACTTTAAAATTTTTAGCATTCTAAACATATTATAATTATTATTTATTAATATTTATTCTCTAATTCTAAACATAAGTATTAAAAATTTATTATTCTAGTAATCATTATCAGAGTAATAATTACTCGCATAATCTTTTACTCTAAATTTTTCATTCTATATCAAACATGCCCTTACTAGTCGTGAATATATGCTCCCAGATTAATCATACAAAATAAAATTAGAAGCGAGACATGCCAAGGATTGGCAGCCAAAGGATTATCACACACATAGTTTTTATCCTATACTAAACATGTCCTTACTAGTTGCGAATATGCTCCTAGATTAATCATATGAAATAAAATTAGAAGCAAGACATGCTAAGGATTGGCAGCCAAATAGATTATCTCAAGAAATAAAAGATTATCCCTCTCTCTCTCACACGCGAGCGCGCACACACATGAAATAAAATTAGAAGGGAGACCTGCTAAGGATCGGCAGCCAAAGAGATTATCTCTCTCTTTCTCTCTCACACACACATACATGCGCGCACACAGATTAATTTACCTGAAGGGGGCTGCAGTAAGGGAGTTACTGTAGCCACTGTAGTAACCCCAAAATGATACTGTTTTGGTATTTTCCCCCTCAAAACGACACTATTCTACTTAAGTCTCATATTCGAATATGAATTGATATATTCGAATATGTATTCAAATAAAAAAAAATGTTATATTTGAATATGAATTAATGTATTTGAATATAAAAATTTAAGTAAAATAACGTTATTTTGAATAAAAAAAAAGCGAAACGACGTCGTTTGGATTTACTGTTGCAGCAGCACTAAACCCATAACTGCAGCCCTAAGTCGGATTAATTACATATGTTATGCGTAATTGTCGAAAAGGTTATATCATAGAAATTTGGCCTTTGGATCTCTTAAATTTGAAGAAAGAAGATTTAACATAGAAATTAATTTCCACGTGGTTGTTGCAGATAGCGTCACACCGTGGATTAAATCTTTTGTGCTCCCGCATGGTTCTTATTTGTTGGTTTATTTGACCTTTGGCGATATTACGTGCCAACGTCTTCCCTCTAGGGTTCCCTAAGTGAGCGAAAAATGACATAATTATGCAAATTTTCTCCCTAATATATTATGGAAAGAAATTGACAGTTCCCATATATAGTTGCTACTTCACATTTTCATTTACTTAATTAATTAGCTGGATGCATGTCTGCTTTTTTATTTACAAGATGTTCACGCTTGGGATGTACAAAAAAAAAAAAAAAAAAAACATAAATGACACGTTTAAAAGTAATTAAAATTTGAGTAGTATTAAATTACGGTCACACCCTCACAAACCATTAAAATTTAATCATATCATGAAAAGTTTATGACTGTTGATAACTAGGACACGACGACTGATTGCAATGACCCACCAGCTACATGTATTGATTAGGCAAAAGACGAATTAAAAAAAAAAAAAAAACTTATAAAAAAATACACTTCAATAACGAAAGTCTAAATTTTTTAGTAGGTGAAAAGAATTAAACTTATTTATCTGAAATTATTGTTGTTAAAATATTAGCCAAGTTAATACCCTATCACTTAATATTCAAACCGTAAAAGAAAAAAGAATTAAGTTATCGTATCAGCTATTCGTTTTAGAAAATAATAGCCGCAACAACAATAAAATTACTTACTGTAAGCTTATTCAAAAAATAAAAATAAAAAACAAAAAGCACAAAAAAGTAGGAAACTTGTCATTCTTTAAAAAAAAATAATAATAAAAAAATAAGGAAAAAGGACAAAAAAATAAATAGGAATGTGAAGACAATCCCTCCCATCTTAGTATAGAGTATAAATCACATCTAAAGAAATTTGTGTGGAGTACTTCAAGGAAAAAATTCAACAAATGGTGAAAAAGATTTATCTTAGAAGACAATCAAGATTGACATGACATTTGCAAATATTTAAGCTCTTAGGTCTGTTTGGTTGGTAAAAATTTAGATAAAGTATAATAAAAGTATAAAAATTTAATGTAAATGTGATATATGACGAAATTTGATTGAAAGAAAAAATAAAAAAATTAATTAAAGTTAATGAGTTTTAATTGATTTTGATGTGCCAAACAGGACCTTTGTAAAACATGTGCTTTGAAAACACCCATAATAGAATAAAGGGTAAGCATGGACGGACGCAAAAAAGTGTTCAATTTGTTCTCATTTATTTGTAAAATTATATTAATTTTTTATTTTTTAATAATTTATATATATTTTTTATGTTTTATCCCAGTGTACATTTACTTTTATTCTCATTTATTTTAAAATATTATTTTATACTCACTGATTACAAAACTAAAGTAAGGTTATGCATACCTAAATTTTCAATGTATATATACCGGCAGTGGGCGGAATATGCACTGGTCACCTTTTTGGATTGCTGAGTAAATCATCATTTGAAAATTTGAAGCATACGAGTTGAGTTTCCTTCAATTATTGGTTCGATTTGGTATGTTATAAAACTTTAAAAATTTTCGGAAACTTTTAAGAATTATTTATTTTTTATCTGATTACAAAAATTATAAACTCATGATTTATCTTACTTTAGGCATTTGGAGTAAAAAAAAAATGAGATAAATAGAGATAATTTATGAGTTTATAATTCGTAATGAGATAAAAAGTGAATAACTTTTAGAAATTTTTAATTTTTCAAAATTTTAACAAATCAAATGCAACCTTTATCTCACTTTTTATTACTGCAAACACACTCACGGTACAATTGAAAATAACTGCCAACAGGCAGCCAAAATTGGACTATTATGGGATGAGCCTATGAGTATCAAGCTCTTGAGCCTTCCTTTTTCAGAGTCCAGAAATAGAAGAGGGACAACAAAAAAAAAAAAAAAAAGGAAAGAAACCGTGGGATGCGTATGGTGGTAGAGAGAATGCATCTTACTTCCCACCACAGAAAAAAAAAAAAAAAAAAAGAAGTGCATCTAATTCTTCCCAGAATTAAAGCTTTGTTATCAAGTCAGACAATGCATTTTCCTGAATTTTTTTATTTAAATAGAAATGGGTTAAACAATAACGTGCCAAGATCTGAGTGTAGAAATCTTCACCCAAAGCGCCTAACCAGAATTATTTTTAGAGCTTAGCAAGATAACAAGGAGATTTTGTACAGCTTCACATATTCTATAATATATATATATATATATATTGGCCTGTTTCCAGCAATATATATTTTAATAATAAATCTTTGTCAACTAGGAGTTTAGTCATGGCTAAATGAAGTCGGTTAATTGTTTGTGTTGAAATTTTTATTATCGATTATATTAATTCCATCCTCCGCGAATGTCGAATTATTGATGATTTAATTTATATAAAAATATAATATATGTTATATCATTAATATTCTATTTCGATTGTCTAACCTTCATTTTGTTCCAAATTCTTTGGAGTTGGTTGAAGTCCTCTTGTTATATTAATTTCTTTTATGTCATTATTCTATTTAAATGGTTTAGCCTTCATTTTTTAACAAATTCTATGGTGTCGGTTGTGGTTGTGGTTGTGGTTGGGGTTGAGGTCCTCTTGCGTGTGTAACTAGAAATTAATTATTTAACCTCCTCCCCCTCCCCGCCACCCAAAAGAGACCTGCTAAAGTAACTCTATTTCTTGCTTTTAGATGGGCACATGGTTTTAAAATTTAGTCGATACCATTACGTAATGTTTTTATGTAATGTTTTTAAATTCCACTGTTTTCGTTGAATTTTTGTATATTACTTGTTACATTTTCTTTAAACTCTATTACACCCGTTATTTTTTATTACTGTTATACTGTTCGTTATCGTATTTTAAAATCATGAATAGACATGTAGATATACATATATTTTTGTTCTCATGCGTTTGTGCGTGCGTACGTGTGTTTGTATATATCTATGTAATTATGTATACAACAACTTTCATCTTAATTTTTGATCTCAAACTTCAGTAAATAAAAGATTCAGGGGTGCATGCAGTGAACTAGCGGCAATGTCTAATTAGCAGCAGTTTTTGTTGCTGCTCAAACCAAATTGTATGTCATATGAAATCCTGACGAGTTCATAATTGCGCCAATAATTTCATTTGACCACCTGAGTTTGATCTTAAACTAAGAAATAATTTATATATTACAGTATATATATTTGAGGCTTAGTTTTCGGCGTATATATATATATATATAATTCACACTCTTATATTTATTATGCTTGTGAAAATTTTCGGGGGCTTAAAATATAAAATTAGGAGACTAATTAAACCAGAAATACAATCGGTCACATTGACGAATTAGATCCAAAGGGTGATGGAAATAGCCCATGAATCTGACCGCGGGAAACAACTAGCTACCAGATTATCTATGATGATCGAGTTTGAATGAAATATTGAAGGAAAAACTGAAGAAGAAAGCACATGATCTCGCCTGGGCAAGCTGGGATATTCACAAGGACAAAACGCCTTGAGGTCATTGATTCTTTATTCCCACTAACTAGCAATTATTTTTATTTTTAAAATGTGTGGATATGGGAGTTGGATAGCAATTCTTGTTACGTGTAATCTTAATTTGCCAATATCACAATACAATATTAATTCTGAAACGCTATTGGTTCCGAAATTAAGGATTGAGTTTGGTACTGAAAAATTATTTTTGATTTTTAATAAATTTTTTCATCTCATATGATTTTTTTTTTCACAAATGTGATTTTGTATTGAGAAGTTGTAATTTTAGGTGTGTTATTGGATTTGTAAAAACAAAAAAAAAAAAAAATTATATTTGTTTGGACAAAAGCTATCCATTGACTAAAGCAACAAAAAGTTTTTTTTTCATTTTTTTAATTTCTACTTAAACAGACGTAAATCTTTTAATTATTTTATTTAGAATTGATTAACTGTACCGAAAAAATATAATTTTTAAACTGAAATCAAATTTTGATAAAAAAAAAAAGTCATGTAAGAAAAAAAAAAATTAAAAAAAAAAGCAAAATAGGGTTTTCTTTGCCAAATGAAGCCTAGATCTCTCTCTCATCTCTCTCTCTCCTCTCTCTCTCTCTCATCTCTCTCTCTCATCTCTCTCGCAGCTCTCTCCTCTCTCTCTCTCTCTCTCTCTCTCTCTCTCTCTGTGTGTGGTGTGTGTGGTGTGTGTGTGTGACACACACAATGGTAAGCACAGAATATACTCTCAATGAGCGAGATTATTGTATATGAATTAAGTCTAATCAAGGTAGTTATGCTTCAAAATTCCATGGATAACAAGATTCAACACTTTCTATTTGCAAGCAGAAAATATATCCCACTGCAAGATCATTGGACGCAAGTCAAATCATGGTTGCTATGCTCTATTGCTAATAATTGTTATTGATAGTCAACAATTGAGGAAATAATCACAACTTACTTGGTAACCTCGAATAATTAACTCATGTCAACTTCACTTCTAGTTGGTTGCGTGTGTGTGTGTGTATTCATATCATTATTTGTCTTTAGTGCGGACCCACGTTCATTATAAACATTGATCATAGGGTACTTCAATAGTCACAGCTGTCCGTAGATATTTTAGTTGACAAAATATGAATGAGAGAAACAAAAAAAAAAAAAAAAAAAAATTGAGACGACCATATATACAAAACCAAAGTCCTCTGTGACATTTTCAAAGGATTCATATGAATGAAGGCATTGTATTTCAGCATTCTGGTCTTCTAACGTTGGTTACAGTATCGTTTTCCTGCTTTAAAGTTGATACCTTTCTTAGTGTATTGACAAATGCTAGCGTAATTATCAAAGTTTTAGCACGCTTGGCTGTGAGGGCAGTAAGAGTTGCATCAGGTGATGCATGCCTGTGATAATTACATCATAGGTAATTTTTCTTTCTTTCTTTCTTCTTTTCATTTTCTTTTTAAATTAAAAAGTATGATAACATCTCGGATTACCGTATTCATATTTTTATCATATTCAGAATGAATTCAAACTAACAATCAGTTGTGTGAGACACAAACCTATAAGATAAAGTCGAACGGGACGTGACTAGACTGTATAAGACTATATTATATATGGGTACTTGAGAGTATAAAAATAAAAATATATTAATTACTATTAAAATAAAAAAAGTAAAATTACTTATTATTGAGGTAATTTTTGAAAACTCACTTGCACACCTTTCAAAATTAATATAATTAAAAGAGAATTAATAAAAAAAAATGAATAGCAAATACCAAATTAATCATATGGCTTCTATTCTAATATTCAAGATAAATTTCAAACAATACTTGTAAATATTCAAATTATAAAGAAGGTCATGTATGAATAACTATCAAGTATAATAATTTTTCATGGGTGGGATAATGGAGCCGATATGATCCCCTATTTTGGGAATTTATAAAGTCAAAAGTATAAATTAGGTTTTTTTCGTAATTTTAATTTTATTTGAGTCATTATTCACAATATTTAATAATTGAATAAAAATTATCTCAATAAACTACTTGATAATAACCATGAATAAAATATAAAGAATATAATAGAGCTAATATAGCTAGAGAATGTGAAAGAAAAAATGTAGAGCTCGATCAAAGAGAGAATGCAAAATTTTGGATGATTTTTTAACGTTAAATTTGTAACGGGAGCTACCCAATAAAATATACTTACAACATCTAAAATACTTTGAGATTTGTAATTATAATAGAATTTTGGACCTTTTTAAGGTTTAAGTTGCACTTTTAAAATTTTTTAGTCTCAATTTTTACTAATTTGTTCTAATTTTCTCCGATTTTCTTTACAAAACACGTTTCTAACTTTTATTAACTTTCTCTAATTTTTACCTATTGATTTTAATTTTCTTCAACTTTTATTAACTTTCTTCAATTTTCTCTAACTTTTATCAACTTTTACAAATTTTTACCATACATCTAGCCAATAACTAATATACACATGTGTTGTATTCAAGTGCAAAATTACACTTTTTTTTGTAGTGCCAAACAACCTCTAAATAATTTTGACCTCTATTTTGAAAATGGGGACTTTTTTAATGTATCTTTATATATATATATATATATATATTTGAACACGGTTTTATTTCCTTAAATTAAGAATAATAGACATGTGAACTTTACCCCCGCAAGTTTTGAATGACAATCCAAGCACTAAACTACAATGGAATTTAGCCCAAGTCACACAATTAATATGCCACATGTGGGTGATGGTTCTATTGTTTTTAAAGGCTTCTTAAAAAAGTGGGCTGAATTTGGGCCTGAGGACCCGAAGAAAAAAGCTAACTGGGCCCAGCCTTTAACTGGCAATATTTAGGCTAGTCCACCTATACATATATTCGGGCGCATCTTCATCTAAAATTCTGAGCAGCCTTCAACAGTACGATGAATTAGGGGGTGTTTGGTAGACAAAAAGTGAAGGTAAAAGTACAATAAAAGTGAAAAGATGTGACATAAAGGTGATAGGTGAAAAATTTTGATTGGAGAAAAGTATAAAAATTAGTTAAAATTAGTAAATTTTAGTCAAATTTAGTGTGGCCAAACAGGACCTAATTCTAATTGATTCATCAATTCAATCAAATTAAATAAATATGTTACTAATGAAAAAAGAACTATAAAAATAATATCCAAAATACAAAATTCCAGGACACGACTAAGCACACAACATGAGTGACCATAAAAGCAAACACAAAAATAAAAATATTATATATATATATACATACAAAAATAAAAATATTGATATGTCAATCCCGTAACTTACAATTAAAATTATTGAATTAAAATTTAATAGTATAAATATATATTTTTTTAATTAAAATAATATAAATATAGCTAAACGCTGATTTTATTAAATTACGATGTCAGCCTCTTTTCTTGGATTATTGATTAAGGGCCGGAAAAGGATAATTATCCTAATCCAATGATTGAACTCTGCCAATGACAGGAGCAGTCAGCATTTCTCTGATAGAGGGGCATGTGCAGGTGGATTCATATCAAATTTACTGATAATTACAAGGAAGGTACAAGGCACTAAACGAGGAAAAAATAACATTGGATTTGATATCAATTTATTGATAGTTTAATATAAATTATTTGATTAAAATTTAATTGTTTAAATATATTTATATATTTATAATTCAAAAAATATGTAAGTATGTTTAGATCATTAAATTAAAATTTAATAGATCATGTTAAATTGTTATTGAATTGAGATTAAATTTAATATCTATCGCCGAATTTGAAAATATTTAGTAATCTTTTTTTTTTTTTTTTTGTGACTCCTTTAGTCGGCACGAGTCTTTCTAAAATGCTTTAAAAGACAAGTTAGCGGCCAAGTCCACTTGGTCGCCGTTGGCACACCAAAAAAGACTTTTCTCCACTTACAAGAACTCCAATCTCAAATTGCTCACGTATTAAAAGCGGAATTATACAGTTTTAGTTATTTTTGCGGATGGATAGATAATAAGTATAATTGTATGATCTCAATCATTTTTATCATTTTTATGTATAGAATTTATTATCAAAATCATATACTTAGGTTTCATTTGGAAAGAAAAAAAAATAACACTTTTTTTAAC
Source organism: Vitellaria paradoxa (assembly GCA_019916065.1). Taxonomy (NCBI): domain Eukaryota; kingdom Viridiplantae; phylum Streptophyta; class Magnoliopsida; order Ericales; family Sapotaceae; genus Vitellaria; species Vitellaria paradoxa. The sequence continues at coordinate 9,744,545 of CM034237.1, read as the reverse complement.
TAATTATTAAAAAATTAATTTTTTATTTTTTGAGCGTATTTGAAAAGAGAAAAAAAAGTTAATTTCTTAGTCGACAACTTTTTATTTTTTTATTAATTTAATATTTTTATCTTTCGTGATTTAAAAGAAGTGTAAGTGTAAGAAAGTAAATTTGATCATTTTATAAAAATAAAATAAAAAATTGAGTACTCAAAAATTAAAAAACTCCTTAATTAGTTTCTCAAACAGTGCCTTAAGCAACAAAATTTGCATAATTACTACATTACCCCATCGTGCATAACAATTTTCTATTAATATTAATTGAGGAGTCTATATATTCACGTAGATATATGTGTGTATTCATATATACACACGGACGGTTGATATATACCCATTGACCGGTCCAGTTTGTGCAATCGCATCATCTGCTGCGGGTAACCTAACATTTGTTTTTTCAACATTAATTTCCACGTATTTCACATATGTAAATATGCTCTCTTTTTAGTCTTTTGTTCCCATACAAAATTGGAGTCAATGAACGGGGGCTCATGGGAAGTCATTGGCTGTGATCAATTCACGCATTGCGGATAACCAAAAATAGTCTTGTCAATCTATCAACTTTTAGGTTCTCCACCTATTAAGGTACAAATCATAATTGTCAAGTTAGCAGGCCGATCTTCTACGTGGTACGGATATAGATTCGTGATACAGTATCTCAGTGAGTGTATACTTAGCTGAAATATTATTTTGAATCATATTTCACTTTAAATTTTTATCTAGTTTAATAGGTATTAATATATACAATATACATTATGTGTATTATAAAATACGTATGGAGTACTTAACAATAGTCTTTTTAGTTTGAAAGAAGTGAAGGAAATTCATAGAGTTCTTTTCGGTTAGAACAAAAATACGCAAATTAATTATCCTAACTTAGAAAAATGAAAGGAAGTTGTAGGGTTCTTTTTGTTGGTACAAATCTTAACTTAAATATCAAAGAAAGTTGCAGATATATATTAAGAAGTTACAAAATCTCTTATTTTGATTTAAAAAAGCAGAGGAAATTCTTTTTGGGTTGAAAAAAAAAAGCACAAATTAATTATCCTAACTTGAAAAAAAAAAAGAAAGAAGTTGTACAATTAGACCAAATCTTGACCAAATATCAAACAAAGTTATAGAGTCCTTTGTTGAACCAAATTCGATGAAGGGTGATTGAGACGGCGATAGCAATTTTAAGTTGAAAAAAGATTCTTTGTCATCTCAGGTACTTATTCTCATCTCATGAAACGGATCGTTAATATTATGATCTAAATTGCGAATACACTCTATTTTAGGGTCACATGATTTGATTCGAGCATCGGAGGGGTTAATGAATTAGATAACTATGGTACAATTAGTTGTCGAAATGAATTTCCACATAAACAAATGTTGTCTACCACAGGTACGAGGGAAAAAACATGAGTAATGAGTTTGGAGGCCTGAAAAAATTAAGGTTCGTAGTATTAAGTAGGAGAGGAGAATATAATTTAAACTTGACATAAATACTGTTAACATAATTAATATAAAATTAGAGAATTTTTGAATTCTAAGTTATTATTAAAATTTTTAATTTTTATTAATTTTCTAAATTAAATTTTATCTTGTATAACTTTTACATCAATTTTTGATTTTTTTGTTTTTGTTTTTATTTTATTTTATTTTTTTGACAAATCAAACACTACGTTACTTAAATAAAACATGAACCTTGCATGATATGACTTGAAATTGACACAATTTGATTTTTTTTTTGAAATAATAAATTTACATTTTAACATGTTTATTAAATTTATTTGAATCGAGACGAATTGTGAATCTAAACACAATTTGACACGACTCAACTCGGCTTTGAAAATTTGGATGGTTGACAGAAGAATTATATATACCCACAAGCCACCCTTAAAAAATTCGCTGGGAGTTGAAGGGAAATATGATTTTAGCAAAATATGAATTTTTTTTTAATTAAGAAATCCAATACATACCAGCTTATTTAATTATTTGTTTATAACTTAGTTATCTCCGCTTGCTTCCATTTATTTATTTTTTTTGAATACAAATATGTGTGCATGTGATACAGGCTTCTCAGGCCATTAATTTTGTGAAGGCTGACTTCTTAACAGTAATCCTCCTTGACGGTTCAAGTTTAGAAAACTGTTCCAGCTAGAGGCTGTTCAAGTTAAGGCGGCTAGTATCACGGTTGACCTTGAAAGTGGGGATTTTATTAAAATCAAACTGGTCCAACAATTTTTCTCCACTCCACTCTGTTTCCTATAGACAACTCACGCCAACTGAATGCTAGGTCACAAACAGGCTGTGGTAATTAACAAAGGCCAATCTAATGGCTACTTCAGGAATTTTTGATGATGTGTTGATATAAAAATTTAAATAGTAATTACAAAATTTTAATGAGTCAAAATTATTAAAATATTTTAAATATAAGAAAAAATTTTTTATTTAAAATATTTTTTATTGACTGATGAGATTAACTGACCCACCACATTATATGTAGCACCGCCCTCGGGCCAATTTGCATACTTGTAAGTGTTGTTTGAGGAGATGATGCGAAGAAGAAAAGGGAGAGAACGAGGAAGGAAGGGGAGAAAAGAAAGGGATTGGAGGATGGAAATATTAATAGACCCATCCCTTTGTAGAATTTGGTGGTTGTATCGCTGGATCCAGTTTTGTAGCCTTTAGGCCGTTAAAAAAGAGACCATGTTTGGCTTTTGTCTCTTGAAGATGTGATTATTTTTTCTTTTCCACTTTTGTTTTTTTAATTTTTACGAAAGTAAATTGTTTTAGATGGCCCCGAAGGTACAGTCAGGCCGAGAAGGACATGCATGGGGAGATGGCGGATAGAGAAAGGGAGGGAGAGAGATAGAAATGGCAAATAGATAGAGGTCGAGGGGGGGAGATAAAGATGGAGCGAGGATGATAAGAAAAATTATTTAGGGTTTAAAAGTTAGAATTTAGTAGATGCAAAAAGAGTTTAAAATATTAGAATAGAGCATTTTAGGCACATTTTTCATGTTTTAATAAATTTTAAATCTAAAGCTTTATGATTTCTGAATTTTAAACGAAACACCCATTGAAGTGATATAGGTGCACTTTAAGTCTGTTTATCTGTAAAAATTCTTAAAAAAATAAAATAAATAATTTGATATTTATTAAAAAATTAATATTTTATTTAATTAATAAATATTTATATAAATAATTTAATTTCTCTCCACCTTTTTTTTTCCTGCACAAATTCTTATTTATAATTTTCTATTTTTGTAAGGTTTTCTTCATGTATTTAGCTTCAAAGATTGCTTTTCTTTCTGTTAAAATAATAGGAGAAATAAAAATTCTGGAGACAGAATAATAATTATCTTATATTGATATGTAGAGTATATACAAATATAAAATATATAGACCTACGAATAATTTATATAAGGTAGTAAAATATACTAAATATGCTACAACCTATATAAGGTAATGAAATATATATTAAAGAATATTATATAATATAGAATATTTCTAACATGCCCTACAGACTCAAGGAAGTATAAAAAAAATCAACTTGAGTTTGAAAATCAATTTATGAAATCGTTCAGGAGGTAGTGCTTTAGTAAACAAATCAGCAGTCTGAGCGGTGAAAGTCACATGAATGAGTTGCATGGTACCCTGTGTTACATGTTAGTGCACAAAATGACAATCGATCTCTATGTGTTTAGTGCAATCATGAAAAATATTATTATGAATAATTTGGATACTACATTCTGATTGTTACAGTAAATAATAGAGCATGTACAAATATATAGATTTACAAATTATCTATATAAAATAATAGAATATACTAAATATGTTATAACATATATAAAATAATGAAATATATATTAAAGAATATTATATAAATATTTCTAGCTCTTTTAACTGTGTAAATGGTTATCCCATGCAAAGTGCCTTGGACAAAAGGGAACAAAAGCTCTCCTTGCAATTTTTTTTTTTTTTTTTGTTTGATGCACACATTCTCAATATCTCCAAAATAATAATAATAATAACAATAATAATAATAATGAAGAAGAGAAATATCTATTTTTTCCCCTATCTTCTTCACACAAGAGGGGAAGGACACCATCTAATGAACACTAGAAAATATGAAAGTGAAACTATCCACAACCCAATAAACAAATGGGAATTTCGACCACTAGTTCTTTTTTTTTTTTAATTCAAAAATTCAAATAGACAAGTTCAAATTTATTATATATAAATTAATTAAGCGGGTTGACTTTAATTACCTTGGCTAAGAAATTTCCAGAGTGTAAGGATCTATATATATATACACATCTTCGTCATGACCAATTAATCCAGTCTAGCATGTCAATAGATTTTAAATATCCATCCCAATATTGTGCATGAATGTAAAATTATTGATTGATAAAACTCATTGTAAAGATTGCGTATGAGAAAAAAGAAAAAAACAATCTTAGCGGTATAAATTTTTCACAAGATATGACGATCGGAATATTTCAAAATTTCTCCTCACGTTCACAAATAGTCGATGAATAAAAAATGCTGTTAAGTTTTGCAGATCTAATTGGGTCCTTTCAGAGAATGTAATGCACCTAGTCAAACTCTGCAAAATGATGAACCTTGATTTAAACTTCTAACAAATAGCATTTTTTTATTATACATATATACATACATATATATATATATATATGTATGTATGTTTGAGTACTATTTTTGTACGGAAAAACCTATTTGAACTTCACAAACAATTTCTTATATTCCACTTTATTTTTTTATTAACTAAAATTACACAATTGTTCATATTTTATTTTCACATATATTTTATATACTTATAATGACATAAAGTTCTTATTAAAAAACTCGAGGCAAGGCATAATTATAATGTTATAAATGATTTATTTTATAATATAAATTATTTTTAATTAATATATATAGAAGATAACTTACCAATTTTTTAAGATATTTTGATAAGTGAGTAGACAATTACAATATATTTTTTTTTGAAAAAATTCGCTTATGCAAATCAATTATTTTACTATAACAAAATTTATTAATTCTAAGTTTTTTAAAGAAATATTTTTTATTATTTTAAAAGAACAATACTTATAATTTATTTGATAAATTTGTCTTTATACTTAAGAGTTAATTTTTTTAGTCCATTAAAGTTTTTTAGTTTTATTTTTTTGTACATGAATGATGAAAAAAAAATCAATGATTCTATTTTAAATTTAGATTAGAAAAAAAGTTAGTAGGAGTGAATGACAATTAGAATTTAAATTTATAAATTACATTATTTTCTTTTTTGTAGATTTATGTAAGAAAAAATATTTTAAAAAACTAAAATAAATTTTATTTTCATTTATATTTTCAACAATCATATAAAAATAAATTTTAATTTATTTTATAGCTTAATCAAATAAGAAAATAACTTATTTTATTTCAATTTATTACAAAATTTTATCATTTTCTTTATCATCTTCATATATATCTTTATTTTTTAAACAAATCTTTTATAATTTATTTATTTTAACATTTACCACATTTATATTTTTTTATTATATTTTATTTAATTACATTATTTTTAAAATATATTACTAGATTAAGAAAATTGAAAGGATCGTCTATAATTTATATTGTTAAAAATATAAATATAAATAAAATTTTTTTTCATCTTCATAAATATTTTTTTATTTTTTAGTAAGCCTTAGGGATTGTTTAAATTTGTAAATATTTATTTATGAAGGCAATTATATTATTTCAAATTATACATATTAATAACTAGCTGAAAAATAAGAGTTTTGTAATTTAGTTATAGAAAGAGTAAAGTGAAGTGTAAGAAATTATTTGTAGAGTGAAAATAGGCTCACTTTCTGCGTGTGCGTGCACATATATATATATATATATATACACCTGTATGTAATCTGTATCCAATAAAATAAAATAAGACCAAGACTGGAACCGGTGTAGTCAAGTGTGGCATGATTTCTATATGCAAGAAATTCTAACGACCCTTTAATGAAGTCAATGATAAACAAGTAAGTTTATATATATATATATATATATGACCGTATATATCTGTCTAATAAAAAAAAATAAGTCAATAGTATCATTTTAAACTTCTACAACTTTTGAAAAGTGTACAATCATCCTTCTATATTTGTTTTTAAAGGGGAAAAATAGGGAAGGAAGTGATATATATATATATATAACTACAAAACTACTATCGGCAATCTTACTCACCTTTTTTTCTCCCATTCATAGTTAGAGTTGTGCCATAACTATATATATATATGTGTGTGTAGATATATATATCATCTAACCAAATTAAATTATATATATATGTAGATATATATATCATCTAACCAAATTAAATTTTTTGTTTGTTAACGTTATATATTTTTTAACACAAACACACATATACATGTTATGTTATTGAAAGCATGCAGTGCAGTACACGCATCCCTTTGAAATTGCTTCATATGAAGCCTTTCCAGCAAATATAAGTTTGACTAATTAAGCCTTCTGGCAAGTCTTTCTTGATATGCTGAAACATTGAGATCTTTCATTTTGACTGTGATAAAATATAGTGATTATATAATCTGTCAAAAATAATATATATTTAAATTTGTTCCAAACTTATATAGCACGGAAATGCACATGCATTACAAGTGATGGTCAATTTGTCTGTAAGAAAATTAAGAAATTAACTCGTTCAGTTAATATATATTCTAGTGGACACTATTTTATTTATTTTAATTTTCTATGTAAAAAAAGTCAATTGTTTTGCATAAACTATGATCAATTTGATTACAAGAATAGTTGTCAAGTCAACGCTGCCAAGCTAGCTCGCTCTTCCATACTAGTTCATATAACAATTGAGACGTCAATATGACATATATATATATATATATATATATATATATGTATGTATGTATCGTGTTACTGACATAAAATGAAGAGAAGCAATAAATTGTTTTCACTAATAAAAAAGTTCATGATGCAAATGGCCATGTAAATCATCTTCTCTTGGTGTGATGTATAGTGTTATTGGTGCATATTGGAAGGCTTTCCCATGTCATACGAGTTTTAGAGTTATTATTATTATTATTATTATTATTATTTTGAAGAAACCAACAAAGCATCCAATAAATAAAAAATTTTAGCAATCGTTTTTTTAAAGAACAAACTCCCAAAAAAACTGAAAAAGCAGCAACAAAAGAACTAGTTTCAGATCTAATGCATGATATTCCACCATAGGCTGCTGAACCTGGATTAGTTACCCCTAGAAGCCCCATCAACATTCAACTTTAACCACCCTCTAGCAGGGGAAATAAAAATGGAAATAATGAAATTTAATAAAGGAAATAATGGGAAATGAATGTGGAATTATTATTCTAAAACAAGTCCATATATGTGCGCGCTGTATTAAGAAGCTATGAGAATGTAAGACATCTTATGGGCGGGAATGAATATCCTCCGTGCGCACTCGTCATCAAGTTTTCTCCCTCAAACTAAATATTTGTGAACAGAGAAAATAATGAAAGCAAGAGGCCTTGATGGTGTTCTTGCCCAAAGGCCCTCCGACGATCTAATTGATTGAAGGCTAGAAAGTAAGTGTGAGGCCAAAATATATCTCTCCGACCATAATAGTGTATCTCCGATCACAATAATGTATCTCTGACTATAATATTGCTTCCCTAACTAGAGAGAGTATAATCTAATTGGATTGGGACTATTTAATCTGAAAGTTATGTCATATAATGATTTTACTTACTTACACTACTTACACTTAAGTGCAACAGGAGACAAGATCTGCTAAATATGTACACAAAAGTCACTTATTCACATGTATCAAAGCTTACTTCACCGAACATTTAATATCACTGTCGTGTAGTCAAATCAGCATAAAGCTTGTCAAACTTTCACTCTATAAATGCTAGAAGCGTAATACAGGTAAGGGGCTCTTTTTCTCTCTCTTTTCTCTCTATATCGCTCCTTTGCTCTTTTTTTATTGGCATAAGATTATTTTCTATATTGGAAACTGACTTAAGCATTGGAGAGTCTTTAGTCGAGGACAAAATTTGACCGCATTATTTTACCGTTTTCTTTCATGCAGGTCGCTGTCGGGAGGGGATCTCTATGAAGAAGGGAGAGAGAGAGTCTACAAAGAAAGAAAGTAAAAAATTTCTCCGAACACCTTTATAATTGATAATTCTAAACTATATATAGGCAAGGAAAAGTAAGAACTACTAAGACACAAAATTGAATATAATGGTTCGTTAATCTCATTAATCTCTTATTTCTCCATTAATCCCCATGACAGTTTGTAGTGCATTTATGATAACAAACTATTTTAGTTATATTATTACTATATAGTTGTGATTGAACTAGAATCTTGATCTTTTATTCTAGAAGTATGTCTCTGGAGTCGGAAATGTGCAGACAAGATCGAGAACAAAGTTGATGAGGTCAAAAAGATATGTCAAAATTGTGTCACGTGTCTGATATATATTTTTTATCAATATCTTATTACATACAATTGTATATATAATATGCATGTATATGTGTATGTGTTTATAATAATAACACCACATAGCATAACATAAATCTTTAAAATAGTAACTGTTATCGAAGTAAAAGGACTAGTTTTTGTATGTATCCTCCAAATTAATGAATAATAAAGAAACTTAAATAATAATATGAATTATGGAGGACAAGTTCGGTATAAGATGAAGTCACACAATTAAAAAAAAAAATAAAAATGAGGAACGACAAAATTGGGACCTCATCTTTGTATACAATTATGGAGTTATTAATTCATTACTTTATTATTGCTCTTATTAGAGACAACTTTAAGAACTTCTGCCCGTTTATTCTCTTTCTTGTTTTTGTTTAGTAATACGTAGAGTAACTATAGATAATGTCTACCTAATTAAAGACGAAGGCTCTTTTAAATATTTGATATTCTCTTTGAATCTCGTAGAGATGGCAAAATTGCTTGTCTCCCAATTCAAAGGTTCTTATAAGTACTGTGAGGTTCTGATAATGTCTATTTTAATTCTAAACTTTGATACTGTATTAGCCTACATCTAAATGTACATGAATTAGAATTCTATTTTGATCATACATTGTTAGTGTCATGAAATATGACTTAATAATTAATTATATTTGTTTAATATATTATATTAATATATAACGTTATGTGATTTAAAATATGCATAATTTTTATTTTTAATATATATTACAAAATGGTATTTAATTTGAAGCATTTTTAATTTTCAACTTTACTAAATAGTTTTAATTTTATTTTAATTGATAAATAATTTTTATTTATAAACAATGAATAAGGACAAAGAACTACATTTTAGTGAGGACAATGTTGGGAGGAGGATTTCATTCACTAACGGGGATGAGAGTGGGGACAAAGAATATATATTTCATAAAATAGTTATTTAATATAGAATATTATTCTTTATTTAAATATATTGATGTCGGAGATGGCATAATTATATAGTGATGATTATACGATCACAATCCCCACTTTTAATGAGGCTCACAGATAGTGATGTAATTGGGTTAGGTCGATTCATGACTTGACCAGAGCTCTGGCCCTATCTCTTTTAAGCGTTCACATTGACCCGATTCGAGCGACTTAGGTTAGCGTTTGGACCACCTTATCCTGGCTTGAGAATATTTTTAAAATATTAAAAATTACTAAAAATATTAAAAAATTAAAGGAGCAAGTCAAGGTCAGATTTTCTTGACCTAAGCTTGACTGATTTGACTAGACCTAGCCCCTAGCCAAGTCGGTTAGACCCAACTTGGCCCATTTTACATCACTATTCACAGTTAAACGCACTAAATGAAAGTTTATGATTGCATACATAGACTAGTCAAGTAAGATTGTGCACTTTACTTTAGAAATGGTTATAGTACTAGACATTAGTATACACGTAATACGTATAAACATCTTTTTTTTAATAATTAATAAAATTATAAAAAATAACAAAAGTGTTTTAAATAATAAATAATAAATAGTTAAGGTTATTTAAGTAAATAATACTAAAGAAAAATAAAAAAAGCTACAAATTAGTAGGTAGTTAAAGATATTTAAGGTAGATAAAAACATAAATATGTGAAATTATGTAATTATGTGACAGTTAAAAAAAATTATTTTTAATGCTATTGAAGTATAGGTAATTATAAAAAGTTAAAGGATATTATAAAAAAAAGATTCACCAAAAAAATATTCATAAAAAAAAAAATTCACCAAACCTTAGTGTTGGTCCTAAAATAATATCAATATAGAGGGTTGGATAAAAAGGTAGATGTTTTTTAAGTAAAATATTGGGTAAAAATCATAATTTTCGCATAAAAATTGTAATGTAAACAGTAAACCCACGAGTCAAGTTTTATTTTTACCACTTAAAATCCGTTTGGCGTGGTGAAAAGTAATGAAAAATAGCGAAAAATGTAATTTGAAGAATTTTTGGATGTTTGTCACATAACCACGAAACCATATTTTTCAGAGATAAATAGTGAAAATTTTTAACTTTTCATCAGCTTTTTGAAAAGAGAAACCATCCAAATAATGTTTTTATTCTGTTGAAACAATTTTATATAAGAATTTATTGAAAGTGGTTAAAAAGTTTTCGAAATTTGTGGAAAAGTTATTGTAGTTTGTAGAATATTATTAGAATTTGTAAAAATTTTATTGCGGTTTGTAAAAATTTGTTGGAATATGTGGATATATATAAATTTATAGATATTTCACAAAATATGAGAAGCGCAAAATGTGTTAGAGAATTTTAAAAAATTTCAAAAATTTTTTGTATTTTTCATTGTTTCTTAGTTCGCTATGTGCACCCTTAATGTTATTGAATTTTTTAGTGAATACAATGAATTTACTAATTAGTATAAATAATTTAGGATAAAGTACAAAAAATATCCCTACAGTTTACCTTCGGTATCACTTTGGTCCCACACGTTTCAATTGCAATAGTCAAATCCCTATACTTTCGGTCAAGTATCAATTCGGTCCTTCTGTTAGTTGACCGTTAGAAACAACCGTTATATTGAGGATAAAATGGTAATTTCATCTATAGTTTACCCTCGGTGTCACCTTGATCTCTCACGTTTTCAATTATAACAATTGAATCCCTACACTTTCGATATATATTTAAAATATATTTTATTAAATTATATAACATATTTTAATTTGAAATATATCTTATTAAATTATTTTTAATAAATAAAATATTTAAATTTTATTTAACATATTTTTTATTGAATTAAGTTATTTTTCATAAATAATATGATTAAGTTAATAATATAATTAAAATAGTATTTAATATAGTTTAATTAATATGAAATATAATTTATTAAATTTGAATAATTTTTAAAAAATAATAAAATTAAATATTTTATTAAAAATTAATTTATGTAAATAAAATTGCATCTGTAAACGCAGTTTCAATTTTATTTTAGAAAAAAATGATAACAAAAAATGAAATCAGAAAATAAAAAATTAAACAAAATAAAAAATAATAACATTATCAAACGGCCTTAGAATTACTATTTTCTAAATTTTCTATTTCTGCAGTTTTCTTTCTATATATAATTTTGTATATATATTCAATTCGAGAGTATACGTCTATATATATGACTTTTTTAATTTTATTCTATTAATTATAATAACTATTAGTGAAACCATCAAATCATCCTTTAATAAAATTTTTAATTTTATTAAGAAAATTAACTGAATTTAATAAAATATATTTCATATTAATTAAAATAAATTAAATATTATTTTAATTATATTATTAATTTAATTAAATTATTTTTGAAAAACAATTTAATTCAATAAACATAGAATATCTTAAATTTAATTTAAATATTTTATTGATTAAAAATAATTTAATAAAATATATTTCAAATTAAAATATATTATATAATTTAATAAAATATATTTTAGAGTATATTATTTATTAAAAATAATTTAATAAAATATAATTCTAATATATGCCGAAAGCGTTGAGATTCAATTATTATAATTGAAAACGTGAGGGACTAAAGTGATATTGTGGATAAACTATAAATGAAATTACCATTTTATCCTCAGTCTAACTGTTGTTTCTAACGGTCAACTAACGGAATGACTGAATTGATACTTGATCGAAAGTGTAAGGATTTGACTGTTACAATTGAAACATGTGGGACCAAAGTGATATTGAGAGTAAATTATAGGGGAATTTTTTACACTTTACCCAATAATTTGTCAATAGATGTAACCAACAATTTTTATCATAAAGTGTAACTAAATTTGTATCGTTTTTAATTAAATATTTACTTTTTGACAAAAAAAAAATTAAAAACCGCTATTCCGGTATTGTGTGATTTCCCTGACTTTTGGTCCAAATATATTGATTATTATACAGCCACCAACAAGGAACTTGGGCCCCAGCCGGCAATTACGAGGTAGACTTTCTTGCCCACATTTAATTGGTAAAACCTGACTGCTAGTGCGAAGAAGATGCCACTTGCTGGTCGGTTCTGTATGGGCACTAGTAAGATCAATATAAATAGCCTGCCGAACCTATTTTCAAATCCCATCACAATCATTTGAAGTTCTTTTGCCATTCCACCACCTCTCCTACTCTTCTAACATTGTAGCTCAAATCCATCTTAATTTTGAGTCCTCCGCACCTAGTGCTCTTACATTTTCCTTTGTCAGGTACCCTCCTCCTCCTCCTCTCCTCTCTCTCTCTCTCTCTCTCTCTATATATATATATATATTATATTATATCTGCATGCATATATGTAGAAATATGTTTTGATCTTAGGTGGAGTTTAGGATGCTATTAGGCTAATTTTTCTTTTTTTAGCTAACTACTAATTAAGTACAAAAAATTAGTTTTTATTTTGTGTTAGTGAAAGAAAAAAAAAACTAACTTTTTTTTGTAGATATAACATTTTAATTTTTTATTAATTCGATATTTTTACCATTCATGATTTAAAAAAGTTAGAAATGTAAGAGAATAAGTAAAGTCATTTTAAAAAAAATCAAAAGGTTAAGTAGTTAGAAGGTGAATAATTAGTTATGATTACCAAACGCACCCTTAATATTTAGATTACATTATCTTTGTTCATATATATTCCCAATTAGGTTCATAAATCAGATTTTTCTTCCTTTTATTTTTTTTAATTACTTGATATGTATGACACTGATGAAATAAGAAAAAAAAAAAAAAAAAACTAGGCCACAAAAGAGACTCAGAATAATTTTAGAGAAAATCTACATGGTTCTTAAACACCCACAGTTGCCCTTTTTTTTTTTTTTTTTTTTTCCTTTCTTTTCCAAATAATGTATTTTGCTGAATAGTTGCATGCTTGAAGCATTTGGCCTATTTAACCAAAAATTGTTATGTTTACACACACACACACACACATTTTGTTTGCTTAAATATCTCTCATGCATCCCAAAAAATTATGGAGCTTATGAGGATAAAATTCCATGAATTGCAACAATGTTTTGTCAAAATGCTTTGAGAAGTAGAAAATTGATGGCCGTATTATAATCGAATTTGTCCACGTGAATTTACACATTTTTCAAAAAAAAAATAAATAAAGAGGCTGACAAGCTTGAGATAAGAGACTTGGTCTTTGGGTGGACTTTGAACAAAAAAATGCTCCTCTCTCTCTCTCTCTCTCTCTCTCTCTCTCTCTCTCTCTCTCTCACAGAGTCTCCGGGTGGACTTTGAAAAAAAAAAAAGCCCCTCTCTCTCTATCTCTCTCTCTCTATCAATTTTTACATTTTTGCAGTCCCATACGTTTTTAATAAAACGGGTAATATCACACAACATAAAAATTTTATATACTAAAATAACTATATTATAGTGATGTGACTAAGTGTAGGCCCATTATTTCAAAATAAAATTTTCATAAAGATTTTCTTGCCATTCTAACGGTGTTTTCTTTTACCTTTTAAACTCCGATTTTTTTTTGGATGTTTTTCAAAAACATTTTAAATATAAAAATATCAAAATTATCTTTCTTGTTATTTTCTTGTGTTTAGTTAATAATTGAAAATAAAAATTTCAAAAATAAAAATTCCAAAATTTGGAATAAAAATTAAAAAAATTAAAAAATAATATAAAAGTGATACGCAACAAAATTTAATTGAAAAAAATTTAAAAATTTTTAAGATTTAAAACATAATTTTGTTACGTTGCAACTCTTTGTCCTTTAAAGGGTGGGGAAAAGGACTATTTTATATAATATAATTTAAAATTCAATATATATAGATATATATATCTATTAAGAATTATATGTAAAGACACGCTTAAGGGTTGCCGATGAAAACGAAAACTTGGATATTCGAGAAACAAAGCCTACCATACAACTTCAATTCTCTCTTTTGGTCTTTTCCTTCTTCCAGTTTTTGGTATTTATTGACGTGACAAAAATTTCTTTTTTCCTTCCCCTTTTATATATATATATATATATATATATTTGTATGTGAAATATGGTTCCCTACTTATCAATTTCAACTAAAGGAAGGTAGGTGAAAATATATAAATTTTCAAAAAATTGTTTGTAGTACTACGCTACCACCCTTTTTTTCCCCACTTAAGAAGCTAAAATTCACTGCACTCGAACCTGTAATGGAATTTTACTTTAGATTGGCTTCTTTTACTGAAAACTAAAAACTTAAGTTTAAAAAAAATTGTTTGAAGGCCCCTAAAAAAACAGCTAATTCAAAAGTTGAGCTATGAAACTCTTTACATATATATATATATATATACAACTCAGCTCTACAAAATCTTACTCTTAAATTAGTTAAGATCGACTATATAAATTCTCGTTTTCTATTTATTTCTTGTATGAATTATATCTTTTTGTGATATTATATGAAATTAAATATTTTTTTTTACCAATTTCACTGTATAGAATATTAAGTTTGAATTTTTTTTCTCCTTATGTAAATCAACTATTACTTCTGTACCGAGACATTCTAAATATATATTAGATATCATCGAACCATCATGTGTGTATATATAATTCATCAATTAAGCATGTTTAAATAAATTTAACAATATTAAAAAAAAGTAGACAAGATCAACATATATCTTCTAATTCACTTCATGAATGTGTAGAGAGGTAAAAGAAAAAAAGGGAAGTAAGAAGATGTGGAAGCTGAAGGTGGCAGAAGGTCAAGGACCATATTTGTATAGCACCAACAACTATGCCGGTAGACAAATATGGGAGTTTGACCCCGAAGCCGGGACACCGGAGGAGCGAGCAGCGATAGAACAAGCTCGAGAGGAATACAAGAAAACCTTCAAAAAGGATCGAGCCCGGGCTCTTCCCTGCGCTGATCTTCTCATGCGAATGCAGGTCTATATATATATATATACACACACACGTACACACACCACAACACAACCCAACCACTGCGGAACAAACAAACATATTCCATTATATATCATAGCTTAACATTCTTAATTAGCCTTGTTTCACTCGACGCGGTTTGGAAGTGAAACTCTTGAGAACTTTTGGTAATTTTTTACTAAAAATTGTTCGGCGTAAATTTTAACGCGATTGTTAAAATTTTGGAACCTTAAGTAACTTTAAAAAAAAAAAAAATTAGTAATTTTTAATTGTTTGGTAAAAAATTAAAGAAATTTTTAGAAAATTTTAGAAACTTCTAAAAATTTTTGGTTGAAGAAAAAAGTTAAAAATAATTTTCACGAATATTTAGTAACCTTTGATATATTGCCAAAAGTAAAAAAAAAAAAAAAAAAGTAAAATTTACTAAAACTTTCTTATTTTTTGAGTTTCAAACGGCAATCAATTTACTCTCATTGTCTTGTTTTTTTTTTTTTTTTTGTCTTTTTTTTTTTTTTTTATCAAAAACGGATGAAAATCCAGTATATAGTTATTTGATTTGCCAAAAAACGAAGCAGAAAATGGTGAATTTCAAAATATTGCTTTTGATTTTTTTTTTCTGAGCCATAATTCATTTTTTCCTTTTTTTCTTTGGGCCATAATTTTTTTTTTTTTGGGAGCCATAATTCATTTACACCAACACCACAGCACCAAGTCACAAGCCCAATTGATCAAAGTAAATAAAACATGGAAAAAAAAGAAAAGAAAAAAAAGCAATAAATTGCCTAATATTGGTGAACTTAAATTAATCCATGTCGTGCAGCTGAAAAAGGAGAACAACGACATAGATCTAAGCATACCACCGGTGAGATTAGGGGAGAAAGAAGAAGTTACATATGAAGCTGCCACCACTTCACTGAGGAAAGCTGTTCGATTAAATCGAGCAATCCAAGCCAAGGATGGTCATTGGGCTGCTGAAAATGCTGGCCCAATGTTCTTCACCCCACCCCTTGTAAGTCTTCTAATTAATTCCTCCCACCAGAGATTTAAAAAAAAAACTTATAATTAGGTGTCAAAAATGCATGAAAATAACCATTTTTTTCCCATGGAAATGTGACATATTGCAGCTCATTATCCTGCACATCAGCGGAGCAATCAACACTATCCTAACACCCGAGCACAAGAAGGAGCTCATTCGATACATGTATCTTCATCAGGTATGTGCTTTAAATAAAGTTTATATTATTAGTGTTTCAAGTTATGCATTCTTAAACATTTTATATCTAATTTTACTCTAGTTATATAACGGTTCTTCTATCAGCTAGCAACTGTTAAGTAAATACAATCATACAACACTTCTGGTTACTGAGCATGATTATTATGATGAAAAATAAATGAATCAAAAGAAAATTTGATATATTTACTCAATATTTAACTGTCTAAAAACTTAAAATCTAAGTCATATATTAGGACCATGGTAAAAGGAAAATAGCAATATAAATATTAAATTCACCATTTTTTTTAACAATTTAAACTTTTAGTCAAGTTAGTATCTAATAACTTACTAATAATATTAATGTCAAAGCGATTATGGGTTTATCTCATACTATAATCCAGTAACCTAATTCAAATTTATTCTTTTTCATTAAAAAATATATTTTTTAAATTTAATCTGCTCTAAATTTTTGTGTTCTAATTTATTTTACATTTAAAACTTTTATTTAATCTAAATTTTTGTAAGGCCATTCCACTTTATTTTTAATGACTGTCGCGCGAGATAAACTGTAAATCCCGCTCCGCCCTGTCGACGTATTATCTGAACTTTTTCGCAAATTCCTTGTGTAGAATGATGACGGTGGCTGGGGATTCTACATAGAGGGCCATAGCACCATGATTGGATCAGCACTAAGCTATGTGGCCCTGCGTTTGCTTGGCGAAGGGCCTGATGATGGAGAAGATGGTGCGATGGCAAAAGCCCGGAAATGGATCCTTGACAATGGCGGCGCAACTGGAATACCCTCTTGGGGGAAGACTTATCTCTCGGTAATCGAATTTACAGATTCAAGAATCAAATTCCCTCTCTCACTAAAATAATTTCAAACATCATTTTCAAGGTTTTGAGTTTTAGTAAATTATGTTGAATCCGGTTAACCTGTGCAGGTCCTTGGAGTGTATGAATGGGATGGATGCAACCCTTTACCCCCTGAATTCTGGCTTTTCCCTTCCTTTTTGCCTTACCATCCAGGTCAGCATGCAAAACACTGTATATATATATATATATATATATAAATGCTACGCTTTTTCTTTTACACCCCCAGTTTACACTAATTATTACCCGTAATGTCCAGTACATTTTATTTAAAATTATCACAGCCGTAAAATTTACGGCTAAATGTTGCGGCTGTGATAATTTTAAATAAATGTACTGATCATTATAAGTAGTGATTAATGTAAATTAAGAGGGTGTAAGCCGTAAATCTTGCGACTGTGATAATTTTGAATAAAATGTATTGGTCATTATGGTAGTGACTACTGTAAATTAAAAAAGTCTAAAGAAGGATATAAAAAAAAGGGTGTAAGCGTATCATCACTAATATACATATACACACACATATTAGTTTCCCAATGCTTGAAAGTGTAATTAATTAATTCAATGACTTAATGAATGGTTTGAGTCCAAAATTCATTCAAAAATACTAGATTCAAGCCCAATTTAGATGCCCAATGATCAAAGATCATTTCAAAATTTTGGTCTCACTTAGATAGACATCTATAGTAGACCCAACTAGTTTGGAAAAATCCTAGGTTTAATTGAGTTGGGTTTTTTTTGATATGCGTACATTTGCAATGCAGCAAAAATGTGGTGTTATTGTCGCACAACTTACATGCCCATGTCATACTTGTATGGGAGGAAGTATCACGGTCCAATCACTAATTTGATCAAGTCACTGAGGCAAGAAATTCACACCAAGCCATACGATGAGATAGATTGGAATAAGGCTCGCCATGGATGTTGCAAGGTTCGTTAAATAACTTAAACCTATTATACTCACTGAAATATCCTATATATGTATATATTAAGGGAAATCTTGAATATGTTTGAATTTGATCTTATACTAAATTTTCAATTACTGCAGGAGGATCTCTATTACCATCACACTTTCATTCAAGATCTGCTTTGGGACACACTTCATTACTTGAGCGAACCGATTATGAACCGATGGCCATTCAACAAGATTAGGGAGAGAGCCCTAAGAAAAACAATTAAGTACATGCGCTATGGAGCAGAAAGCAGCAGATACATTACCATCGGATGCGTAGAAAAGGTGAGAATTGAATAATCATAAATTACTCAACTGGAGCCAAATTCTTCTGATTGATATAGTTTGATGTTACAGTCTTAATTGCAACAATTTATTTTATTTAATTTTATTTTATTTGTTGAATTGTAGAGCTTGCAAATGATGTGTTGGTGGGCAGAGGACCCAAATTGTGACGAGTTCAAGTATCATCTGGCTCGAGTTCCTGACTACTTATGGCTTGCTGAAGATGGAATGAAAATGCAGAGTTTTGGTAGCCAAATATGGGACTCTGCTCTTGCCACTCAAGCACTTATAGCAAGCAATATGGTTGAAGAATATGGGGATTCACTTACGAAAGCACAATTTTACATCAAAGAATCACAGGTTTCCTAATTTCCGCTCACCAGAACACATTTTTTTTTTTAATTTGGTAGCCTGCAAAATGAATTCAACGGCTTCATTTAAGTCAATGACACTTGTATCTTCAAATTTTCAGATCAAAGAAAATCCAGCAGGGGATTTTACGGCTATGTATCGACACTTTACTAAAGGAGCATGGACTTTCTCGGATCAAGATCAAGGTTGGGTTGTCTCTGACTGCACAGCTGAATCATTAAAGGTAATTCAGCTTTATATATATATATATATATATATATTTCTGATGTCTTAATTCCATTGTAATAAGAAATGTGGAAGTTCTCATAACCAAATTTCCCTATGTCTTTGCAGTGTCTGCTATTGCTTTCACAAATGCCTCCCGAAATTGCTGGGGAGAAAGCAGATACACAGAGCCTATATGATGCAGTCAATGTCCTCCTATACTTGCAGGTACAAAATTGAAAATTCACACTCTTCATTTTAATTTTTCCACTCATATTTATACACAATTCATACAGAATCTTATCAATACTTATTTTTTTTTTTATTTTGTTTTTATTTTTTTCAATGTAGAATCGTGATAATGGTGGTTTTGCTATTTGGGAACCACCAGTTCCACTTCCATGTTTACAGGTAACAACACTCAGTCTTTGGCAAAAACAAGCTGGTAGATGAGCTACCAGCTATTAGTTTTTTGACTTTTTCTAATATAATCAAATTTGCTTGTTATATTTTAATCTTCTTTTTAAACCTTGAAGGATAAAAATGTCAAGTTAACAAAAAAATTAAAAAGCTATCTACTAAAAAAACTAGTTTTTTTTTTTTTTTTTTTTTCCATTCTCAAAAAAAGAAAAACAAAAAAGTTAGCTTTTTAATAGCTTGATAACATTTGATGAAGTAAAGATACAATTTTTCTGACAAGGGTTTTTCTTTACCCTTCAGGTTTTGAATCCTTCGGAAATTTTTGCTGATATTGTTGTGGAGACAGAGTAAGAACTTTACATGATTCTCTCTGTATCATGTTACCTTGTCTATCATAGTTAACTAATATTTGGTCATTTTTTTTTTTAATTTTCTTTCATCCAGGCATGTTGAATGCACTGCATCTATAATCCATGCTCTATTAGCATTCAAGCATTTACATCCCGGGCACCGCGAGAAAGAAATAGACATTTCTGTGGCAAAAGCAGTCAGTTTCCTTGAAGGCAGGCAATGGCCCAATGGAGCTTGGTGAGTTTAAATTCATTCAAGCAGATAGAAATGGTAAAATCAATTTTTCGGGCTTGGAACTAATCGATATAATGCCAATGATAGGTACGGCTACTGGGGAATTTGCTTCATCTACGGCACATTCTTCGTGCTCGGTGGGCTAGTTTCGGCTGGAAAAACTTATAACAACAGCCAAGCAGTTCGCAGAGGTGTTCAGTTCTTGCTTTCGGCACAAAATGAAGAGGGTGGCTGGGGAGAGAGTCTTGAATCATGCCCATCCTTGGTAAAATTTGTTTACGAGAGACTATGAAACTAATCCTTCCCACAAATTGTTTTTTCTCATTTTTTTTAATGATTCTCATGACTGAAACAGAAATATCAACCGCTGGAAGGAAACAGAACAAATCTAGTACAAACATCCTGGGCTATGCTCGGTCTTCTGTATGGTGGACAGGTTAATATCAACTATATATATATACGAGGATAGTTTATATACCCATAGCTGAATATTTTGTCTAAATTCTTCCTTATCTTTTTTCTTTTTAATCTTATGAACTAGGCCGAGAGAGATCCAACGCCGTTACATAAAGCTGCAAAGTTGTTGATTAATGCACAGATGGACGATGGTGATTTTCCACAACAGGTAATTTTGCACAATGGATGAAGCTGGTAGTGATTTTTGAGAATTTTGGTGCTATTTTTTTTTTTTTTTTTTGAAGTTCTTGCTCTTGAAAATTGATATAAAGTTGCAAATTATTGTTACAGGAAATTACCGGAGTATACATGAAGAATTGTATGTTACATTATGCACAATACAGGAACATTTTTCCAATGTGGGCGCTCGGAGAATACCGCAAGCGTGTTTGGCCGTGCCCCAGAGTGTGTAAAATCGATCTCTGAAATGGAAGATATACAAGAAATGTCTCTCTCTCTCTTTTATTTTTTTATTCCTTTTTTTTGTAACTTTAGAGTCTAAAATCATTGTTAAAAAAAAAAAAAAGGTCATCTGAAAAGGTGATGAAGTTCTTTTAATACAGAAATAAAGATTTTGTTCACTGTGAGAAGAGAAAGGGAGTATTGTGGCTTGATTCTGCAGTGTCACTCAATACTTACGCAAAATCAGGGGATGCAGAGGAGACTCTGTTACTTGTCTGCCAATCTGCACATTTATATTTACAGAATCTAGTCAAGTTGATGACAGGGAACTGTAAAAATTTGGAAGAAATAATTAAAATTAAATCCAATAAATGGTTAGGAGATTTTGAAAAGCAGTAGCAGTCGGTATAACGATAATGAAAAATAACGGATGTAACAGAAGTGCAATAAAAAAAACAGAGATATAATCAGGACAAAGTCAGTAAATTGTTTGGAGATAGACACTAATTATAAGATATATAAATGATCGGTGGGATACATGGAATGAACAAAGAAAGAGTTTGACTATCGAAGAGGAGAGAGAGAGAGAGAGAGAAAGAGAGAGGGAGAGATGTTAAAGTGGGGTTATATATTTTTTAGTTATATTGGGTAGAATTATATTGATATTATTGTGTTAAAATTTGTTTTTTTTTTTTTTTTTTTTTTTTTTTCATTAGATGGGAACAATTAGTATTGAGCTAAATTTTTTTTTTTTTCTTAGGTGGGCATAATTGTATTGAGTTAAGATTTTTTTTTTTTTTTTTATATTTAGATGGGCACAACTGAACAAGGAAGATAATATATAAAAATATATATATATATATATAATTTTTTGTTTGAGGGTGGGGACGTGCCCCCTTAGGCCAACCTTGGTTTCACCTATGAGTATAATATAAATAGACGAGTTTGAAAACGTTACTTAATAACGTGACGTAATAATAATGGCTAATTTTTAGTTTGTTTGGTAATTATACCAATTGTTCTCTCCACCATATATAGCAACCTTTTGCAAGTTAGCAAACAAACTGTCTATCATCTTGCGCTTGCTTTTCCCTTTGATCTCATTACATCTTTAAGGTCGTATCAATAATCTTTGCCATGGCAAAGGAATTTTTTTTTTTTTTAGGTTTTTTAAGGAGCTTTGAACAATATTACATTCACCTTTTTTTTCAAAATATCTAGTTTTAAGGCATAAAAATAAAAAATAGCCAAAACTAAAATGCCATATGAGGAAGAGACAAAACTCATAAAATTATATACCTAACTAATTAAATCAATTAGACCATCAAATTTGCTCACTGTATATTTTAATTTTCTATCTTTTTTTTCAAGAAACCTAGGCAAAACACAGTTGACTCAGAAGCAACCCAGATAATCAAGGCAGACAATTACTAAGAGCGAATCTAATAGCTAGGTAGCTTAATTGTCATGGTCGTGATGTCATCCTCTCTTGCATATGCTTTTTGTAATTTAATTTGTTACGAGTCAAAGCTACATGAAGTTACTTAAGTGGGTAAAGTTGTCTCTGAGTCATATTTAGACTTAAAAGTCATTTGAAGTTTCGAAAATGTTAAAAAAAAAAATTAAATTTAATATAAAAATAACACGTGGCGAAATTTGATTGTTATAAAAAAAAGTTGACTTTTTAGTTATTATCTTTTTAGCTTTTGTTAGTTGTTATTTTTACTTTTTATAATTTAAAATAAATTTAAAATATAATAGGATAAATTTGATATTTTTTAAAAAAATAAAAAAGACAAGTAACTAAAGTGGTATTTGGTTTACTTTTTGTTTTCTATTTTCTGTTTTTATTTTATGTATTAAAAATCTCAAAATGAAGAAACAAAATGTTCTATTTTCCTTACTTTTAGTTAAAAACTCTCGAAATGATTTTTTATTATTTTTCATTTTATGTGTAAGCTCATTTTTTATTTTCAAAACAAAATTTGAAAATACAAGTAATCAAATAAATTTTGAATTATTTTCTTTATTTTAAAAAACGTACAATGAAAAATAAACTTAAATAAACAAAAAATAAAAATAGAAAATAAAAAATAAGAAATAAACCAAATGGGAACTAAAAGTTTAGAAGCTACCTAACTTTCACAATCCGTGCCTCAGCGGGCATCATGAAAATGATAATTTAATGTATAAAAGACACTCGCATTACGCACGGATTTGGTTTTAAGATTCCTGCGGGCCATTACTCTCAGCTTGCAATGGAATTGAAGGAGACAAATTTCATAGAAGGAGACAAATTTCACGAGGGAAAAACGATTTAACTAAAAGGCATCAATATACTCACAAAAGATTTTAAGTTAATTAATAATCATTATTTTTATGATTGTCACAAGGCATAGTTTGTCCAAACTCTGTGCAAGGCAAAGCGAGTGATTAGTAGTAACTAATTAAAGGGTTTAGCCACAGCAATTCTGTGTATTATTAATTAATTAATTCCACTTAATTTGGTGGCCAAAAGTACTTAATTTTGTTTAACGCCAAATAGGCGAAGACATTGATACCAGTTGCATAATTATGTGCCGTCTTGAAAGTTTCTGAACAATTTCTTTTCCTTTTTCTTCTCTGTGATTATTGTGAAATTGGCTGTGACACGAAGGGCGTGAAACTCAAGGTCCATGCGGCCACCAGTGTCTTGTACACAAAATTCTTGATTCATAATGATTTTTTGCATTGACAAAAAGCATCCATCTTCTAATGTTGTTCCTATATATGAAACGTAGCAGACTTTGGAAAAATTAAGAAAGAAGAAGAAGATGTGGAAGCTCAAGTTTGCCGAAGGTGACGGACCCTACTTGTTTAGCACCAACAACTTCGCTGGTAGACAGATATGGGAGTTTGACCCTGATGCTGGGTCACCGGAAGAGCGAGCGGCTGTTGAACAAGCTCGAGAGGATTACAAGAAAACTTTTAAGAAAGATCGAGATCGTGCCTTGCCTTGTGCTGATCTTCTAATGCGAATGCAGGTGAACACAGCAGCCATGGATATATAGTTATTTGATTTGCCAAAAAACTAAGCAGAAAATGGTGAATTTCAAAATCTTGCTTTTGATTTTTTTTTTTTTTTTTCTGAGCCACAATTCATTTTTTTCCCTTTTTCTTTGGGCCATAAATTTTTTTTTTTTTTTTTTGAGCCATAATTCATTTACACCAACCCAACTGCACAAAATCACAAGCCCAATTGATCAAAGTAAATAGAACATGGAAAAAAAAAGATAAAAACATTAAATTGCCTAACATTGGCGATCTTAACTTAATCCATGTCGTACAGCTGAAAAAGGAGAACAATGACATAGATCTAAGCATACCACCGGTGAGATTAGGGGAGAAAGAAGAAGTGACATACGAAGCTGCCACTACTTCACTGAGGAAAGCTGTTCGATTAAATCGAGCAATCCAAGCCAAGGATGGTCATTGGGCTGCTGAAAATGCTGGCCCAATGTTCTTTACCCCGCCCCTTGTAAGTCTTCTAAGTAATTTCTCCCACCAGAGATTTAACCCAAAAAAAAGAAAAAAAAAACTTATAATTAAGTGTCAAAAATGGATGAAAATAACCAATTTTTTTCCATGGAAATGTGACATATTGCAGCTCATTATCCTGCACATCAGTGGAGCAATCAACACTATCCTAACACCCGAGCACAAGAAGGAGCTCATTCGATATATGTATCTTCATCAGGTATACGTTTTAAATAAAGTTTATATTATTAGTGTTTCAAGTTGTGTATCCTTAAACATTTTATATCTAATTTTACTCTAATTATATAACGGTTCTTCTATTAGCTAGCAACCGTTGAATAAATACAATCATGCAACATTTCTGGCTACTAAATTTGACAAAAGAGTCAAATTTATTGAGCATAATTATTATGATAAAAAATAAATGAATCAAAAGAAAATTCAATATATTTACTTAATATTTATTTGTCCAAAAACTCAAAATCTAAATCATATGTTAGGGCCATTGTAAAAGGAAAATAGTAATATAAATATTAAATTCATCACTTTTGGCTGAGTTAGCGTCTAATAACGATTATTAATGTCAAGATGGTTATGCCATTATCTCAAACTGTAATCCTATATCTATATTCAAATTTATTCATTTTAGTTCAAAAAATATTTTTTTTTAATTTAATCCACCTTAAATTTTTATATTTGAATTTATTTTACATTTAAAACTTTTATCAATCTAAATTTTTGTAAGAGCAGCCTACTTTATTTTTAAACTCTTTCCGCGAGATAAACTCTGAGCTCTGCTCGTTGATGCATTATCTGAATTTTTTTACAAAATTCCTTGTGTAGAATGATGACGGTGGCTGGGGATTCTACATAGAGGGCCATAGCACCATGATTGGATCAGCACTAAGCTATGTGGCCCTGCGTTTGCTTGGCGAAGGGCCTGATGATGGAGAAGATGGTGCGATGACAAAAGCCCGGAAATGGATCCTTGACAATGGCGGTGCAACTGGAATACCCTCTTGGGGAAAGACTTATCTCTCGGTAATCGAATTCACAGATTCAAGAATCAAATTCCCTCTCTCACTAAAATAATTTCAAACATCATTTTCAAGGTTTTGAGTTTTAGTAAATTATGTTGAATCCGGTTAACCTGTGCAGGTCCTTGGAGTGTATGAATGGGATGGATGCAACCCTTTATCCCCTGAATTCTGGCTTTTCCCTTCCTTTTTGCCTTACCATCCAGGTCAGCATGCAAAACACTATATATACACACACACACATATATTAGTTTCCTAATGCTAGAAAGTGTAATTAATTAATTCAATGACTTAGCGAACGGTTCGAGTCCAAAATTCATTTGAAAATACTAGATTCAAGCCCAATTTAGATGCCCAATGATCAAACTTCATTGCAAAATTTTGGTCTCACTTAGATAGATAGACATCTGTAGTAGACACAACTAGTTTGGAAAAATCCTAGGTTTATTTGAGTTGGGTTTTACATTTGCAATGCAGCAAAAATGTGGATTTATTGTCGCACAACTTACATGCCCATGTCATACTTATATGGGAGGAAGTATCACGGTCCGATCACTAATTTGATCAAGTCACTGAGGCAAGAAATTCACACCAAGCCATACGATGAGATAGATTGGAATAGGGCTCGCTATGAATGCTGCAAGGTCAGTTAAATAACTTAAACCTATTATACTTACTGAAATATCCTATATATGTATATATTAAGGGAAATCTTGAATATGTTTGAATTTGATCTTTTGCTAAATTTTTAATTACTGCAGGAGGATCTCTATTGCCGTCACACTTTCATTCAAGATCTGCTTTGGGACACACTTCATTACTTGAGCGAACCGATTATGAACCGATGGCCATTCAACAAGATTAGGGAGAGAGCCCTAAGAAAAACAATTAAGTACATGCGTTATGGAGCAGAAACCAGCAGATACATTACCACCGGATGCGTAGAAAAGGTGAGAATTGAATAATCATAAATTATTCAACTGGAGCCAAATTCTTGTGATTGATATAGTTTGATGTTATAGTCTTAATTGCAACAATTTATTTTATTTGGTTTTAATTTATTTTTTGAATTGTAGAGCTTGCAAATGATGTGTTGGTGGGCAGAGGACCCAAATTGTGAGGAGTTCAAGTATCATCTAGCTCGAGTTCCTGACTACTTATGGCTTGCTGAAGATGGAATGAAAATGCAGAGTTTTGGCAGCCAACTATGGGACACTAGTCTTGCCACTCAGGCACTTCTAGCAAGCAATATGGTTGATGAATATGGGGATTCACTTAAGAAAGCACAATTTTACATCAAAGAATCACAGGTTTCCTAATTTCCGCTCACCAGAACACATTTTTTTTTTTTTAATTTGGCAGCGTGAAATTTGAATTCAACGGCTTCATTTAAGTCAAATGACATTTGTATCTTCAAATTTTCAGATCAAAGAAAATCCAGCAGGGGATTTTACGGCCATGTATCGACACTTTACTAAAGGAGCATGGACTTTCTCGGATCAAGATCATGGTTGGGTTGTCTCAGACTGCACAGCTGAATCATTAAAGGTAATTCAGCTTTACATATATATTTCTGATGTCCTAATTCCATTGTAATAAGAAATGTGGAAGTTCCATGACCAAACTTCCCTATTTCTTTGCAGTGTCTGCTATTGCTTTCACAAATGCCTCCCGAAATTGCTGGGGAGAAAGCAGATACACAGAGCCTATATGATGCAGTCAATGTCCTCCTATACTTGCAGGTACAAAATTGAAAATTCACACTCTTCATTTTAATTTTTCCACTCATATTATACACAAGTCATGCAGACTCTTATCAATAGTTAATTTTATTTTATTTTTTTCAATGTAGAATCGTGATAATGGTGGTTTTGGTATTTGGGAACCACCAGTTCCGCTGCCATGCTTACAGGTAACAACACTCGGTCACTGGCAAAAACAAGCTAGTGGATGAGCTACTAGCCACTAGTTTTTGGACATTTTCTAATATAATCAAAATTACTTGTTATATTTTAATTTTCTTTTAAATCTTAAAGGACAAAAATGTCAAATTAACAAAAAACTAAAAAGTTACCTACTAAAAAACTAGTTTTTTTTCCATTCTCAAAAAAGAAAAAAAAAAAAAGGTTAGCTTTTTAATAGCTTGATAACATTTGATGAATCAAAGATACAATTTTTCTGACCGGTTTTTCTTTACCCTTCAGGTTTTGAATCCTTCGGAAATTTTTGCTGATATTGTTGTGGAGATAGAGTAAGAAATTTACATGATTCTCTCTGTATTATGTTACCTTGTCTATCATAGTTAACTAATATTTGATCAATTTTTTTTTTTTTTATTTTCTTTCTTCCAGGCATGTTGAATGCACTGCATCTATAATCCAAGCTCTATTAGCATTCAAGCATTTACATCCCGGGCATCGCGAGAAAGAAATAGACATTTCTGTGGCAAAAGCAGTCAGTTTCCTTGAAGGCAGGCAATGGCCTAATGGAGCTTGGTGAGTTTAAATTCATTCAAGCAGATAGAAATGGTGAAATCAATTTTTTGTGCTTGAAACTAATCAATATAATACCAATGATAGGTACGGCTACTGGGGAATTTGCTTCATCTACGCTACATTCTTCGTGCTCGGTGGGCTAGTTTCGGCTGGAAAGACTTATAACAACAGCCAAGCAGTTCGCAGAGGTGTTCAGTTCTTGCTTTCGGCACAAAATGAAGAGGGTGGCTGGGGAGAGAGTCTTGAATCATGCCCATCCTTGGTAAAATTTGTTTACGAGAGACTATGAAACTAATCCTTCCCACAAATTGTTTTTTCTCATTCTTTTTAATGATTCTCATGAATGAAACAGAAATATCAACCGCTGGAAGGAAACAGAACAAATCTAGTACAAACGTCCTGGGCTATGCTCGGTCTTCTGTATGGTGGACAGGTTAATATCAACTATATATATACGAGGATAGTTTATATACCCATAGCTGAATATTTTGTCTAAATTCTTCCTTATCTTTTTTCTTTTTAATCTTATGAACTAGGCCGAGAGAGATCCAACGCCGTTACATAAAGCTGCAAAGTTGTTGATTAATGCACAGATGGACGATGGTGATTTTCCACAACAGGTAATTTTGCACAATGGATGAAGCTGGTAGTGATTTTTGAGAATTTTGCTGCTACTTTTTTTTTTTTTTGAAGTTCTTGCTCTTAAAAATTGATATAAACTTGCAAATTACTGTTACAGGAAATTACCGGAGTATACATGAAGAATTGTATGTTACATTATGCACAATACAGGAACATTTTTCCAATGTGGGCGCTCGGAGAATACCGCAAGCGTGTTTGGCCGTGCCCCCAGAGTGTGTAAAATCGATGTCTAAAATGGAAGATATACAAGAAATGTCTCTCTCTCTCTCTTATTTTTTTATTCCTTTTTTTTTTTTTTTTTGTAGCTTAATTGTCATGGTTGTGATGGATCATCCTCTCTTGCATATGTTTGTAATTTTCTGAAAGTGGGCCTACATAGTTCAATTATTCGATATTATGCTCTGTCAAAATAAAGTATGGGTGTAGACGGATAAACCACTTAAGTGTGATTAATTTAATAATATGACTGGGATGTAGTCATATCTCTATAAGCACTTAATTTGGATCAAGTTAGGTGCACTAAATGAGTATGGGCTTTGATGTGTAGAAACCATTATTTTATATGGGCCAATTTAATATTATGATGATGGGCTGTAATAGAATTTGGGCTCAATTGTCTTTATATATATGGTTGTAGTCCCTACTCCAAACTCTAGGGGCTTCTCATACTTACATCCTATCATTGTATGAGACTCAAGGTCTAAGGTTAAGGCTGTGAAAGACGAGCGACCGATTCAATCTACAGTATTCATGGTTACAGGTACGCTTGCGTATTTTTTTTTTAATCATCTTCAACGATTTGACATGTTTCTTCAGTCAAAAGATTTCTTGTAAATCCTAACAGCATATGCTTTTTGTAATTTAAATTGTCACAAGTCAAAGCTACACGAAGTTATTTACGTGGGTAAAGTTGTCTCTAAGTCCTATTTAGACTTAAAAGTCATTTGTAGTTTCGAAAATGTTAAAAAAAAATTAAAATTAATATAAAAATAACACGTGACGAAATTTGATTATTATAAAAAAGTTGACTCTTTAGTTATTATCTTCTTAGTTTTTGTTAGTTGTTATTTTTACCTTTTATGATTTAAAATAAATTTAAAATATAATAGGATAAATTTGATATTTTTTAAAAAAATAAAAAAGATAAGTAACTAAAGTGATATTTGGTTTATTTTTTGTTTTCTATTTTTTGTTTTTATTTTATGTATTAAAATCTCAAAACGAAGAAACAAAATGCTCTATTTTCTTTATTTTTGATTAAAAACTCTCGAAATGATTTTTTATTATTTTTGATTTTATGTGTAAGTTCATTTTTTTATTTTCAAAATAAAATTTGAAAACACAAGTAATCAAATAAATTTTGAATTATTTTCTTTATTTTACAAAACGTACAATAAAAAATAAACTTAAATAAACAAAAAATAAAAATAGAAAATAAAAAATAAGAAATAAACCAAATGAGAACTAAAAGTTTAGAAGCTACCTAACTCTCACAATCGGTGCCTCAGCGGGGGACACACCCCAGCATGAAAATGATAATTTAATGTATAAGAGACACTCACATTACCAGGGCCGGTTCAAGGTGTTTTGAGACCTAAAGCGACAACCACAAATGAGGCCTTTACATTTAAAAAAAAATATAACTTTCTACATTTTTAATTATGGTAAAGATATTATTTAAAATTTATTTTTCTTGCTTTTTGAGATGCAAAATTATTAATTAAATCTTTATATTCAAGTTTACCTAACAAATCCTTTTCAATTAATAGTATAGTTAATCTATTTAATCTTTCTTGTGACATGGATAATCTTAAATAAGATTTTATTGATTTCAATTTTGAAAAACTTCTTTCTGCAGAAACTACTGTTACAGATATTGTCAATAATATTCTATAAGCAATATATGCATTTGGAAAAAATTTAATCTTTTTATATAATTTAATATGTCTATTGGAGTACTTTCTTTTATTTGTAATATTTCTTCTAAAATTTTTAATTCTGAAAATAAATCCAAACCATCAATGTCAGAAAACGTATCATGTATCGAATTACACTCAAGATTCATACTATTCTTTTTTTTTTATAAGTTTTGCATAACAAGATTCATATTTCTAGTAGACATATTTTTTGTGTATAATTAACATTAATTACTAACAAAAAGAGAAGATTGGAATATAAAAAAAATACTAAAGTATAGAACAATGGAACCTGATTTATTTCCGTCGAACTATGAAAAATGTAAATGCCAATTGAATTTAGTACAGGATCTACGATATGAATAAAAAAATAATTGAATTAGTTATCTATCGAATAATACATTGAAATAAAAATAAAGAAATAAAAAAATATTTTCTTCACAATATTCCCCAAATTAGATTTCCACTAAAGAAGATTACACCAAAATTAATCGTCAAATATCTCTTAAATAGAGTTACAGAAACAAAACTAAACAAACAAGTCTTAAAGGAAAAAAAAAAGAAAAAAAAAAAAGAAAGAAAAAAAAGAAGGGCTATACCTTCCTCAAGCAAATCTGAGCTTTGACAAAACTAATGATTTGTTATCAACGACGAGTCTTCGTTGATTGATGAAAAATCATTTGAAAGTCGTATGTTAAAAAAGGAAAAAAAAATCAAACTACTACTCTATGTTAAAAAAAATAAAATAAAAATTAATCTATAAATTTTTTTAAAACATTACCTCAAAAATCCATTTGATTGATGTTGCAATTATAAACTTTACCAATATATTTTTTAGCTTCAAAGTTTAAACTTTGAGAGAGATTGAGAGAGAGAGGCTGAGAGGTAGAGAGGGAAAGAGAGTGTATTAGGATTAGATTTCTACACGCTAGAGATGATTTTATAAAATTTTTGATCTATAAAACTTTTGATCTTCCTTCCTTATAAGACTTTTTATATTCCTTATTTGAATATATTATTCTTTTCATTTATGTAGAGGTTTTTTTTTTTTTTTTTTTTTTTTACTTTCCTTACGGGCCTTTCACTCGTTTAGATTGAGGTATTCTTTTTTTTTTTCTTGTGATTTTTTTCTCATTTATATTAGGACTTCTTGTGATCATTTTTTTTTTCATTTAGTTTGAAACTTTTTACATTTTTTCTTGTAAACTTTCTTTTTTTAAAAAAAAAACGTATGTTAAAAATATATTCAAAATATGTTAAAATTTAACTATAGTATAAAAAATTTTTAA
Source organism: Vitellaria paradoxa (assembly GCA_019916065.1). Classification (NCBI taxonomy): domain Eukaryota; kingdom Viridiplantae; phylum Streptophyta; class Magnoliopsida; order Ericales; family Sapotaceae; genus Vitellaria; species Vitellaria paradoxa. Next base: position 9,712,471 of record CM034237.1, on the reverse strand, counting down.
AAATTGGGGGCCCTCAAAATTTCGAGACCTAAAGTAGTGGCTTTGATTGCTTTATACTTGAGCCACCCCTGCGCATTACGCACGGATTTGGTTTTAAGATTCCTGCGGGCCATTACTCTCAGCTTGCAATGGAATTGAAGGAGACAAATTTCACGAGGGAAAAACGATTTAAATAAAAGGCATCAATATACTCACAAAAGATTTTAAGTTAATTAATAATCATTATTTTTATGATTGTCACAAGGCATAGTTTGTCCAAACTCTATGCAAGGCAAAGCGAGTGATTAGTAGTAACTAATTAAAGGGTTTAGCCACAGCAATTCTGTGTATTATTAATTAATTAATTCCACTTAATTTGGTGGCCAAAAGTACTTAATTTTGTTTAACGCCAAATACGCGAAGACATTGATACCAGTTGTATAATTATGTGCCGTGTTGAAAGTTTCTGAACAATTTCTTTTCCTTTTTCTTCTCAGTGATTATTGTGAAATTGGCTGTGACACGAAGGGCGTGAAACTCAAGGTCCATGCGGCCACCAGTGTCTTGTACACAAAATTCTTGATTCGTAATGATTTTTTGCATTGACAAAAGGCATCCATCTTCCAATGTTGTTCCTATATATGAAACGTAGCAGACTTTGGAAGAATTAAGAAAGAAGAAGAAGATGTGGAAGCTCAAGGTTGCCGAAGGTGACGGACCCTACTTGTTTAGCACCAACAACTTCGTTGGTAGACAGATATGGGAGTTTGACCCTGATGCTGGGTCACCGGAAGAGCGAGCGGCTGTTGAACAAGCTCGAGAGGATTACAAAAAAATTTTTAAGAAAGATCGAGCTTGTGCCTTGCCTTGTGCTGATCTTCTAATGCGAATGCAGGTGAACACAGCAGCCATGGATATATATATATATATATCTATATTTATATAATAAAATAATACAATTTTTGAAAATGTTCATCTCACAAACTAAAATCTAACATTTAAAAATTATTTTTTTTCCTTTTATTCAATAATTGAAATCATTTGTATATTTTTAAACTTCCACTCAATTCTTATTTTAGTGGATTCTACTATCATCTATCTATCTCACAAAACAGGTTAAACATTTTAAATTTCATCATATCTTAAGAATGGAGATCATTGCAAATCATAACTGTCAATTTAAATTTTTTCTAATTATAATTTTTAGAAAGTTAAATATTTTAAATTAAAGATCATAATTTATATTTTCTTTTATGGCGCTTATCAAAAATTAATTGGAGAGAGACCAGAATACATGCATTAGTTAGAGCCTAAAGTTTAAAAAAAAAATTAAAACTCGTGAATTATCATAATTTTTTCAATTTGAATTTTTTGTTCAAAATTTAATTTTATTAGAAACTTAATACGAATTTTGTTCAAAATTAATTGGAGAGAGACCAAAATACATGCATTAGTTAGAGCCTAAAGTTTAAAAAAAAAAATTAAAACTCGTGAATTATTATAATTTTTTCAATTTGAAAATTTTGTTCAAAATTTAATTTTATCAGAAACTTAATACGAATTTTGTTCAAAGTGCCGCAACCACATGTTATCACTAGTTTATTTATATATATATAATGATAATTTTATTTTTAAAAAAAATAAATACACTCCTCTATTAGCTTCCGCCACTCCATATTACTTTTTATTATTATAGCATTATAGAGTAGGAAAAACTAATAGAAAAGTATAAATATTTTAAACCTTTTATTTTTTATTCAAAAACCGTCACAAAAAATTTAAATAGATTTATTTCTGAGATGAGTAATATTATATAATCTAAACATTTAACCAAATAATTAAATAATCAGAATAAAAATTGATAGACTACAACAGTTTATAGCTACCATGATGTGATGATGGTATTTTTGTAATGCAAAGTTTGTTAATGGGTTAAGTTCTTAAAAATGATTATTTCGTAGTCAGCCACCTTATTTTGGTACTAAAATCGATTGGTACAATAACATTATTTAACCACGATAATGCAAAAAATATATAAATTTATCGCTTGAAATAATAACTTCATATTTAAAATTTTATTTAATTACAATTATACTTCTTTTTGGTATATTTTTGAATAAAATATCATTTTCTGAACCATTAAATTGCGTGTTTTGACATTCCATTAATTTGCACACTTAAAAAGGAGAACTGTTGGAATTAATTAATATTTAATTCCCCTAATTAGTGTCCTAATTAAAGTGTAAGTTTATAACTAAATTAACACATAATATTTAATTAAATATACAGGATCTTGATCTTTATGACATTCACATATTCTGCTTACTCACGTAATATAATCAAGAAGCACATACCTTGATCCATTACTATACAAATTTGAATGCATAAGCTACCTCAAAATTATTGTTCTTGAATCTTTTTCTTCAACAAAACAAAACCTTTTTGGAAATTAAGGTTTCTCCCTCTTGCCCTATAAACCCTAATGTGTTGTAATTTTTATGTGTATAAATTGATGGAATTCATTCACTACTTATAGGGAGAGAGAAGACGCAATTTCCTAATTAGTCATTTAATCTCTACCGTCCATCAAAGTAGGATATGATTAGGAAAATAACTCACAATCTTCTACCAATAATAACTTCCTAAATAATTCCTTATCAAATTTGAATTCTTATATGAACCACTTTAATTAGGAAACTAATTATGGGAATTAAATATTAATTAATTCTAACAGTCTCCCACTAGGTCCGTATAATAATCCTATAGTCATAATTTGATATAGGAAACATAAGGCGCGTAATAACATTAGAAAAGTCATCTTAATGGCTTACCTTAATTAAATAAAACATTAATGATTGTCATGGCGGTTCCATACTAATTCAAGAGCATGGTTCCTTCCATTTGCTACGCTATCAACAATTTATTTAACAAGGTCTATAAGGTGAGCTATCGATGATGGTCCCATAATGTCTTTATAAAAGACTATTTTTGTCACATTAAACAAATCACATGTATGTAAACAAATATTATAAGACAGAAATTTGTAAATTCAGAAAATCTTTAATAGATATAAAAAATGTAATGTCAAGTAAACAAGCACTAAGCAATCCACAAATTAATTAATTCATTTGCTATTCTCAAGACCTGTCTTTTTGAGCATTCTACATAAATGTCTTTAGAGATAACCCTTTCGTAAGTGGATTTGCTATAGTAATACTTGTATTAACGTGTTCAATTGACATTTGTTATTTCCGAACTTCTTTAGCATATAGGTATTTTTAACTTAATGTGCTTGGCCACCTTAGCATACCTATCATTTTTTTTAGAAAAGAAAATTGTTGTAATATTATCATAGTAAATTTTCAGGGCTTAAACATAGTATCTATAACTCCTAACCCTGAAATAAAATTTTACAGCCATAATCCATAATTTGTAGCCTCAAAATAAGCAACAAACTCAGTCTCCATAGTGGATGATGTAATAACTCTTGGCACTCTTCCATGAAACAGCTCTTTTTGCATAATGAAAAGTGCTCTTCATGCTATTAACACATCTGCCAAAACATGAGTCTCAATATCCAATCTCCTTAAGGTGATTGGCCCTCTTAAATGTGAGCATGTAATTATTTATACCTTGCAAATATCTTAAAACTTTATTTGAAGTTTTTCAAATGATCAAATCCTAGTTTTCTTTGGTATCTATATAACATCCCAAAATATCTGGCCTGATGCAAATCTATATATACATTAAACTCATATGAATAGAAGTATAAGAAATATATTTTCTACTGTTATGTTCCAATTCATTTTGGGATATTAACTTAAGCTGAACTTATCCTCATTTTCAATTAGAACAACAGTGGAGTCATATAATTATGCATATTATTCATTCAAAAACTTTACTAATATGGGTTTTATGAGACAATCCTAACAATTCACATGATCCATCTCGGAATACTTCTATTTCTATCACAAAGAATGCCCCTCCCATATCATTCATTCCAAAGTTTTTCAAAAGAAAATCTTTAGTTTCCCGTAGTAAACAAAGGTCACTGCTGGCTATAAGTAGGTCATCAATATACAGTACTAAAAATAAAATTTGCTTCCACTAGTCTTCAGGTATTACACTGATCAACAGTGTTTTTCTTAAACCCAAATGAAGTAATAGTATTATGAAACTTAAGATACCATTGTCAAGAAGCCTGTTTAAGTCCATATATTGACTTCTTTAACAAACAAATCATATTTTCCTTTCCTTCTTTTATGAAGCTATCTGGTTGTGTCATATAGACTATTTCTTCTAAACTCCCATTTAAGAAAGCCGTCTTTACATCAATCTGGTGCAGCTCTAGATCAAAATGAGCTACCAGTGCTAAAATGATTCTCAAAGAGTCATTCTTTGATATAAGAGAGAAAGTCTCATTATAATCAATGCATTTACGTTGATTAAAGCATTTGGCTACAAGTCTAGCTTTATATCATTCGATATTGCCCTTTGAATCGCATTTTGTTTTAAAAATCCATTTACACCTGATTTTTTATGTCCTCCAGGCAATTCGACTAACTCCCATAGCTTATTAGAGTCCATAGATTTTATTTCATCATTCATGGCATCAATTCATTTAGTAGAATCATTACTATTATTGGCTTCCAAATATGTAACCGGATCATCAATATCCCTACATTATACTCAGATTCTTGTAAATACACCATATAGTCATCTGAAATAGCAGGTCTCCTATTTCTAAGAGATCTTTTTAATGCTACTTCTTGTGGTGCATCTATAATAGGGTCAGTGGTTACAGTCTCATTATAGGAATCATCAGATTGCTGATCATTCATTTGTTCATTATTGTTGATTATATTAACATCATTAGGAACAACAGGACTGTTATGAATTAGAGGTAAGGGAAATTGTACCTTGATTTCTTGAATGATTGCATCCCTAACTTTAACACTCCCACTAATTTTACCATTCTAAATGAATCTAACATTTCCGGTTTTAACAATTTTTTATACTATGGTTAGGACAGTAAAATTTATATCCTTTTGATTTTTTTTGGATATCTAATAAAAAAACAAATAATTGTTCTTGGATCCAGTTTTTTCTATTTATGTGGATTATAAATTCTTACTTTTGCTGGGCAACCCCAAACATACAAATGCCTTAAACTGGGTTTCTATTATTTCCACAGTTTAAAAAGTGTCTTTGGACCTGCCTTACTAGGAACCCTATTTAAGACATACACAGCAATTTTAAGAGCATGCAATACTCTTCATACTCCTAACCATATCTATAAGGGTACGATTGTGCCTTTCAGCTACATTATTCTGCCATGGTTCATTTGGCATTGTGTATTGTGCACAAACACCTAAACGTTCAAGGAGTTTAACAAAAGGTCTACATATATCTGTATATATTATTTATAGGAGCTAGGTACTTCTTATAGATCGTTTCTTTGTATGTTTGATTTGTTTACCTTTAATACAGTCTAGACACACATCAAAATCATTCCAATCCAGATTTAAGAGAATTCTTTCCCCTTATTAATCTCTCAATTCTTTTCTTCGATATGTGACCTAATCTTTTATGTCACAAGTAATATGAATGCTCATCAAATGACTCACGTTTAGTTCTAATATTATGATGCAGAGTAAGAAATGATTTAGAGAAAAAAGGTCAAGGTTAATTTGGTATAATCCATTTACCAAAATTCTAAATGCAATAAGGCAAGAGATTTTAAATAAACCCAATATATATATATATATATATATCTTTGCATCGAGTTTAAAACATGAGTACTTGAATAATAATCAATCCACTAAGTATTAGAAGGAATATCAATGATTCGAAACATACTAAAGGTATAAGTTTACCCTTATTTTCGAACCGTGCCTTACATTTTAGGCAATCTTTCTTAAAGTGTCCACGTCTTTTCCAAAAGTGGCACTTATCGCTTTATTTTCCTTTTTGGGGGCAGATTGATCAGATCCATTTAGCTTGGATTGGCCATGCTTGATGCCTTTTCCAACTTTATTCTTTGTAGCTCATTCTTTCACTATTAGACACGTTATATGACCATTCTACTACATAAGTTTTTCTTTTTATTGGACCAACATACTATGTAGTTCACTCGCATTCCATTTATTCTTAATAGTGTAGTAATTGAACTAAAAAGGTCTATATTCTAGAAGTAAAGAGTTTAGGACAAAGTGGATGAGAAAAGACTCATCCACAATCATGCCTAAAGTCTTTAATTCTGTAGTTAGATTGGTCATCTCAATAATGTGTTCATTCATAGTACGAGTATCATGAAAACGCATAATGGTTAGTTTAGTCATAAATTTCCAGCAAGTGAGTAAACTGAAAATGTTCCTTAAAAGTATTAAGATCTTCCTTAGCATTCTACGTCTCAAGGAGATATGATTTGGTGCTTGCAGTAATGGTCATGCACAAAACATTAGGCTTAATTTATTAGATCTAGACTATGCCATATGAGTGGCCTTTTCGGCTTCACTGCTTTTATTAATAATAATAGCAGGTTCATTAACGAAAAGACACAAATTAAGGTCAAGAACTCCCAAATTAAACTTGGCTTGTTCATGCCACTTAAAAAAGAAATTTAGTATTATCAAATCTAGGGATGTTGAGGCTTGGGAATGAAGTAAAATAGGAATTGAAACTGCAATATTTATTAAATATGCTCACATATTTATTTTATTTATAACAACACATAAATAACAATTATGTAAGGGAACAAAAGTTATTGATATTTAAGAACATTTAATTGGGTGCTACATTATTAAAAAAAATATAGCATCTGTGGATGTTCATAATTTTTCTAATAAAATAATTTATCACCCCATAATAATTATTCAATTAATATAATTGGACCTGTGGGCAACCAAATTATATAACTGAATAAACAGTAATTAAAATATTAACAATTCAATATTCATTACTATATCTGGGCTTATGGGCAACCAAAATATAGATGCATGAATAAAATTTTAATAATGTAATATTCATAACAATAGATTAAAAAAACACTGTCGTGAATATTTAATCTAATCATAATACGAATATTAGAATAAAGTATAACCATAAATTTAATATTCATAATAAAGGATTGGAGCATTTTGGTGAACATCAAACCATTTATGACGTGAATATTAATATATATATATTAACCATCCAACATTCATTACCATATTTGAGCCTGTGGGCAACCAAAACATAAATGGTATGAATAAAATTTTAGTAATCTAATATTCATAACAATAGATGAAAAATACAGTGGGAATATTTAATCTAATCATAATATGAATATTAGAATTAAATATAATCATAAATTTAATATTCGCAACAATAGATTGGAGCACTGTGGTGAACACCAAACCATTTATAATGTGAATATTAGATTCAATAATAATGGCAAAAATAATTAATTTACTTAATTTAATCATTAAACATTAAAAGAATATTATTTTTTTTCTTAAGTTTTCCCAAAATACAAATAAAGGAAAACAAAAAAAAAAAAAATAATAACAAAACTTAAGTGCATTTATTTTCAGAATTTAGAAGGCATGCCATTAATTTCTATGTCCTTATAATTTCTCATTTTTCAGGCGTTGAATCCGTCCGAACTCTTTGCTGATATTGTGATCGAGAAAGAGTAAGATATTATTAGGGATGGTCATCTCGGTCGACCCGTTTGTACCCTACCTGATCCCCGCCCCAAACGGGTAGCAGATTCGGGGATTTTTTGGGGATCGGGTAGGGTATGGGGGCATTTTTAAAAAAATTTAGGGATCGGGTAGGGTATGGGTATGAGCCTGTCCCCGCCCCGTATCCTACCATACCTATTCCCCGACCATTTCCATATTTTCTTGTATATATGTATATTTAATTTTTTAGTATATTTGTTACTACAGATTTCTCAGTAAGGTAGGAAATTAAGATTTTGAGTTTCTTTATCTATCAATTTCCTATTAAATTACTTTATTTTCCAATTTACAAAGAAACTATAAATTGAGATAGACCAATTATGAATGTTTCTTTATTTACTTTTCCTATCTTGAACTATAGAATCTATTAACATGGTAGGAAAATAGAAATCTAATAAGTGCTTTCTAAATATGTATATATGATATTTTTTATTTTTTAAATATACATTAGGGTTCTACTTTATTTTTTTATAAGTCATATTTTAGAATTTTTATATTTTTATATTTTTTTTCAATTTAGGTACCCGTTTCCCTATGGGGATCCCCATTCCTCGTTTGAGTCAGGGATGGGTGGTAAAAATAAATCCTCAGTGGAGATCGGGTAAGGTATGGGGATTAATTTTAGTTTGAAAATTAGGTATAGAGATACGTGTACTCGTCCCCTACCCGCCCCATGCCCATCCCTAGATATTATCATAATTATTGTTATCACGTAAGGATTATTTTCTCACAAACGGTTAAGACTGCAAATTCTATTATATGATGTAGACATGTTGAATGCACTGCGGCTCTCATCCAAAGTTTTGTGAAATTCAAACGTTTATACCCGAGGCTTCGAGCTAAAGATATAGAAATTTCGGTGGAAAAAGCATTGGGTTTTCTGGAATAGAGTCAATGGCCTGATGGTTCTTGGTGAGTTCTCTTTTAGCTTTTTTTTTTTTTTTCTCGTCATTTATTTGACTGAAGAGCAAGTAAATGGAAATTAATTTTAACTTTATATATGTATATATACAATATTGTTGACAGGTATGGCTATTGGGGGATTTGTTTTATTTACGGCACATTTTTCTCTATTGGAGGGTTAGTTGCTGGTGGCAAGACCTATAACAACAGTGATGCAGTTCGTCGAGCTGTTCAATTTTTGCTTTCAATACAAAATCAGGAAGGGGGCTGGGGTGAAAGCCTTGAATCATGCCCATCCACGGTATATAACTGCCTATATCTATTCACTTCTTCATGTTTAAGTAGAGTGAAATCCGAGCTCATTTCTGTGTATTTTTAGTGAATTTACGTATACTATTAGTAGCCCGTGCCTATAATATTTTTAACAAAATTAGTATAAATTTCTTATATAGTTAAAAATTTAGACAAAAAAATTCAAATTGAAAAAATTGTGATAATTTATGTATTTAAATTTTTTTTTCAAAATTTTAGAATCTAATAATTATTATATGTGTTTTAATCTCTCTCTCTAATTAATTTTTAATAAGCATAATAAAAGAAATACAAATTATTGTATTTTAATTTAGAAGATTCAATTTCTTAAAAGTCATAATTGGACTGAATCTAAATTGGCAATTCTGATTTGTATATAATTTCTACCATTGAAATATAATGAAATTTAAAATACTCAAATTATTTTGTAAGATAGGTGATAATAGGGTTTACTAAAATAAAAATTAATCGGAAAGTTAAAAATATAAAAATAATCTCAATCGTTGATTAAAAGAAAAAATAATTCTTTATCATTGGATCTTAGTTTGTAAGAGGGGCATTTTAAAAAATCATTATATTTTATTATATATATTAGAAAAAATAATAAAAACATGTATTTATTATGGTCCGACAGTATGAATATGATATATTTACGTCTTTATTTAAGAACTCTAAGAGCAAGGTTAGATTTACAAGATTTTCTGTTTCTCTATTCCAAAAAATAATAAAAATAAAAATAAAAAAATAAATAATTCTATGTAAATAATTCTTACATGCCCATTTTATATATCAGGGGTGCTAGGGTTACAACTTGTCTCTAATGGGGCAAGTTCAACCTCGTAAACAACAACAGCATTTCTGCATATAAAGAACATTTCTATTTAATTGTGGACTTTAAGTAGTTAAATAATTCCTAATTCACTAATTACATTTATTTTTCTTGTCCGTGATCATTGTTTCCATGAAACAGAAATATCAACCGCTGCCAGGGAATCGAACAAATCTAGTACAAACATCATGGGTAATGCTAGGTCTTCTTTACAGTGGACAGGTTAGTGTTTAGGTGTGACTGATTTATTCTCAAACGATATCGCTCGTATTTTTCTCTTAATTTTTTTTTTAAATTTTCTAATGGCTTTCATTTTCCTAGTAAGGGGGGCTAATCGTCTTAATTTTCAATTACATTTTTTAATTTTTTTTATAATTATAAAAGGAAAACAATTTTCAATGTACCATGTACGACTCTCATTTGGGAACATTAATTGCCCAATGTCCTGGAAACAATAGTTTACTTACATTGACTCTTCCTTATTAACTAGGTTGAAAGAGATCCCACACCATTGCATAGAGCAGCAAAGCTTTTAATCAACTCCCAGATGGACGATGGTGATTACCCTCAACAGGTATTGTTTTCATAATTCTTATAAAATTTTGTACGCTAACACTGGGTAAAATATTTTGTGAAATAATGCACATCACTAAAACAAACCTGAATTTTTAGTGATCAATTGATTCTGTCACTGAGCGTATGCAAATTTATTTCGCGATACATGTTGTTTTCACAAAGTTGGCACAATATACGCGGTACTAAAAGTATTCTGTGATAATAATTACTTTCATCACAAATTTTTATATGTTTAAACATGATCACACTAATTTATTCAAAGTAATGTTAAAATCAATGATAAAATTATTAGTTATTTAAATATAATTCCTCGATGTAATTATCATTTAATGACATTTAATAAGATACTTTTTATAACAAAATACTTTTAGTAGACTCTAACATGTCGTAATAACAATGTGACGAGAATATGACATTACTAAAATATGTATATGATAATAAACTTTTACATTGTGATGAATTTTTCATGGCTAAAATTCATATTTTTTGTAGTGAATATTTCAAATAACTTAACCATTTGCTTGTGCCATCAGTTGTATAGAACTTTCTTTCTTTAATTATATTAACTATAGATAGAAGTTCTAAATTACATAAATTTTTTTCTCTCAAACAATGAAACAGGAAATTGCTGGAGTGTACATGAAGAATTAATTGTATGCTACATTATGGAGCATACAGGAGTATGTTCCCAATGTGGGCACTGTGAGAATATTGGAAACGTGTTTGGTCATCTTTCTAGTCACTATATATGTTTTCGATGTGGACACTAAAAGAATTTCACAAATATATTTGATCAAATAAAGTGGCAATATGATATGTGTGTGTGCCAGAGAGAAGTACATCATTAATACAATAATTCAAGAAATCCCCCTTGTGTGTTTTTCTTATTCAAATTAATTTATAATCTCTTGTGCTATTAACCCATCAGGAGATATTCTTATTTCATTTTTGATTAAAGCAAAAAGAGTTCTACAATTGAATGAAAAACAATATGTACTTAACTAAATTGTGGAATCAATGGTTACTCAAAAATTAGTAGTAATTTCAGTATTGGCACTTAGTATTTACCAAATGGCTACATCTTAAGACTTCGTTTGGTTTGCTATAAATATCTGAAAATCTCTAAAAAAAAATTAAAAATTATTCACTTTTGATCATACTAGATGAATTACGAACTTATAATTTATCTCACTTTTTATCACTCCAAACACACCCTAATTTGTTTTGCGATATTATTATATATTTTTCTCTCTCTACTTTTTACTTTCATGTTAAGGTTACCGCAAGTGAGGAGAGTAGAAATGTCGAGGAGATGAAAGTTAAGAGATTTTGTGGGGCCTTTGCCAAACATTGAAGCTCAATTAGCCTAAGGACTTTATATTAATTTAAGGCTATTAAAGCGGAGGGTAATGATTTTAGTGATGATGATGGCATATCTTTAAAAAGATGTTGGTAAGGTTATATTGAAAAATTTCATAATTTTAAAAGATGTTGGTAAAGTTATACTGAAAAATTTCATAATTTTCCGAGAAAGAGAATGAGAATATTCAAAAAATGAAAAGAGAAGACTTCAATAAAAAGTTCAAAAAATAAATAAATAAATCAATGATGTAAGATAATGCAATGTGGTAATGGAGTAATTATTTTATTTTATTTTTAGATTATATATATATACCCTTCTAAATATATGATTAACATACAATACACTAGTGCCCACATTTATTTATTATACTTAATTTTTATTGATTGCACACGTACAAAATGCTAGGACTCTAGGAAAATATAAAAATTTATCATGAGAACGAGAGTTTTGTAATTAAAGTTGCGTAAGTAGTTATGGATTTGAATTTGATGGATTTAGTATCAATTATTTAAGAAGAATTGTTCAAAAATAACTTTGCTACTTTAGATCAAAATTTCATTATGAATTAGTTAATGTGATGATGCATACGATGGTGGTTCAACTATTTTAAGAAGGAATTAAGTAGTGTTACTACCGGCGCTTTAATAATAATTATTAAAAAATTATTCAAGTATTATTTAATAAATTAACTCTCTCATTTATATTTTAATGTATTTTAATACTAAATTTATTAATTTAAGATTATTAATTATCCAAACCAAACTTTGTAGGTATAGTTTTTTTTTTTTTTTTTTTCCTTGGTTACTTTTTAATGAAGAAAAAGGTTGATCCATCATCCTCAAATTATGCCCATCAAAGGTTATGACTAAAGTAATTAAGAAGCCTAATCATTATCCCAACCCATATTAATTAATTGATAGCCTCTCTCCCGGAGACTATAATCAATATATACTTCAATCCACACTTGCTAAAAATTTGCTGTGCCCATACACGAGATACAACGGGACACGTGTTATTTATTGTCTTCAACCTCTTTAAAGCTGTGTTTGGGTTAGGAGAAGTGGGGAGGGAGAGGTTCAGTGAAATTCTCAAAATTCCCATTATTTTTAAATGCAATTACGAACAAGAACAATGATACCTTTGTAATTTAATTCAATACAAATAGTATTATAGAAACGTTACTCGCAACTCATCCAAAACCATCCTAATTACCCACCTCCCAAACACTTCGTAAGATAACTGGACCCCACCGTTTGATAGGCATTGACGGTGTCACAGCCATCCATTTGCCGAATGATTTTTTAAAAGTTAAATCACACTTATTTCAATTATTTTAAAATATTGTTAACATTTTCGTTAAATCAAAAATTTAAATAATTTTTTTACCCTCTCTTTTTTACATTTTTTTCAACATTTTTACCAAAAAGTCTTTAAAAATTATTTTTACTTATTTTTATTTATTTTTTGAAATTTTTTATAAAAAAACTGACTCATATACTAGAGAGAAATGTATAAAATAAGAAAAATATTTATATAAAATTTTGGTCACTTTGAAATTTTCTGTTAAATTTTTATGATTAATTTAACAGAGAGGTTTATGTTGACAACATTTTAAAATAAGGATAATAAGTATAAGTTTTAAATGTTAAGAAAATAAATATAATTACTCAAATATTAAGGGGTGATAAATGTAATTTAAATTATTTAATCTTCCTTTTAAGATGAATTAAGAAGTACAGTATTTTCGGAAAGTGTTGTTGGACCCCAACATCTATGAAAATGCCGCCGTTATGATAGCGCACTGGACCGGTTGGCCCAAGTTGAACTTGTACTATATATTATATAAATGAGTTGATGGTATTAATATTAATGCTGTGGTTATGAATGAATTTATCTATACTGTTATATAAAAAGAATATTAAGAATATTTAGTGAAGTATAAAAATTAATGAAATTCCAATTTTAATAAAAATTTTGTGCGTTCTTCCGTTAATACTTCTTAACTTCTCATAATTATTAATATTTTTATAAAAATATAAAGAATTTTTTAATAACTACTACTTAATTAAGTAAATTTAAATTTACATTTTTAGTACTCCTTGAATACTTTTTTTAATCACTCACTACTTTTACATTTTTTACTTTTTTTTAATGCCACTTAGTTATAAATTATTTACTTAAATACTATTTAAAACAACCTAATATTTTATAAGTGTACGGTTCAATATTTTTACTTTAAATTTGTTTAGTAATTTATTTGAAATTAAAAATATATATTCACCTGAAAGAAAAAAAAAATCACACACTGTTGTTTGTGAGTCTAGTACGAAATATCACATCAAGTATGAAATATGACATCATAAGGCTTGATTTAGTTCCGTATCAAATCAATCATAAATAGGAGCTAATTCAGGTGTATATATATATACATACATAAAGTGAGCACCCCTCCAGCTGTATCAGCCAATAACACCAACATTAATATTCAAGACACTCATGTTTTTACTCTACCCACATTTATTCGATGCTGTTCGGTAGTAACATTTTTTTAAAATTTTGTTAAAATTATTAAAAATTCTTAAATTTTGAAGTTTGCTAAACGCACTATTAAAAAAAACTTGAGAGAGTTTTGTTTAAAATTCCATGCTTATAACGTATTTGATATCCTTTTTAGTTATTAATAGTGAAACAGTTTTATTTTACGCAATCGCTTATATTATTATATCAATTGCTTAAACAAGTATTATATCAATTGTTTATATTATGCGCAATAATAATAATTATATGTTGTTTTAGTAAGAACAAAAATTACTTTAACATTAATAATTCATTCCTCATACATATATACATATATAAATGCATTCATATGATTTAATTTCATTACAATATTAATTACACAAAGGAATCTCAAAACTTGAATTCATAATTGTTATTTTTTTGTATTTTATTAAAACACAAGCAATGCAAAACTAGTCACCAAGTGCATCATCCTCGTTATGTACTAACCAAATTGAGTCAAATTGAGAGACTTAAAAGGTTGGGATCTTCTTTATTAAGGTCTCTCTCTCTCTCTCTTTCTCTCTCTCTGTGGCAAAGACACATGCACATGCTAGTATACGTGTAAATGGGGCCTTACCTTGATATATTCCACTATGACATGTCATTTGGTGGCAAAAAGCAATCCAAATGCTAAGCTAGATCAACATGCTCTACACACAAGACATGTTTTAAGCAGAAGGTTCAAAGGAGACCATGCTACTCCACAGATCTCAAAATTCTTTATGTATTAATGAACTTGTTGGTCCACATGTGCACCGTGTTCTATGCACATATATATACAATATCTATATATATATATATATAAATATTTATACTATAATACTAAAAAGAATATAGTTTCTCTCTCCTCTCCTCTTTCATTGTCATCTTACTCGACATGGTTCAATACTCTCCATTCTCTAAATACTATTTTCTCGTTTATTTACAAAGAATTGACATTTTTTTTTTTGGTCGCAGATCGGTACATTAATAGATTTTACTTTTTCATTTATGTATAAAACTACTAAAATTATAGCAAATAACCTTAATTAATTTGAAAGTTAAGCTCTTGAATTCACGAAATGAGTCTATTTGCTTATTGGTCCATTATAGTTAGGTCCATTTGCTTATTATTAATTTGTAGCTATAAAATTGGTATCTAAATATTAATTTAGGAAAGGGATTTCCAATTATTGAATTTACTTAAATTTAAAAAAATTAATATATTTTAAATTTAAAAGCATAAAAAAAGCCTAAATGTTAATATTAATAAAAATGCCTAAATATTAATAATTAGGTTTAGGGGCAACAATTTTTATAAAAATTTAAATTTATCATGTTGAATATTAGGTTGAAAAATTATTTTAGTAATATTTTAATTCAAGTGAAAACTTTTTAAAATAAAAAAAAATCAAGATTAAGTAGGTTTGAGATTTAATATATATTTTAGGGTCAATTTAGATTTTTAAATTTGAGTCAAATTGAGATTTGATAAAATATAAATTTTTAATATTCATATAAAAACATGATTTTAATCATATCTATCTACTAATTAAAATTTGACCTAAATAAAAAATTTATAAATATAAAAAAATAATTCAATAACTATTATTTAAAATTATACAACTTTATTAAAATAGTTATGATATATTTAACTATTTATTTTTATTAATAAGAAATTATTATATAATTTCGTGTATTGTACGGATGAACACCAGTGTGTATATATAAATATATGTGAGGGCGAGCTTATATGGTCCCATCTCTGCAACAAAATCTAAAGCTCCTTTTGAAAAAGTGTCGGTGGCACTTGCCAATGCTGACGGTTAGGGCAAGGGAATAAAGATGGGCCGGCCTTTGTCTGCTGAAGATAAGAAATAAAGTACCAAACAAAAGCTTAACCTTTTGCAATTTGATTTACATTATCTCCAAATTTATTCTGAAACCTTATATTTGAAAAATATTATACATGGTGTTAGATTTAGTAACGTATATAATTAGTATCCCTTATTTTATGTCTTTCCGTATATCATAATTAGGATTATTATTCCATTCATTATTTTGTATATCCTATCATAATTAGGATTACTTTCTCCTATCAGGATTAGGATTATTGTCCTCTTATATAAGGGACCTTGTAATCTTACATTCTTACACACAATCATCAATATTAATACATAATTCTTTTCTCCTTCTTTTATTCTAACATGGTATCAGAGCTAGGTTTAAACTCATAATCATCTTTTTTTTCGCATTACTGCATCATTCACCAGAAACAATTCTTCTCAGTTTCTGTGTTGAATACTGCCAGAAATGATATTTTCTTTCTGCACTGTTGCCTGTACCTCTGTTTCGCCGCCACAATATACCGTTGGATTCGTCTCTTCATTACGAATTCAACTACACAAAAATCAGCCCAATCCGCCGCCGCACGCGCTCTCACGCGCCAGATCAGCACAATCTGGTTCAGCCCTCTTTCTGCAGCTAGTTCAGCCATCTTTTGGCCGGTTCTTTTCCGGTTCAGACCGGTTTCTGACTATTTCGACCCCTCTGAATCTGATTTTGTGGTCGGTATATTTCGGCTTTGTTTCGACTGTGACTGCTATTCTCTACACCCTTTTCTGCTGTTTTTCTCTACGATTTGGATTATTTTTTACTTCTGCTATCTTATTATGGATCGTTCAGAAGTTTCCAAACCTATTGTTATTACTTTGAAGGGCCCCAATTATATTCCATGGTCTCAGGCAATGTCTAGTTTTCTCAAGGGGCGAAAACTTTGGCGCTATGTCACTGGCGAAATTGTATCACCCATTAAAAATGTTGATGAGACAGATACTGCGTACACTGAACGTCTTGAGGAATGGGATAGCAAGAATCATCAGATCATCACATGGTTCCGTAACACCTCGATTTCCTCTATCAGTTTACAGTTTGGGAGATTTGACACAGCGCAGGCCATCTGGAAGTTTTTGGCCACTAGATACACCACTACTGATCTGTCCTATCAGTATCAACTTTTGACTTCTCTTTGTCGACAGCGACAGGAGCCTGGACAGTCCATTAGTGCTTTCCTGCCTCAGCTTTATTCTTTGTGGGACCAGTTGACTCCTTCTGAACCTAAGTGGGTCTCTCCTGTTGATTCTGCTCTGTTTGCCACTTATTGCGATCAGCAGCATTTGATTTTGTTTCTCATGAGTCTCTCTGATGTGTATGAGCCAGTTCGAGCCTCTCTTCTTCATCGTAGTCCTCTCCCTACACTAGAGCAGGCTATCTCTGAGCTCTTATCTGAGGAGACTCGCCTAGGTCTTGTTTCGACTACTCATGTAGACACTGCTCTTGCGGCACCTAGTTCCAAAGTTCGTAGCTCTTCTGGTGGTTATTGGGTTTCCTCAACCTCAGGTGGATCTCGAGGTTCCTCCACTTCTAGTGGTCAGTTCTCAAGCACTGTTTCTCGACATGATGCATGTACCTTCTGTTATGCTACTGATCATCGCTTGCTTACCTGTCCTGTTCGAATTTGCAAGCATTGCCGCCAGAAAGGTCCTGGTCATTATCTGTCTGATTGCCCCAAGAATCCTACTCGTCGAGATACTCATCCCCAGTCCACTGCTGCTGCTACTGATAAGACTTCATCTACTGCTGCCACTTCACCTACTCTGATTGATGTCAGTGATCTTCCTGCTCTTGTTCAGCAGATTATGTCAGCCTCTGGTAATCCTTCTACTGCCCTGTCTGCTCCTTCAGGTATACCCTCTTGGTATTTTGATTCTGGGTGCAGTAACCATATGACTTCTGATTTATCTATTTTTTCTTCTAAGTCATCTGAGTCTTCTTTTCCTGTTATTTATACTGCTAATGGCTCTTCTATGACTGTTGATCATGTTGGGCATGTCTCCACCTCTACTTTGTCACTCCCCCATACCTACTATATTCCTAAACTTTCTCTTAATCTTATTTCTGTTGGTCAACTATGTGACCTTGGCCAACTGTTTTATTTTCCTCTACTGGTTGTGTTGTGCAGGATCCGAGGACGGGACAGACTCTTGGGATAGGCCGTAGACATGGTCGACTGTTTCAGCTTGTGCATCTTCACCTTTCACCTCATACTGCTGCCCCCACTGTCACCACATCCGCAACATCTACATCTCCATCTTTTGGGATTTGGCATTCTCGTTTAGGTCATGTGTCTCCAGGTCGTTTATGGTTTATTGTGTCTAAAGGTGTATTAGGTCATGTCCCTAATGAACACCTTGATTGTCAGTCTTGTCAACTTGCTAAACAACCAGCTTTACATTTTAATAAAAGTATTTCTATTTCTTCTGCTCCTTTTGATTTAGTTCATTCAGATATTTGGGGACCCTCTCCCACTCCTACAATGGGAGGTTCTTCGTATTTTGTTATTTTTGTGGATGATTTCTCTCGATTTACTTGGATTTATCTCTTAAAGAATCGATCCCAATTACAACAAACCTACTATAATTTTGCCCGCATGATTAAAACCCAATTTTCCCGTGATATTAAGGTCTTTCGCTCAGATAACGCTCAAGAATACTGTGATACCTCCTTTCATGCTTTTCTAAGATCCCAAGGCACCATTTCCCATCGCTCTTGTCCTGGTACTTCTCAACAGAATGGGCGGGCAGAACGCAAACACCGTCATCTACTTGATACTATTCGTACCCTACTTATTTCCTCTGGTTGTCCTGAAAAATTTTGGGGTGAAGCTGCTCTCACAGCTGCCTACACTATTAATAGAGTCCCATCTCCACTTCTTGATAACCTCACTCCTTATGAGCGTCTATATGGTACTCCTCCAGATTACCATTCTCTTCGTGTCTTTGGTTGTGCCTGTTTTGTCTTATTGCAGCCACATGAACGTACTAAACTAGAACCTAGATCTCGTCTGTGTTGCTTCTTAGGGTATGGGATTGAACATAAAGGCTATCATTGTTGGGATCCTTTATCTCGTCGTCTTCGTGTCTCTCGTCATGTTGTCTTTTGGGAACATAAGATGTTTTCCTCTTTGTCTTCCTTCCAGTTGTCCTCTTCTTCTGCCTCTCCTTACTTCACTGATCCTTCTGTTGAACTGTTTCCTGAGTATGTAGATGTTCCTGCTGTGGTTCCATCTTCTGTTCCTGAAACTGTTGATATTCTTGATAATCTCCCTAATGAAGTTGTGCCACCTGCTACAATCTATCCCGTGGAATCCTCCTCTGATGATCCTGTTTCTTCAACTGATCAAATAGCTGATATCTTCACCAAGTCTCTTCTGCTTGGCCGGTTTAATGCTCTCGTCACCAAACTCAAGTTGGTCTCTGCTCTACCACCTTGAGTTTGAGGGGGAGTGTTAGATTTAGTAACGTATATAATTAGTATCCCTTATTTTATGCCTTTCCTTATTTTATGTCTTTCCGTATATCATAATTAGGATTATTATTCCATTCATTATTTTGTATATCCTATCATAATTAGGATTACTTTCTCCTATCAGGATTAGGATTATTGTCCTCTTATATAAAGGACCTTGTAATCTTACATTCTTACACACAATCATCAATATTAATACATAATTCTTTTCTCATTCTTTTATTCTAACACATGGTTTGAAAGAGAGAACCAAGGAAGAAAAGCAACCTTGAGAAATGTTTATATAAATATATATATATATATAGGAAACAGTTATGGAATCCACGTCCAAAAGTTAGGACCTTTCCTGGCAACCAATGAGAGGATTCTTACAAAGATTGATCTCACTATTCTCTAATGTAAAAAAAAAATAAAATAAAATAACATACTCACATATTTCCGGTCCTAGATAAAAGGAAAAAGAAATGAAAAGTAAAGTGAGCAACAATTTTTCAACATCATTTAATTATAAATATTGATAGGATAGTATTGACCTTGTCCATTCTTCGCTAAAAAGTAAGCTCATCCTCTCATCAATGGATTGAGACCATTCAATTAATTGGCTAGTGTGGATCACTGTGGGTTATATTGATAGAATTCTGTCCATTGATGATAAAAAAAAAAAAATGAAACCTTAGATGCTGGAAGCGGAGCTCAATCTTCTCACTTACCCATCAACTTAATGAAGTTTTTGTGTAGTTGAGAAAAATGGGTAACCTTTCGTTTGATGCCATTCCTGAACTTCTCTTTTCCGGAACTTCTCTCTTGTATAATTTTTGAAGTCCAAAACGGGCCCAAAAGGTCAACGCCATTCATTTCCATAAGGCATGTTCCCATGGCCTTCATAAGCTTAAAATTGTCTTCTTATGATTAATTGGGGCCAGCAAATGCACCAACATCCAGTACTTCAAGCTTTGATATCCCATGTTTCCTACCTGCTTCAGAATAAATACCGTCAAAACAGGTCAGAGAGAGAGCGATAGATAGAGAGAGGGAGAGAGGGAGAGAGAGAGCATCAGATTATTATTAGTGTCCAAAAATATATATCATCCTCTCATCTTAAAAAAGCAATATATATCATGCGACAAAAATATGACATACCCATAAGCTAAAATGTTGGTGTAACATTCTAAAATGTACAACTTGCATTACTATATACAAATTTTACACACTTTCTCCCTGGCCAACTTTACAATTGCTATGTATGTTCTTTGATGTGGGAACGAAATTTGAGATGTTGAAAGAGAAGGCAATTACGTCAAAAGAAAATTTATATCAAAATCAGTTGTCAAAATGAGATGGAGAGGTGTATCTATCATTTTCAATGAAAACACTCGGGAAAATATATTTTAATAACAAAAATGTCTTTTAATACATCATTTCGATAATTTTTTCTGATAAAATTTTCTGACAAAATAACATTTTTCACGATGAGCGGTCAAGAGAAAGTAAAATAAATAAATAAATAAATAAGTAAATAAAGTGGTTTTACCCGAGTAGAACTAGCAGAAGAAGTTAGAGAAATGGAAGCTGATGAAGTGCCGGACGAGGCAGTGATCCTCACATTGTAGACCATTGTTTCATCAGGTTGAAACAGGCCATAGTTCCTCTCTGAACTTGGTCCAGGCTTCAAGTCCTTATTGAACAAAGCGAACAAATAAACCTCTAATCTAGCATTAGGCCTCAAAGGAGTTCCTTCATTTCCCAATTGCCTTCTCAACAGGTTCCGG
Organism: Vitellaria paradoxa; assembly: GCA_019916065.1. Classification (NCBI taxonomy): domain Eukaryota; kingdom Viridiplantae; phylum Streptophyta; class Magnoliopsida; order Ericales; family Sapotaceae; genus Vitellaria; species Vitellaria paradoxa. Next base: position 9,691,108 of record CM034237.1, on the reverse strand, counting down.
TTATAAATGCCCGCATTCTCTACTGTCGCCCCGAGTTCATCCGGGTCACCTTTCGAAGGCCAACCCGTCTCCGAAACCCGAACCTCTAACCCTCCAAAACCCATTCTAGCAGCAGCAAATACAACTGCATCTACCTGAGCATATAGCATGTTGTCATAGTGTAGTTTGGTGTTAGGATCAACCATTCCCGGGTTAGGGTTCAACAAAACATAGTCTAAAGAAACCCTATTCGGGTCATCCTTGTAAGCAAAATATGGGTAGGCATTGATCCAAAATGGGGCATTAGTACTTGCTAAGAACTTCAAAAAGTGTGGCATAATTCCGGCGTGCTCGGCCCGGAAACATCCGGCGGAAGGAGGGTATGAGACTGCGAGCACCGCAAGAGAACTTGGAGTAGAGACTTGAATGTACTGATCTAGTCCTAGTTCAACCAAAGCCGAATGAATGCTGACCATGGCCGGCACGAGCTTGTCCATTAGCGTGAAGTCGTCGACGGTGAAGACCTCGTTGCCCACCGCGATTCCGGTGATCTTGGTGGCCGGAAAATATGGCCTCACGTGGGTGCTTACCCATTGAAGGGCTTGTTGTTGATCCATTAATTGGCCTAGAATTTCGTTCTCAACCGTGACGATGAGTTCAATGCCGGAATTGGCAATTGCCGTCAAAACCTGAGGATTGGTGTCGTAAATTCTTGCTTTTGTGAGGTAACTGATCGCAAGAGCTCCAGAACTTTCTCCGGCGGTGGCAAGTTGTTGGCAACTTGGCCATAGTTGATGCCAAGTGATTCAACTCTTCCTAGAAAGCCATAATCTGTTGCCATAGATTCAAAGAATAATTAGGTCAACATAACGTACACTAGAAAATAATAATAATAATAATAATAATAATGATAATAATAATAATAAATAATGAAGACTCAAAATGATGATGGGTTTAAGTCCTATGAATAAGAAAAGATTGGAGACATAAACATGGATACCCTAAAGAAAGAAGGCACCTGAGGAAGAGAGAGAGAATATAAGAAGATTATTCAAGAAGGCAATTCTTCTAAAAGGCGTTGCCATGCAGACAGAGAGAAAGATCGCCTTGATAAATTCGAATGAGAGAGAGAGAGAGAAGCCAGAGGAGGGGAAGAGAGAGATTTGATAGAGTGTATGTACATATATGTGTATGTTATGAATTCCTTTCTTTACTTGTTTGAAATTTGTTTTTCCTGTTTTTCCGGGCAAGGAGTTTGTAGGTTGCCTTGCCTTGGTTTCTCATCTTCTCTGCCTCTAAACTGATTATATATATATATATATATATTTATTTCGATGTATAATACCGTCTTTCCAAGAAAGCCAACTCTTCATAAATGTAACAACTATGCCCTCAGCAACTGTTCGGCAACAAATTTTACTGCCGGAACTGCTGACCACACCAATCGGAAACACGACTACGAACCTGCCAAACAAAGACAAGAGAAAGGTTACGGCCGGAGTGGAGGTCTCGGGCCGGAAAACCTTCCGATGCTTAAGTCAGCAAATAGCTTATGAGAAGATATTTAAGAGAGAAAGCAAAAAGTATAATAAGTTGGTAATAGTTAGTTTACCGTAAATGTAAATTAAAGTAGAAAATCGTATTTATAGTAGTGCATAGAATAAATAAAATAATACCTGCCCTTTGGTTGTAATCATGCTTCCAGGTGCTTCTTTTTTTCCTTGCTTTAAATACCTTTCACCTCTTATTTAATGTCCCATACCTTTCATTAAATGTATTCGGTGGCTAGATGCGGGTATATAGCTGGAATTCAGTTGTCAAATTGTTCACTTGTCACATCTGTCAGCCACTTGTAACGAGATGAACTAGTCTAGTTTCCCTTACGCTGATAAATACATAGTCTAGTCATAACTAGGGCTCATTTATGGTTACAAACCGATATTAATGCTGTGGGGCCCATGCCTAACATTTATTAACTGTCATTCTAACAGCCGAACAAATTAACCACTAAGATCCTCGATAATTGCCACATGTCAGCATATCATCCACCAATACTAAGCGACCAAGGGTCCCTAAGCCATCCTTATCGCGAGCCACGAGTCAATTCCATAGTGCTCGTGGTGATGCCACGTGCCAGCAACTAGTTATTCGGTACGTGGGTACGTGTCATTAGTTAAAATGTTCGGTCAACGACCACATGTCTAGAGTGAGAACGTTCGGCATTGGGTCACGTGTCATCTCCTTTATTTGTTCGGCATTCCACGTGTCCAAGTCATATTTTATCCAATATTTTGCCTCCACTCTAGTTGGAAAAACTATATTTTCCAAGCGGAGTAGTAGGTAACAAAAACCTGACCTCATCAGTCCCTTCAAGCTTTCCGTATGTCTTGTCGTTTAGTGGCCATCTGGCGCGCTTCAAATCCGATTGGCCATTTTCCTTCCCTAATAATGACACGCGTAGCGTCTCTTCAGCTTTTCACTTGCCACGCCGCCTGCACGAAACCCCATAGCCATAATCCTCCAAATGTTTATGGCTAAAAATTCAAAAACTAGGGCGGTAATTAATATAATTTTACCGCCCGTTACCCTTTTCTGTGGTAACGTTTCGTTTGCACCCACATATATACATACATATATAAGCACAGACCACCTTCCATACCTCTTCTTTCTGCGATTCGAGCTCTTTAACCCCCTTTGCTTCTCTTTTTTTCGAGCTTCCGTTCCTCCCGGTCTTCCTCTGTTTCTCTGATTCTTCACTTTAGGTGAGTAAATCCATCTAAATCGAAACCATTCACTATGGGTAAACTTGCAGACGAACTCAACTCTGAAGAAAAAGTTAGGGTTTTCAAGGAAAAATACCAAATTCCCCCAAATGTGGGAATCAGGCTCGCCTAGGAAAGCGAGCGTGAACCAGGGGAGTTCCCCGTAGTAGCAATCACTGAAGGTGGCCTTAGGTTCCATCTGCATCCTTTCCTCCATTCTGTAATGAGCATTATAGACCTTGGCCCTAGGAACGTAACCCACAATTTCTACAGAATAGTCAATGGGGTAATAGAGATAAACAGGCGATATAGGTTCCACATTTCTGAGTGGGACTTGCTTTATTGCTACTCCATCCAGAAGGTGAAGAAGGATGAGAACATGTGGTATTTGAAATCCCGACCAAAAAAAAGCCTTGGTCCATATGCTACCTGACACGATTAAATCAGAGAGTGACTTTTGCGTCATCATAAGTCACTGGACACACAATCCGGACGAAGATCATTATCTGATTGTTCCTCTGGTTTCGTTGGGCCTAGGTCGGTTGGCTTCAAATATTACTTGTTCTTACTTTCTTTATTGCCTTTTGATTTTCGAAAATATACTAATGCTCTGATTTGATTTCTGTGCAGCCGAACAAGCTAAGAAATCTTGGGCCAAAGGTACTCGTGTAGATAAAGAACATCTTGATCAAGTGTTCAAGTTCCTCGAATGGACAGATCTTTACCATTTCGCAAGATCAGTCCCTATTCTGTTCAACTTCACACTTTCCTATCAAACTTTCATCGCCCCTCCACAAAGCTTTGTCACCACAGAGGCTATCAGACGACTCCAGTGGTCGTTTAGGGCCTCAGCCAAGGAGAAGGAAAGCTTCTACATGTTAAAACACCCGGAGTGGGTTCCACCTCCCCCACTTGCCATCCCTTTGGTGACTCAACCAATTTCTACTCCAGAAACTGCAATTCCTAGTCCCGCCGAGCAATTGAGGAGGCGAAGAGTCGTCTTGTCAGACGAGGAAGAAGAAGAAGAAAAACTGCAACCTTCTCCAGCTTTCGAATATTCTTCAGAGTTTGAGGAAGAAGGAGAGCCAAGGTCTCTTTAAGTCCTCGAACTTTTTCTGAAGGGGAAGAAGAAGAACCCAGCCTCCCTGAAGCCTTCGAGTACATTGTCGAAGAAGAGGCATCCGCTATGGCTCCCAAAGTAGATTATAAGAAGCTTGCACAAGAGAAGACCAAGCAACAAAAGATTGAGGAAGCCAGAAGAGGGCTGAGGAGAAAAAGGCCACAACTAAGAAGAAGGCTGAAGAAAATAAAGTCCCTCCAGCCACTCAAGCCGAACAGTTGCGGCAAATAAAAATCAAAAAATGCAAAGAGCAAGAGGATGCTCGTACTAAAGTTACAGAAGCTCTTGCCTCAAAAAAAAAAAAAAAATGGTGGATGGGAATGAGGTTCAAGTCTTTGATCCTCAAAAATCAAAAGAAGTACCACTCGAGGTGAGTGCTGAACAAGAGGGAGCACAGGCTCAATCCTCCAAACCTGATACTTCTGTCCCTACTAGGCCTGTGCCCCTTCAAATTCAGTATCCTTCCAACCTAGTTCGGGACTCTCCTCCCTTTATTCCAAAAATCCTCATCCCATCTCTTGAATTTCCTGATGGCCGTCCTTATACCATAAAGGATTCTGCCTTCAACCACGCCGAGAAGTACCTGAAAGGAGTCCTTCCTCCATGAGACGTTCAAGCCACAAGAAATAATAAAATGGAGGATATCCATAACACATTGATGAAGAACGCCATCTCTATAAGTGTGGCTATCTTCCCTTTAACTTTTTCCTTTTTATTCGTTTCCTCTCTAACGAACTCTCTGATTTTTCACTCTCTTACTAGACTTTACTCTACACAATGGAGCTGATTGCTTGAAGTCAAGCCCTTGAAGCAAAAGTTGAGCTAGACAGGATAGACATCAAGGACTTGAAAGCAAGCATGAGGGACTTGGAGAAGGTGAAGAAGAAACTCCAGACGAACAATGATGCCTTAGTGAAGGATAAGAATCAGCTCCTCGATGACAAAAAAGAAGTGAAACAACAACTTAACTCAGCTCATGCCCAAGTAGAGGCCGGTAAAGCTTGCGTGGAACACATGAGTAAAATCTTGGGCAAGAAAGACGAGAAGCTACTGGAGAAAATCGATAAACTTTCTAAGGCTGAGTTCGAGCTGACTTCTTTGAAGGCCAAACAAGAGAGGCTAGCCAAAGAATTAGAGAGCTCCAGGGTCGAACAGGCTACGCTCAGGCGAGAGACAGACAATGTTAGAGTTGAGCTAGCGAGAAAAACTCGTGCCCTGGAGGAGAAAGATGCTACTCTCCAAGTTGCCAAAAAAAAAATGAAGGCAAAGGTTGAGGCCCAAATCAATGACTGCATGGAGCAGATGAGGGACACTCATAATGAGTATTTCCGAGAGGGTTAGGAAGCTGCCATGAAGAAAAATAACATCGATCAGATCAACCCCATATCCAAAGAGGTCCTTTATCCAAATCTACTCTGTCCAACTCCTCTCTTCAGTTTTGAGCGCCCTCCCCCAACTCCTTCGATCCAAACTTTTGATGAAGACATTGAAGAAGGTGAAGTCGAGGTGGAAAGCTCCCCAAAGGGTACTACTTCTCAAGAACCTAAAGAAATTAGCTTAGTTTTGGAGAGTGATCCTACAAATAAGGGAGAGAAGTGAGCTGACCCCCTTTTCCTGAGAGGTTTTGCCTTTCATATCAATACCAAGCTTCCTTAGCAGGGGCTTTTGCTTTCTAGGAACTTTCATTTGTTTGTACCAACACTCAGGAAGCTGAGTGTGGCTTCTTTTTGACAATTCTTTTCAATAAACCAATGAACTAAATCTCAGCTCAAAGAGATCACCTGGTCAGTTAATAAACTAGGGTTGAACCAACATCCAAATGGGATGTGGCTCCCTTTTGGTAATCCTTTTCAATAAACCAAAGAATTGAATCTCGGCTTAAAGAGATCACCTGGTCAGTCAATAAACCAGGGTTGAACTAACATCCTAATGGGATGTGGCTCCCTTTTGATAATCCTTTTCAATAAACCAAGGAATTGAATCTCGGCTTAAAGAGATCACCTGGTCAGTCAATAAACTAGGGTTGAACCAACATCCTAATGGGATGTGGTTCCCTTTTCATACCGACGCTCAGCAAGCCTAGCGTGGCTCATTTTTGAACCAACACCAGAGAGGGGTGTGGCACTTTTCTATAAAATACTGATCTATCAGAAGCTTTTGAAAATACTTCTGCTTTTATTTGCTTTTATGAAAAAGTCTTTCAATGAATGTACAACAATTCTAGTAATAATACAACTTAAAATGAGCTATGTTCCATGGCCTTTTGATTGGCTTTCTTTCCATGTCATTCAACCTGTAGGCTCTATTGCTGAGCACATCTAAAACTAGGAACGATCCTTCCCAGTTGGCTCCTAGCTTTCCTTCAGTAGGGTCTTTCTTGGTTCCCATCAGCTTTTGTCAATACATAATCTCCAACCTTGAACTCTCTTTGTCTAACACCTTTGTTGTACTTCCTTCTTGTTCTTGCTGATAGTTGGCTAATCTTAATGCAGCAAGTTTTCTTTTTTCATTAACAAGGCCAAGACTTACTGCCATTGCTTTATCATTCTCCCCTTAATCAAAAGCTTGTGTTATAATGCTCGGCAAGCCAACTTCTAGTAGTATGACAGCTTCCATTCCATAAGTTAGAGAAAAAGGGAGATTCTCCGGTTGACCTCCTTGGAGTTGTTCAGTACGTCCATAGGACCGATGGGAGCTCATCTACACACTTTCCTTTCGCTACTTCTAATTTCTTCTTGATACCACTGAGGATGACTTTATTCGTAGCTTCAGCTTGTTCGTTGCTCTAGGGGTACGCAAGTGTTGAGTAGATATTCTTGATCCCATACCTAGAATAATATTCCTTGAATGGGGCACTATCAAACTGTGTCCCATTGTCAGAAATAAGTATCCTAAGGATGTCGTACCTTGTAATGATGCTTTTCCAAACAAATCAAATAGTATCGGCATCCCTGATGTGGGCCAAAGGCTCTGCCTCCACCCATTTAGTGAAGTAGTCAGTGCCGACCATCAACCATTTTATGTTTCCTGAAGTAGTAGGCAGTGGACCTACTATGTCAAGGCCCCATTGAGCAAACGGCTAGGGGCTGGTAAGCAGACTAAGCTCTTGTGCTGGGTGATGAGGTATGGGAGAAAACTTCTGGCACTTCTTGCATTTACGAACATAAATTTGGGCATCCTTCCCCATCATCGGCCACCAGTATCCTCGCGTGATTGCTTTATGTGCTAATGACCTGTCCCCAGTGTGTGCCTCACATACCCCTTCGTGTAACTCATACAGAAAATCTTGTACTTTGTTAGGATGAACACAAAAAGGATAGGGACCTGTGAAGGACTTCTTGTACAGTTCATGATCTGGAGAAAGCCAAAATCTAGTAGCTTTTATTCTGAGCTTCTAAGCTTCCATCTTCTCCTGTGGGAGAGTTTTATCCTTCAAGTAGGAAACGATAGGGTCCATCCAAGATGGAGCCACTTCAATACACGCGATGTCTTTATCCTTAGAAATACTCGACTTCTCAAGAACCTCCATGAAGACTCTGTCTATTAACCTTACCCGAGGAGAGACGGCCAATGTCACAAGCGCATCTGCACGAGCATTATCATCTCTTCCAACTAGTTCCACGCTCGCTTTGTTGAAGTCCTTAATCTGCTTCCTAGCCAGCTCTAAATACTCCGCCATCTTCTCATTTCTGGCCACATATTCACCCTTTAGTTGATTTGCAACCAACTGTGAGTCGGTCTTTATTACTATATCTCTTGCCATTAGACGCCGAGCAATGTTAAGCCCTGCCAGAAGAGCTTCATACTCTGCCTCATTATTAGTAGCTTCAAACTTAAGCTTTATTGCATATTCAATAATAACCCCCTCTAGGGTCGTCAAAACAATACCCACACTAGCTCTCTTTTTCGAAGAAGACCCATCAACCTCCAATTGCCAAGGTTGAGGGCTACTACTGTGGTCGACGAAAACCTCAGATCTAACTTCCACCTGCCAAACTTCACGTACCAGATCTAGAACTGGAGTGTTAAATTCTGCTACAAAATCGACCAAGACTTGCACCTTGATTGCCATTCTAAGCACAAACTTTATGTCGAATACTCCAAGGGAAACTGCCCACTTGGCCATCCTTCCTGATATATCAGTATTTTTTTAACAAATGGTCAATTGGTTGGTCGGTGACCACTTGAATCGTGTGGGCATGAAAGTAATGAGCCAGTTTCCTTGAAGCCACTACCAATGCCAGAGTTAACTTTTCCAGGAGAAGGTATCTGGTTTCTGCATTGTCTTGCTCACATAGTAGATAGGGTGCTATTTTTCATTCTTTTCCCTCAACAAGACAGCATGTTCTGAAACCACTAAATATAGCTGCAAGACATCTCCTGGCTGAGGAGTTAAAAGAATTGGTACGGTTGTCAAATATTCTTTAAGTCTGTCCAATGCCTTACCTACTTCAGCATCCCATAACATCTTATTCGCACATTTCAATAGCTTAAAGAATGGTCGGCACTTGTCGGATGGTCGGCTGATGAACCGGTTGAGCATCGCCACCATCCCTGTGAGTTTTCGAACCTCTTTTTTGTAGTGCGTGGAGAAGAAATGGATTTGACGGCTTGAATTTGATCCAGATCTGCTTCAATTCCCCTCCTGTTCACCAAGTGGCCCAGAAACTTCCTAGAGCTAACTCTAAAGGCGCACTTAGCAACATTGAGCTTTAGACCATATCTATCAAGGGTGGAGAAGACATGCTAGAAGTGTTGGAGATGAGTGCTCGGCTCCTTGCTCTTTACCACCATATCGTCGATGTAGACCTCCATCGTCTTACCGAGGTCCTCCTTGAATATCTTTGTAACAAGTCGCTAATAAGTGGCACCAGCATTCTTCAGTCCAAAAGGCATGACCTTGTAACAATATACCCCTCGTGGGTAATGAACGAGGCCTTCTCTTTATCGGGACCATACATGGGGATCTGGTGGTACCCCCTGTATGCATCCAAAAAAGACATCTTGGAACATCCTGTTGTGGAATCAACAAGTTGGTCAATTTTTGGCAGGGGAAATGATCCTTTGGGTAGGCTCTATTCAAGTCTGTATAGTCTACGCAAACTCTCCATTTCCCGTTCTTCTTTTTAACCACAACTGTGTTGGCCAACTACTCAGGGTAAGAAACTTCCCTGATGGCTTCAACCTCCAATAACCGACCAACTTCTTCAATGATGGCTTCTGGATGCTGCAAAGCTGACCTTCTTGCCTTCTGTATAATTAGTTTTGCTCCCGAATTAACATTTAGCTTATGAGTCATAACCTCAAGGGAAATACCTGGCATTTCTTGAGGAGTCCAGGCAAATGTTCCAATGTTCTTCAAGAGCATTTCTGTCAACTCCAGCTTTTCATGAGTACTTAAGTTTGACCTAACCAAGAAGAACTTATCATCTTCGGCAGGGCCAAGCTGGTGCTTTTCCAGACCTCAACAGCTTTCTTCTGTGGATCCCCACTGACATCATCAATCTTTGGGGCGTCTTCAGGCAACTCTGTCAATTAGACTTGTTCGGGAACGATTTTGGACTTGAGGGCTGCGGTGAAACATCTGCGAGAGACGTCCCGGATCCCCTTAACCTCAATCACCTCCTCGCCATGTGGGAACTTTAGTACTTGGTGATAAGTTGAAGGGACCGCTTTTAGGGCATGGATCCACGATCTTTCCACTATAGCATTATAGAAAGAAGGGAATCAACTACCGTAAATTCAACCTCCTGTTCCACCGGGCCCACACGTATGGGAATAACAACCCTGCCCAAGGGCCATACAGGGGCAGAGTTGAACCCAATGAGTGGGCATTCGGCTGGCTCCAAGTCATCCTAGGTGAGGCCAAGCTTCTTAAACAGACTTAAAAACATAATCTCAGTTGAACTACCAGCATCAACCAGGATCCTTCTCACCTTTGATTCAAACATCCTCAACGTAATCACAAGGGCATCATTGTGTGGTATCTGAACCACAGAACGCTCGTCCTCATGAAAAGAGATTTCCTTTACAGCTTTTTTTCTCGGGCGTTTGCTCGACTGGCTGGCAACACCCAAGATCTCCTATACTCGTGGAGCTGGTGAACAATTGATGATGCTTTGAGGGTGTTGCTCCATATGAATAACATGAATCACGGGGGGTCTTTGAACTTCCCTCCGTGGCCTCACTCTTGGCGGAGGCTAAACTTCCTTAGTGTTATTTTCCTCTGCCATCTCGTCCCTTGGCCTTCTGTGTTCTCTGTCTCGAGGGGCCGCACCTTCAGTCTTGGTTTTGTCTATGAATTCTCTCAGATGTCCATCCCGCACCAACTCCTCCAAATGTTGCTGCAATGACCGACAGAATCCGTTGCAATGCCCCTTGTCTTGATGGTAAGCACAGTAGTCATTCGAATTCTTCTTGCCAGGAAAGTCAGGTAGCCTCCCCAGCCACCTGAAATATGACTTATTTTTAATTTGGGGGAGGATCCTGAAAATAGGTTCCTTAAACACCGTATTGACTCCCTTAAAAATAGACTTTTCTTCATTGGAGAATTTGACACCTTTCCTCCTACCTTTGTTTTCTCTTTGGTTCTGAAACCTTGTTTCTTTCTGCTCAATCGGCCTAGTCTCATCTTCCACTTTGGTATACTTCTCAATCTGGCACATAAGATCTTAGTCAAAGAAAGCCACAATCTATCTTGCTTCTGCAACCCCAATTTGAACGAGGTGACTGCTAGCTATTCCGAGCATCCCTCTACCTCATTATAAAGCTCCAAGTACCTGCAGGAATAATCTCTCAAAGACTCTCCAGCCTTCCTCTTCGTGGTAAGGAGGACGTCGACAGTCTTTGGTTGTTTTGTATTAGCCAAAAACTAGGTGACAAACTCCTCAACCAACTGTTGCCAACTTTTGATGCTCCCTGGGGCAGCTTGTGGAACCATTGAAGTGCGGTATCCCCCAAACTGGAGGGGAAGACCCTGCACATGAGATTATATTTCCACTCCATAGCGTCATGGCTTGCATGTAGTGGCAGTAATGGGCCAAAGGGTTTGACTTCCCATTATAAAGGCTAAGCCTCGGAGTTTAGAACTTCTCCGGGGGCTCTGCTTCATTAATCTTCTTAATAAATGGGGAGGTTGAGATTCTCCCCAAGGCCCTCCTTGCCATCATACGCGTGGTTTGGCCTGACATATCCCATTCTTCTATCCGTCCTCTCTTCTCGACCTTCTCATTGCCCGCTTTTTCGGGCTTTACGGGCGCTTCTTCCTCACTAGACGAATCTCTTTCATCTTCAGAATGCTTCTTCTGAGCAAGGAGCTTTTTCCTGTGCGAGCTTTTCTCACGATGCAACTTAGGGAGTATATCAACGTGAGATTTCACACCACGTTCATCTACGTCCCTAAGAAAGTGAGGACCTTTCTTAGGAGGAATAGTTTCACATTTTGAACGAGAGCGTACTTCTCCCTGCTCCTGCATATCTCCTTCATCTTCATCAGTGGGGACTTCGTAGAGGGCATCGTAACTTTCGTTTGGTTCTGAATCAGAGTCCTTAGGATCAACCTCTTCACGTACAACTGACTTTCCCTTTTCCTTACTCAGCTCTAATAGAATTTCCTTCAATTCAGCCTGCTTTTCGCTTGCCTTAGCCAGCAGATCCTCCCGTCGCTTTGTAGCCTCTGGATCCTACGCGTTCTTTCTCCTCGCATGTTCAAGACCTGGAGTTTGGATTATTATTGCACTTCCTCTAGTCCTAGCTGGGGTGGTGTCATCCCTGCCTCATGGAGAATGTAGGGGGGTGGTGTTGCCTCCTGAAGTCATGATGGAATGGTTACAAGAATGCTAAATCGAGAAAAATGCTAAGGATCAACAAGAAAGGGCTAAATATTGAGCCCCACGGTAGGTGCCAAATGTTTGGCAGTAAATTTTACCGTTGGAACTGCTGACCATGCCTACCGGAAACACGACTGCGAACCTGACGAACAAAGACAAGAGAAAGGTTACGGCCGGAGTGGAGGTTTCTGGCTAGAAAACCCTCCGATACTTTAAGTCAACAAATAGCTTATGAGAAGACTTTTAAGAGAGAAAGTAAAAAGTGAAATAAGTTGGCAATAGTCAGCTTACTGTAATTGTAAAGTAGAAAATCATATTTATAGTAGTGCATAGAATAAATAAAATAATACCTACCCTTTGGCTGTAATCATGCTTCTAGGTGCTTCTTTCTTTACTTGCTTTAAATACTTTTCACCTCTTATTTAATGTCCCATACCTTTCATTAAATGCATTCGATGGCTAGATGCGGGTATATAGTCGAAATTCAGTTGTCAAACTGTCCACTTGTCACATCTGTCAGTCACTTGTAACGAGATGAATTAGTCTAGTTTCCCTTACGCTGATAAATACATAGTCCAGTCATAACTAGGGCTCATTTACGGTTACAAACCGATATTAATGCTGTGGAGTCCATGCCTAACATTTATTAGCTGCCATTCTAACGGCCGAACAAATTAACTATTGAGATCCTTAGCAATCGCCACACGTCAGTATGTCATCCACCAATACTAAGCAGCCAAGGGTCCCTAAGCCATCCTTACCGCGAGCCACGTGTCAATTCCATAGTGCTTGTGGTGATGCCACATGCCAGCAACTAGTTGTTCGATACGTGGGCACATGTCATTAGTCAAAATTGTCGGTCAACGACCATGTGTCTAGAGTGAGAACGTTCGGCATTGGGCCACGTGTCATCTCCTCCATTTGTTTGGCATTCCACGTGTCCAAGTCATATTTTACCCAACAGCAACTTACTTCACTTGAAAGAAAAAGAGTGACAAATCCAAAAAAAAAAAAAAAAAAACATTGCTGTAGTGATAGTGCAATTGTAAAGATTAGGGTGACTTTAGGATTTTATTATAAATTATGAAGGCAATAGGCGAGACAATCTAATCCATACTGTATGGATATAAATGTGCTGTTAAAAGGGAAAGGTATTCGATTGATGATCAGATGATGATGGGATTGTATTTCCTTTTTCACTTCTAGAGTTCATTTATTTTCACCTGTTTGATATATATATATATATATCCTCTTTTTATTTTCAGTGCATGTGGTAATTATTAACAACAAAACACCAAAAGTTGGCGCTTTTCCTACTAACCTTTTACCTCGATCCATCTATTCTTGCTAATGGTAAACACATTTTTAATTCAAACTTAAAAACCATCCATTTAATTATCTATAACAAATTACAATTTAAATGGGATCTATTGGTCTATTATATGCATATCATAAGCGTGGTATGCCTGAAAATGCACATATAAAACCCATATATATACATAAAGCATCTGTTGACTAAAGTTCCTCAAATGTCCAATGGAAACCACAGAAATAACATGCTATTGGTTGCACATCCTCTCGACTTTACAACACATACATCAGATATAATTAAGCACTCCAGAAATTAAACAATTTGCGAGGCCAATTATCCTCCTCTACTAATTAATTAAAGATTCAACTTACTATGGTCCTTAATTTATCTGGAATAGTTATTTTATGCAATGGAGTTAGAAAACCTTTTGACACATTCGTACCAATGTTGTTTAATTCGTCTCTACACATCTATCGATTCAAGTGAATTGTACAAACTCCCCCCCCCCCAAAAAAAACAAAGTAGAGCCGTACGGAAAAACAAAACAGCAAAGAAATTTGAATTTGGCTTTACATGGTAAGGAACACTGTTATTATTATTATTATTATTATTTTAACCTTAGGAAATCATATTCTGTTGCCACATGAGGAAAATAGCAAGATTTTTAATTTACATACCTCTGATGGCCATTTTGGTTTGCAATGCTGCTAAGGAAAGCGAAGTTATATATATATATATATATATATACGTATGTGTGTGTGTGTGTGTGTGTGTGTTTGTGTTATTTTCGTTTGCAGTGCTGCTAAGGAAAGCTAAGATGTATGCATGCATGTGTGTATCTGTGTATGTGTGTATATTGAATAAAGATTAAGTAAAACTCTAGATTGAAAGCTATTTGGCCAGAAAGGCTCTTAAAAGTTTGTGGTTCCAAAATCTGAATAAAGACTTCGCGATCTTTCTTTGCCAATCTTCTAGTTTTCCCTGAAGTGGATAATGTTAATAACATTATGTTGTTGGAAGTTTCCAGTGGTCATCAAAGAGAGAACGAACTCCCAAACCCATAAGCCATACTAATATTATTTTCAATATCAATTCAGAGACTCAAGGTTGGAATTAAAAAAAATGTGAATGCATTTGAATAGTTCAATTTTAATTTAATAATTGTTAATTTAATATCACCGAAGTGACATTAAAAATAATACCAACCTCCTCCTTTTACAACTATTCTACTGTTAAGCCTGCTAAACTGTTAGCTGTTATTGTAGAAAATATTATTAGTTAATGATAAGTGTGTTTTAATTTTAACCTAATAAGTTTTTTTAAAAAAATAAATAACTATCCATTCTGGGAGTTAATGGAGTTTGAGAAGCTAAAAGGCATGCATTCGGCATTTCCCAATTCTATGTTATTATATTAACTATTTCATAAAAATTTATAGTAATTAATACGGCATGATTTTTATAATAAAATGGCATTTTATTGGATATTTATTTTTTTAAATATAGCCCCATAGCAGAACTACATTATTCTGGTGGCTAATTTTATAAAAATAAATAAATAGATAGATATATAGGAATATTGGTATACTATTATCCTAGGATATTATACAAGTATGATTCACTTTGTTATCATTCAAGAATTGTTTTAATACAATGCAAAATGTAAACGAAATTTTATTTAGGGCCTGTTTAGCAAATCAGACTTTGATTTTTACCTTAGTGTTGATAGGTGTCACTTAGCTTGTTGGTAACTTTTATGTATTTAGTAAAAAAAAATTGTAAAAGTTAAAGAAGAAATAGAGAAAATTAAAAAAAAAAAACTGATGATTTTGTGTGTGATAATTTTTTTATTTCCATAGTAAATTTTAGTGAAAAAAGTTAAAAAAATAAGAAAATTCTAATTTTTTACAAATTTACCAAACCCTTACTGGGGGAGAAGAATGGTCGTGGAACACTAAAAGCAACATCATTTAAGTACAAAAATAATGACAAGGACGAAGATGCTAAAACTTTATTACATAGTGTTGTAATCCTAATTAATTATACAATATCATGCATATAGAGAGAGAGAGATAGGCCCATCTTGATTAAACAAACTGAGCTTATTGGAGCATATATAATTAAAAGCGTGTTGGGATTGTAATTAATGAAACGAATTACACGGCAGTGGGAATTTGGGTCATTTTAGAATAAAGTTGTGAGAAAACTTTTTTGAGAAGAAGACAAACAAGACATTGAAAAATTGCAAGCTTTTGCATTTTGGGTGAGAAATTCAAAGATGGCTCTACTTAATTTGGCCAATGAATTGAAGAACGTGTGAAAGAAGCGTTTGGTAAGTGGATAAGGAAATGGTACTACGTGAGACTTCAAAGTGAGCGATGCAAGTGTCCTTATCCTAAAGCTCTCCTTTACCTTTGTTTGTTTCCTCTACCCAGTCATCATTTTTCCCTTCTCTTTTTTATAATTCAGATGTTTGGATCATTTTCTGCACAATTAATTTTTCAGATATTAAAAAAAATTAAATTAATAATTATTAAAAAAAATAAATTCAAAACCTACCCACTTAAACTTTTAACTCTTATATTCTTTTATGTGGTCACCATGCAATTAAACAATTAAAAAAAAAAAAAGAAAGGCCTAGTTTTCTACATACATAAGTTACTTATAAAATCCTAAATGAAGACAAACTTTTTCGTTGCCGACTTGCATGTGCATACATGTAGGAAATATATTAATTTATAAATTATACAGCTTATCAAGAAAAGAAATTGCATCCGTAGTGTCCCAATCATTTGGAGTCGCTTTTACTTAATTAGCTAAGCTTCTTTATTTTGCTTTAGCGCCGTTTATACTTTTCTCGATTTTGTTGTTAATTGGTCAGATTCTTGAGATGATTTCATTTGTCATCTATTTTGTTTGGATATTTCATCATAATTTTCCCTCCATATATGTTAAAAGTTGTTTCACATCAACTCATGAGAAAAGTTATTCCCTCCTATAAGATATGAATCTCTCTCATTTTAACACCTAAATTTTAAAGTTGAGATATAATATTGGAATGAGTTTTCAATTGGATCTCACTACACATCATGTTGTGCCTATTTTTATATGAACAGATTTTTAATTAGATCACATCATAATCTATGCGAGAAAAGCAATTAGAAATTGTTTCATATCAGCCCATAAAAAAAGTTATAATATATATGTGACTAGGCTCCCATATTAAAATGGTTACCTAATTAATTATAATTATTAAAAATTCATAAGTTCTAATATAAATCAACTGTACAATCAATCACACTTATTAAAAAAATAATAATAAATAAACGAGACACAAGAATATATGTGAAGAATCCTAGATCCATGATGAAAAATTGTGAACTATGAATAAATTACTATGCAAGCTTTTTCCACTAGAATTATTGTCACAAACTTTTAAATACAAAGTTTTTCAAATGCGTCGATGATCTCTAGCGATGAGCTCTTATTCGAATCCACAATAAATCATCAAGTAGAAGACTAATTTCACTACTAGAGAATTGATTATTGACAGAAGCAAAATTCGGACAATTGCTTTTTATGGTTGTAAATAGAAGCATTAGTGATCACTTTTGGCGGCCGTTGATGTGATCGCTAAAAGCATAAAATAAAATCAATCCAAAATCGTCTTTTCCTCTTATTTCATTTCCTTTCTTAGTTTTCATCTCTTGCGCCAAGGGTTTTCCTTCTTACCACTGCCTTGCATTGGAGCTCCACCGCCAAAGCCCACCACCGATGTTCATGTCACCACCGGAGTCCAACACTAGTGTTCATGCTGCTGTTGGAGCCTGCTTTGCCTAATGTGAGCTCTCTCTCTCTCTCTCTAGTTCTTTTTTATTCTTAACTGATTTTCGTTTTTCTTTTCTCAACTGAGGTCCCCAACAGGAGAATTTCTCCAAGCCCCACACAGACAAAACCAAGCTTGACAACAATCTCTGTACAGAGGTAGGTACCAAGGGTTTTTTTGTTGATTTATTTTCTACAACAGTGGAATTTTCTATTTTCTCTAATTCATTTTCAACCATGATGGATTTTTTTTCTTATTTATTTTCTCTCATATGATAGTTTTATTTTTTGTAATGGTGAGATTTGTAATTGTGAGATGTAGTCTCGTAAAGGATTGATACTAAAATCTTTGTGCCTAATTTGGCTAATGTGGCATTGGATAGCAAACACATAAATGTTAATTTAGATGTATCCTGTTTTTCCTTCTTTTTATTCTATTAACAATCTCTCTCTCTCCCCAAATATGTAATTAGATTGGCGCATGGGAAATTTGATGAGAGTTATTAGTAAGCTATAAAGTATTGAAGTTGCATAGCTATCCTCTTTGATAAGCATGGCTGCATTTTCTTCTCTCTAAAATATGCTTATTAGATGAAACAATTGATTTTTTTGAATCGGGTATTTGGACTATGAAGACAAAAGGTATATATTTAATATATTGGATATTAAATATGAGTTATTGGCCCCAGCTACAACGAATTGAATAATGCTATGCTTCTTTTGTTCCAGAAGCCACTTGATTAATCCTCTGCTTAATTAGCAGGGTTTCCACCCCTGATAGATATTGAAATTTCTTACATAATTTATGTACTTATATTGACAATTTTGTTGAGTAATAAAATTTATTTTTTTCAAGTCTAATTATCCGGTGAAGCGAACCATAATGTTTTTTTTTTTTTAGGAATTGTATTGAACTCATTTAGTACTTTGTAATTCAAAACGTTGTAATTTTAACTATTAATATGAATCAAAACTTTATTGTAGGTTGTTCCTTTGGTGTGTGATTTTAATATTAGAATTGAATTCTATAAAATTTTAAAGTACAAATAATACAAGCACAGAATAGGAGAAATTAAAAAAAAATAAAAATAATAATATTAACGGCCGCCTAAAGTGATAGCTAATAGTCATTAGTGATGAAGCATTGGCAGCCAACCATTGGCGGTTGCAACGCGGTTGCAAAAAGTATCTAGCGATCGCCTAAAGACCTTTAGCGACTGCTAAGTCCTTATTCTGGTAGTATTTTTAAGTCTTTGAAAATTACACCAAGTATTGTACACTAAGAGATGAGAAAAATTTTACTGAAATTGTATATGCATTGAATAATGTCTTTCTCTCTACAAAAACCTATAAGAAAGATTCTTTATATAGATATAGATTAATCCAATGCGAAACAAGGCTTCCAAAATATGGAGTTTCTTATTTTTCTGCCTGTCGATTGCTCCAACGAGCTCTTAGCGGGTATCAAGCGAGCTCACTCTTTACTCAAATTTCAATCTACCTTGCAAAATAAATATATTGGCCTTTCCAATGAGCTCCACACTTGATCAAATTTTGGATTTCTAGGTAAACATGTGTTCAAAATTACATAATGAGCTTCTATCAAGGGGCCATTTGGAAATTCAATTTTAGGTAATTTTTGGTATTTTTTTTCAAAAGTCGTTAAGCGAAATTTTTATATGTTTAGTAGAACAAGTAGTAATTTTTAGTAACTTTTGAAAACTTTTAGGTATTTGATAACTTTTAACAACTTTTTGTTGTTTGAAAAAAATTTTGGTAATTTCTGAGTTGAGCAAGTTATTATTGTTAAGTAAAAAAGAGACAAAATTTGGTATTTTACCAAATACCTAACTCTCAAAAATTGATAGCTTTATGCCAAGAATTGGTCCTTCAAACGGAGCCTAAGGGCAAGTATCAAGGGAGCTCATTCTTAATTAATTTTTGATCTGCCGAGCAAAACAAGTATATTAGACTTTCCAACGATCGAGCTCCACACTTGATCAAAATTTGGGCTGCTCAACAAAACATATGCTTTCTAAATTTTCTAGTCAGCTTCCAGTGGATCCAACGAACTATTAAAATTCTATTCAAAGAAAATTATGGCTTAGACAAGCTATGAAAAGATAAAATTGCCCCTCGTTGGAGCAAGCTACTAGCTAGCTAGACATCCAGCCAGTTCTGTTTTACACAACTCCTGTTTCCTTCTTCGATCCTTGGCTACTTCAGTGATATATTACTCCGCTCTATCTTAGACATAAAAATTTATCAACTTATAATGTAGAACACTTCAGTCAAATGTCTAATAATATAAATTTCATTATTTTGTTCACAAATCTTTAATATACAAATGTTGTTTGACACACGAGAGGAGTTATAAACTAATGCTACACTTACACCCTCTCTCTTACACACTTCTTACACCCCACTGGTTATAACGTGTCATGACCAGTGCATTCTGTTCAAAATTATCACAGCCGTTAGATATCATCTTCTATGTGCAACTACGATACACGGATACATGGATCTATCATATTAAATGGTTAAGTTTAGCGTACTATCATATGATAAAAGCAATATATACTGTTTGTTTATACAAATTCTATCAAATAGTAAATATAAAACAAATTAAAATATTGATTCCATCAATATAGATTCGATTAAATTCTAATTTCTAATAAATAAAAAGAAAAGAAGAAAAATAAAAAAAGTTGAAGAATAACACTACTTACTCGTATAATTAAATAATTTTTATAGTTATTATCTTTATTCATTCTACCACAGTGTATATATATCAATTACTCTAAAAACTTACAAAAATATAAATCAATTATATATAAAAAAATTTAAAAAATTTAAATTTAAATTTAAATTTAAATTTAAGTACATACCTAGCAAATATATAAATCAAAGAGAAAATTATTATAATCAAAAAGTCTTCAAGAAATTTAAAAAAAAAAAAAAAGACTTTGTATCTATTTATAGATTTTGCATATAGGAGAGTCTTATTTTATTTAGCTTAAAATACCATTTTAAAGTATTATCTTATTTCAATTATAACACTATTTTGATCAAATTAAAAGTTCAAATCCAAGAAAAATTTGAGTGGCACTTTAATTAAATTGATTTATCCATTCCAAGTTTTATTTTTTAATTTCTAATACTATTTGATATCATATTATATATATATAAAGTAAAGTCTGGTAATACCGTTGCTTCACGTAGGACTTAACTTGCGCTACGATTATAACACGTAACATTTAATTATAACTATCTTATATCACGTGGGACTTAACTTGTGGTTGTGCACATATCTGTGACACGTATATGATTGTGACATGTGACATCTAATTATAGTTATTTTAATTATCTTATAAAAAAATTAATGTTTTTCACAATTACTACTTATTCACAATTTTTAATTTTATTCAAATTAGAATGTTCATGAATATCACTTGATATTTTTATTTAATTTATACTTCTATTTATCATATAACTTCTTATTTTTTATATTTATTTTTATTTAAAACGTATTCTTATTTTTATTTTTTTCTATATTTTAATAAATTATTATTTAAAACACAATAAATATTATTATTGTTATTAACCAAAATAATGTAAAAAAATACTTACCCTTTTAAATAAAGGTTTTAATAATAAACATTATTATTATTATTATTAAAGAAAATAATGTAAAAAAATAATTAGCCTATAAATTAAAGATTTTACTTTACTAACATAAATTTATAATTATAATTATCTTAATTTCTAATTATATAATTTAAATAAAATTAATATTGTACATAATTACCACTTATTCACAATTTTATTCGAACTAAAATATTCATGGATAACAATTGATATTTTATTTAATCAACACTTCTATTTAATTATCATATAACTTCTTATTTTTAATTTTTTAAATAATTATTAAAAAATAAAAAATATAATAATAGTTATTATTAAATAAAATAATGTAAAAAATAATTAACCTATTAAATAAGGATTTTAACAAGTAACATGTCCTTTATTATTTTTATCATTAAGTAAAATAAGTGATATATCTTAAATAAATTGTAGTATTGTTTACTAAAATTATATATATATATATATATATATATATATTGTATTAAAAAAATATCAAATAATATTAGAAATTTAAAAATAAAATTGGTAATTAATAAATCAATCCAATTAAAGTGCCACCCAAACTTTTTTTAGATTTAAATTTTTAATTCGATCAAAACAGTATTCTAATCAGAATAAGATAAGACTTCAAAATAATTTTCTAATTTAAATAAAATAGGATTCTTCTAAATGCAAAATTTATAGAGAGATACGAAGTTTTCTTTTCTTTCAAATTTCTTAGAAACTTGTTATTGTAACAATTTTCTCTTGACTTTATGATTTGTTAGGTGTGTACTTAAATTTTAATTTTTTAAAGTTTTTATGACTCTTCTAAATGCAAAATCTATAATTAGATACAAAATCTTTTTTTATTTCAAATTTCTTAAAGCCTTTTTATTACAATAATTTTTCTTTTCAACCTACGATTGGTTAGGTACGTACTTAAATTTTAATTTTTTAAAGTTTTTTATATATAATTGATATATATTTTATAAGTTTTTATATGTAATTGATATATATACACACTGTAGTAGGAAGAGTAGAAACAATAATTATAAAAATTGTTTAATTATATGAGCAAGTGGCGTTATTCTGCAACCTTTTTTTATTTTTTCTTTTTTTTTTATTTATTAGAATTTGGATTTAATCGAATCGATATTCTTGATGTAATCAACATTTTAATTTGTTTTACGTTTATTATTTGATTGAATTTGCATAAACAATAATATGTATTAATTTCAAATATATTTCTACAACTTAACTGTTTTAGTATATGATAATATCATCAATTTAACCATATAATATGACAAATCTGTACATTATATTATAACCATATAATATAATACTAGTTTTTTCAATAAATAATGTTACAGTATATATATATAATTTTAATGAACAATGTTACAATTTGATTTAAGATATATGACTTATTTTCTCTAGTAATATTTTGCATTATTTTATTAATAATAATAATTATTATATTTATTATTTTTCAATAATAAAATTTATTAAATTATAAAAAATTAAAAATAAGAAATTATAACACAATTAAATAAAAGTGCTGATTCAATTAAAATATCAAGTGATATCCACGAATATTCTAGTTTTAATAAAATTATGAATAAGTGGTAATTATGTATAATACTAATTCTATTTAAATTATATAATTGTAAATTAAGATAATTATAATTATAAATTTATGTTAATAAATTAAAATCTTTATTTAACAGACTAATTATTTTTTTACAACATTTTGTTTAATAATAATAATATTCATTATTAAAACATTTATTTAATAGGGTAAATTTTTTTTTGAATTATCTTATTTAATAATAATAATATTTATTATATTTAAAATAATAATAATTTATTAAAATATATAAAAAATAAGAATATGTTTTAAATAAAAATAAAAATAAAAAATAAGAAGTTATATGATAAATAAAAATATAGATTAAATAAAAATATCAAGTGATATTCATGAATATTGTAATTTGAGTAAAATTAAAAATTGTGAATAAGTAGTAATTATGTAAAATATTAATTTCTTTATAAGATAATTAAGATAATTATAATTCGGTGACATGTATCACAACTATACACGTGTTACAACTGTAACTCAAGCTGAATTTTACGTGGCACAAAATAATTATATTAAGTGTCACGTATCACAATCGTAGCGCAAATTAGATCCTATGTGGTGCAAATAAAAATAAAAATAAGGAGTTATATAATAAATAAAAGTGTAGATTAAATAAAAATATCTAGTGATATTCATGAACATTCTAATTTAAATAAAATTAAAAATTATGAATAAGTAGTAATTATGTAAAATACTAATTTCTTTATAAAATAATTAAGATAACTAATAACTGTAACTCAAGTTAATTCTTACATAGCGCAAAATAGTTATATTAGGTGTCACGTGTCACAATCGTAACACAAGTTAGATCCTACGCGGCGCAATAATATTACCAGACTCTACTTTATATATCTATATAATAAAATACATAATTTGATTTGACATTTGTCACAGTCATCATTTCATCACATCATTATCACTTATTATATATCTATAATAAAACACATCATTTGAATTTAAAATTTAAAATTTAAAATTCAAATAAATATATATATAATATTTTGTAAAATTATACATACATATTATATATATATATATATATATATATATTATATTTTGTAAAATTATACAAATTATATTTTACTTATATTATCTGTTATTATTAAATAATGTATAGATACCTATTAGACAAAATTAACTAAATTTTTTATTTAAAAAAATATTTAAATTTTAAGTTTTTAAGAATTTTATTAAAAAATAAACATTTAAATTAAATTTTCAATTTTAATGTGCTTAAAACTTAAATTTTAAATAAATTCATTTTTACACTATGTGTCATTTATATAGTAAGGACGTTTAAAATTTTAAATTTGAGATATTTTTAACTGTTGAATTTCTTAAATGTCCAAGGTTATTTTTCTTTCCTCTCACTCTTCTCATTTTTTAATACTTTTTATATAAAAGATGTTATTTGTATAATAAAAAAGTTTAAAATTTTAAATTTGAAATATTTTCAACGGTTAAATTTGCTAAATGATCAGGATTATTTTTTTCTCTCATTCTTCCCATATTTTTTTGAATACTTTTTACATAAAAGATTTTAAATTAATATTTTAAAAAATGAGATAATATTTGTAATAAATAATAAAATTTTACAACTCAATCTCTTTTGATTAATGATTTTTATTTTTATTGATTATTTTTATACTTTTTTATATAAGTTTGCTCTATAAATTTAAATTTGATTATTTACATGCTAAATTATATTTTTGCACCTTCTGACACGGACAATTACTAGTATATATATATAATATGATATGATATATAAAAGAAGCCCCAATTCCTTCGTGATGCAGGGTTCCTCTTGTCCTCACTATTTGTATTTTTAATCTTAATTTTGAACCAAAAAGTAAATTTCCATCAAATGTACGACAGATCTAATTATTGATACAAAAATTACCAAAAAAAAAAAATTCTTGATACACAAGAAAGACAAGTTGGACCTGAAATTCCCTTTAGCTCCGTCTAGCAAAATGAAGTGGCATTATGGCAGGCCATGCATGCATGTGATCGACTTGTAAGAGAGAGAGAGATAAAAAGAAAGGGTTGCATCGGACAAAAGGAGGCCCTTTAGAAAAGCACTCATTTTCACCATCCCTGAAACTAACTTGTTTAGTACTTTGATTTTTCTAACTCTAAAAATACATCTTTCTTTCCATGATCTGTTTCTCTCCTCCAAATAAAGGAACAGGAAAGGAAAAAAAATAAGTAAAAAAAAAAAGACTACTCATGAATTCTTTTTACGAATCATCATAAATATTTGGAACACTACCATGCATGTCTTTTTAGTTGGTCAATGCTGTCTTTTCCTTTTTGCAATCGAAAGGGAAAAAATGAAGGGGATTTATATATATATGTATGTGTATATATATATTATTTGTTTTAGATACATATCATAAAGAAGAGAATCGTGAAGATCATGCTTTACTTAAAGGCATTTTGGTGTACAAAAAGAAGCATTGTGCATGAAATAGAAGCTTAGTTATGGAAACTTGGGTATGCTTGCTCAGAGACATGCATGCTTCTTTCCAAGGTTTCTTAGCTTTGGGTAGTTTTTTTTTTTTTTTTTGAGTGGTATGATTCGAACACAATTTCGATTGTATTTGCTTAGTTAATTTGGTAAAACGTAGTCTCGGATTGTTTTTATTTGAATTTTTTTGTTTTATATAACTTTTTTATTAAAATTTTAATGTTTTTATAATATTTAGAGATGTTATTCATAATTATCCAAAAAAAATGCATGAAAAATTCTTCCAAAAAGGTACAACTCACGTGTGGATAAAAAATGCGGGACTTTTCACATATATTATTGTTGTTATTTTGAAATTTGTTTTTTTAAATATAACTAATATGCTTAAAAGTTTTCAAACAAAAATCAAATCAAATCAAATTTTGATTAAAAAAATATTTATATAATAACATAAAAAAATATCCCCCAAAAAAATTAAACCAGTTACTTTATGCCAAACTAAAGAATCGTATCGTATGACATTTTCAAAATATGCTAACTTAATTTTGTCACTTTTTCTTCACTGTGACTTTTTTTTTTTTTTAAACTAAATTGTGATTTTTTTTCTTTTTCTTTTTGGCACAACAAGTTGGCTCAATTTAACCGTATCTTATTTTTTCTGTTTTTATTTTTTTTTAAATATGAATAACATCTCAAAAAAAATTATCAAACAAATAAAAACAAAAAAAAAGGAAGTTACATTTTAATAAAATAAAAAAAAAAGATGAGACAAAATAAATATGCCAAATGGAACCTAAGCCTTAGTAACGCTTGAAACGATTGCACATGTATGGTTCCATGTTCATCAAAGGAGGCTTAAAATGCCTAATATTGCACCATTTTTCCACCGAACTTGTCATCATAAGATAAGCCAAGCAAGAATGGCTCTCTGTATTAGGTTTTCCTTCTGCCTATCAACTTTCTTGTTTTGGGTCTCGGGTTGCGTGCTAATCTTGAGGTTGAGCATCTTTACATATAGAAAAGCATAAAGCTAGTAATATATATTAATGGCAAATGATTTTCTCAAAATAATTTTTTTTTTTTTAATATTCATGTCAACAGAAGACATTTTTATTATGAGCATTGATATTTGGACATTATTTTAAATGAATCAAAAATAAATTTGTGAAAATCGATTGCCACAGTAGCCATTTGGCCTATCCAAAAAAAAAATAATTAAAAAAACTCTTACCCATTTTTTTCGAACTTTTTCCGACTTTATCTACCAAACACAAATCAATTTTCTTCAACTTTTACCAATTTTCTTCAATTTTGTTCAACTATTACTTTTTCTAATTTTTTTAAAATTTTTTAATTATTTTTAATTTTGCTAATTTTTATGAAATACTCAATTAATTATTAAAGTGTCACGTATTAATTTGTGGTATAAAATTATATATATATATATTTTAAGAATTTTTCTGGGGCGCTAAAAAGTCCCCTGTACCACCTAGTAAACATAAAGTTGGTTCCCATGTTCTATGGTCCCCCAGTGTACCATGCATAGAGGGGGTTGAAGCACATGTAAAGGAGCTCCATTACAAAAACTATCATGACACGTAAAACAAAGATCGATCACATTCCAAAAAAATAATGCTGGAGATCTGAAAGGAGGAAGTACAAGTGAATCACTTCACTCGGAGAGAGAGAGAAGCAAGTTCGTCAACAGTGAATCACTTCACTCAAAGGATCCAA
The DNA here is from genome assembly GCA_019916065.1 of Vitellaria paradoxa. Lineage (NCBI taxonomy): Eukaryota > Viridiplantae > Streptophyta > Magnoliopsida > Ericales > Sapotaceae > Vitellaria > Vitellaria paradoxa. The sequence goes on along the minus strand of CM034237.1, from coordinate 9,664,812 downwards.
ACAAATAATAGTTTGCTACGAAACAACGTGCTGGCGGTTATCCACTTATTTATAAAATAGACACTGGTACACACGTATAAATTTTTTTTCTTAATAATCAATAAAAATATTTTAACTTTGCAAATTATGAATATTTACTCAATTTTTTTCTATTAATTTTTATTTTATATATGTTCTAGATACTGGTGCACACACAATACACATAAATTTTTACTTTAAAACTATGTGCCTATTATTAATAAATTTATTAATTATAAAGAAATTAACAAAAGTAATTCAAATAGTAAATAATAAGTAGTTAAGGTTAATTAAGTAAATAACACATAATTAAGGAGTACTTAAAGAAATTAAAAAGTTATAAAATAGTAATTAGTTAAAGAATATTTAAGAAAGATAAAAAAAATAAATAAGTGAAATTATTTAATTATGCAAAAGTTATAAAGAAATTATTTTTTAATTATATTAAAATGTAAGTAATTATAAGAAGTTGAAAAATATTAAGACAAAAAAAAGTTTTACCCAAAATAAAGACCACCGAAAAAAAGTTTCACCAAATTTACGAGTCTGTCCTATAATAATATGAATATATATAAATATGCACAAAGCAGAACTTCACCACAAGAAAATAATAGGTTTACACGAAAAGTCATGAGCAGCAGGTTGAGTAAAGGGATTATAAATCAAGTCTAAATAGTACCAAACACCATAGAAACATCATCCAGTGCTGCAGGAGACAAGAAGATATGGAAACCCACATTCGCTCCTCCATTTGTATTCCTTCTTCAATTGGTAAATCAGAGCTGTGGGAGAAACGAAGCTGCAGCAATTGATATATTCTGTGCTAGACAACAAATGTCAAAATATAAGGGAGCTCCTACTGCATCTGTCTTTGCAACCATTCATCCACTTCTTTAACAACTAAACTTCTCCCAAGATGTATCAATATCTCTCACAACGTAGTATTTTTGAATAACTACCTCGTCATTCTTTCTTCGCTTTAAACCCTGTCGTTGACGCTTGAAAAAAAAAATAAAAAAAAAATAAAAGTTGTATAGTGGATAAATAATCCAAATAAACCAAAAAATGAGTTAAATAGCACTTTGTAGTCAATTTGCGGTTCTATAGGCAGGCACTATATTGTACTTTATAAAAACAATCACGAACTCTCTCTCTCTCTCTCTCTCTCTACAGAACTTCAAATGACGAAACATTTGCAGCGTTGGAAATTAGATATAGACTTTTTCGACCACAAAAATTGCTCAAGAATTGAAGCTCTGTAAAAACGCCAAAACATTTAAAGTTACCCTAAAAAAACATAAAATGCAACAATGAAACACAGCATTCCTTAGAAATTTGCACGTCTGAAAATATTTAAATGCAAATTGGTATACTTATTTTGAACCATTTTTCATTTTGTTATTTTGAAAATAAAAAAAAATAGTTTAAAATGTATTTAATCACTTGTATTTTCAAAATTTATTTTAGAAAATAGAAAATAAATTTACACATGAAATGCATAATAGTAAAAGGTTACTTTGAACGTTTTTAACCAAAAATAAGCAAAAACTCAAAATACAAAAAATAAAAAAATATCTGTTAGAATAGAAAAACAAGAAAGAAGTTCTAAAGAAAAAATAATAGAATTCTATATTAATGTGTAGAACATATACATCTATATATAGACTTGTGAGTTTCCTAAATACCAATCTTCTAATTAAGGTAATGAAATATGCTATGATTTAAGGTAACTAAATATTAGGAAATCATATATATATTAGGATATTTCTAACATCCTCCCGCAAACTCAAGGAGGTATAGAAGAAACCAACTTGAGTTTAGAAACTAGTTCATGAAATCTTCCAGGAGGTAGTGCTTTACTAAACAACTGGTTTGGAAACTGGTTCATGAAATCTTCCAAGAGATAATGCTTTAGTAAACAAGTCAGTAGTCTGAACAGTGGAAGTCACATGAGTAAACTGTATGGTATCCTGTACTACATGTTGACACACAAAATGATAGTCGATCTCAATGTGTTTGGTGCGATCATGAAAAACATCATTTTGAGCAATTTGAATGACACTCTGATTATCATAGTAAATAGTAGTGGCGGTAGAATGAGAGACACCCATGTCAAAGAGTAACCAATGAAACCAAAGAAGTTCCTATGCAGTGTCAGCAAGAGCACGATATTCTGCTTCAGTGCTAGAGTGGGCAGCGACAGTCTGTTTCTTACTGTACCAAGAGATGAGGGAGTCACCTAGGAAGAAGCAAAATCCAATGGTAGATCGCCGATCAGTAGGATTTCCAGCCCAATCAGCATTAGTGTAGGCTCACAGATCAAGAGATATCTGAGAGGAATAATGAAGTCCATAGAATAAAGTACCCTTAACATATCGTAGAATGCGAAGAACTGCAACATAATGGACTGAGTGAGGAGCTGACATAAACTGACTAACAATGTGGACATCATTTGCAATATCGGTCCGAGTAACAGTGAGATAAACAAGACTCTCAACTAGTTGACGATAAAGTGTGGCATCAGATAAATGTGTGCCATCAAGAGGTGTGAGGCGAACACCAGGCTCAAGAGGAGTTGGTGCAATCTTGTTATCAGTGAGTCCAGCCCGAGAGAGAAGATCAGAAGCATACTTGGCTTGAGAAAGAAAGTAACCTATAGTGTCAGTAGTGACTTCAAGACCAAGAAAGTAGCTGAGATTACCCAAGTCTTTCATTTCAAAATGGGAATTAAGTAAAGACTTAAGTTTAGAGATGCCCCCGTGATCATCACCAGTGATGATCATATCATCCACATACAAGAGAAGAAGAACAGTGCCATGTGCTAATGTTCGAATAAATAGAGGAGAATCATATGGATTGGAAGAAAAACCAAAGGTACTAATGGTAGCACTGAATTTAGCAAACCAAGCACGAGGTGCTTGCTTTAGTCCATAGAGAACACGGCGTAGTTTTCAAACCTGATGAGAAGGATAAGAAGGGCCGGGAGGAGGTTGCATGTAAACTTCTTTAGTTAAGTCACCATTGAGAAAGGCATTTTTAACATCCATTTGAAATAAGGGCCACTTACGAGCGACGGCAATAGCAAGCAAACTACGAACAGAAGTGAGGCGAGCTACAGGTGCAAAGGTCTCATCATAATCAATCCCATATTCCTGAGTATATCCTTTGGCTACCAGACGAGCTTTGTAACGTTCAGTGGACCCATCAGAGCGAGTCTTAATCTTGTAAACCCATTTGCAACCAATGGTTGTCTTACTAGGAGGAAGATCAACCAAGTCCCAGGTGTAAGTCTTTTTCAAGAGCCTGTAATTCTTCAGACATTGTTTTCTACCAAAGAGCGTCAGAACTAGCCTCTCGAAAAGAATGAGGCTCATGTTGGGAGAGAATGGTAGAAAACAGTGAAAATCACGAAGGTGAGATGGAAGTTTCCTTACCCGAGCTGAGCGTTCAAGGAATGTAGTATCAAAGGACTCAAGTGGTCTATATGCGGTGTCTAAAGGTGGAGGATTAACAGGTGGCACTGGAGAATTAGGAGAGGCCAAAGTAGGCATTGCAGGAGCTGGTGGAAACTTTGACAGAGAGGAAGGGGTATTCAGAATAGGCATTTGTGAAACTGGTAAGACCTCAGAAGGAGATGGTGGGGTGTCATCAAGATAGAGATCAATAGAGGGATTAGCAAAAAAAGAGGAAGTAGTATTAAAAGAAGAAGAAAATGAGGATATAGAGGAGAACATGTTGTGTTTCCAGAATACTACGTGGTGAGAGAGGCGAAGGTGCTTAGAGATGGGATCCCAACAACGATAACCTTTTTGTTCAATTCCATAACCTAAGAAACAACACATACGAGCACGAGGTGCTAATTTGGTGTGCTCATGAGAAGGAAGCAAAACAAAACAAACACAGCCAAAAACACGAAGAATTTCATATAGAGAATTAGACCCATATAACTGTTCATAGGGAGTTTGGTTGTGGAGGAGGGAAGTGGGGACACGATTGATAGTATAGATAGCAGTAAGAGCAGCTTTCCCCCAAAATTTTTCAGGGCAGGATGAGAAGATGAGAGAGCGCGAACAGTGTCAAGAATGTGATGATGTTTGCGTTCTGCTCGACCATTTTGCTGGGATGTGTGAGGACAAAAGCGGTGAGGGAAAGTGCCTTGTTGTTGAAGAAAGGCAAGAAAATCAAATTTTTCATACCCCATAGCATTGTCAAAACGAAAAATTTTAATAGTACAAGAAAATTGAGTTTTAATCACGATAACAAACTCAAAATAAATTTTTGGAAGTTAGGATTGATTGTGTATAAGATAAAGCCAAATAAAATGAGTATAATTATCCACAAATATAACAAAATAGCAAGCCTCTCCCATAGTAGCAGTAGGAGAAGGACCCTAGACATCAGAATGAATAAGATCAAAAGCAGATGAAGAAAAATTGTCACTATTATTAAATGATAAAGCAGGTTATTTGGCAAGTTTACATGACACACAATCAAGAGGTTCAATATGAATCGATCCTAACTGACCACTAGATACTAGAAATTGTAAGCGACTGGCTGAAGCATGTCCTAATCTAGAATGCCATAAATAGTATGGGGAAACAGCAGGGGTAGTTGCAGTGGAGTGTTGGGTAGTGGATGGAAGGTAAAGATTAACCAGCTCAAACAAGCAACCATTCTTATGGCCTATCCCAAGGGTTCGCCCTTGACTGTAGATCCTGCACAAGCCACCAGAAGAAGAAAAAGTAATAGTAAGTCCAAGATCACACAATTGACTAACAGAAATAAGATTAAGAGATAGGTCGAGTAAATAATAGGTTTGAGGGAGGGAAAGCTATGAAGTAGAGCATGACAAATATGCTGAGCATGCATATAAGAGCCATTAGCAGTTTTAATAGAAGGTACATGAGAGGCAGATGATATGGTAGTGAAGAGTTTAGGGTTTGGTGTCATATGGTTGGAGCAAGCAGAGTCAAAGAGCCAAGAAGAAGTACCTGTAGTGATAGACATGGCAGTAGAAGAATAATCAGAAATAGCACTGAGCTGACGAATAATATCTGCAATGTCAGTTATGGTCAAGTTGGAGGAAGAAGGTGTAGTAGACTCAAACAAAATAGAGGCAACGATAGTCTGAGTAGGCTCCATGGGTTTGGACTGTTGCTGGTTACAGCCACGAGACTTATTAGTGTGAGAGTCAGGCAGCTTCTTGGGACATTGATGATGTAGGTGGCCAAGACCTCGCTTGTGACAATGAATGCAAGTACAATTGGGACACAACAGTAAAGAATGATTAGGTTGCTTGCAGTATTTGTATGGAGGTTGATCTGAAGGTTGTCCATAAGAAGAGTTGGATGAAGTAGAGTAAGCAGCATAGGTAGTGTCTGGTGATGGAAGCTAAAAAGAGCCAAGACGAGTTTCGTCATAAAGAAGCTCAGAGATTGTCGATCAAGGTTGGGACGAGAGCTGCGATGTAGAAGAGATGCCCGAATTGACTCAAAATTATCATTCAAGGCCATAAGAAAAATAATCAACCTCTGATTATCACGATAGAGTGCAAATTTCTTTGTATCAATGGAATTAGTCCAATTAGGTTCAGAGGTAGATAGTTGATCCCAGTAGACTTGCATCTGAGCCAAAAAACTGTGAATGGATTGATCTGGTTCTTGACGAAAATGATGGAGTTGGGCCAATATTTAATATTGGTGAGCAAAATCTTTAGTGGTGTAGCAAGAACGAAAGAAATCTCAAACCTCTTTAGTAGTCTCAAAACGATGAAACTAAGACCCAATAGAAGGAACAAAGGTATTACGAAGCCAAGTAATAATGTGATGATTCTTACTATCCTATTCGTTAAGATGTTCATTAAATTTGTCATCTGATTCATCTTCATTCTTAATTGGAGAGCGAATATCACCTGAGACATAGCACCAAAGTTTGTGGTCTTTTAGAAACTGGACATGGCATGAGCCCAGAGCAAATAATTGGAGCTAGAGAGAATGATGGTGATAGGTTGAGCAGTATCCATACGTTCCATGAATAATAATCAAGTAAGTCGGGTGCTGTGAAGCAAAATTTGGGCAGAACACAAAACTTGGGAATGTGGGTATGAAATAAATAAAAGGAATAAGATAGGTAGTTTGGGAAAAATTTTGGAGAGTGGAGAAATTGATGAAAAATTCTGGGGAGTTGCACTTTCTGGTAGCAAAGGTAAAAAAGAATGAAAAGTATACATGTATATATATGATATATATATATATATATATACACGTTTTGGCAGCAAGGGTGAAAGATGTGGTCAGTGGCCTCGCGGGTTGGTTGGGTTGATGGGTTTCGCGGGTTAGTTTGGGTGATGGGCTCACTGGTCAGTGGGGCCGATAGGTCTCGCAGGTGGTTTGACCAATGGGTCTTGCATATCAATTAGGGGGGAGTTACCAGTGGAGAATTGACCTCCTAAACAATCTGGTGATGAAGGTTGAAGACCCGATGGAGAAGACAAATGGGTGGCCTGGCGATTGGGGGCGACGGGGGCCAATGGTGTGGGTTCTCGGGTCTCCAAAGAGAGGTAGGACGGGTTGGGGGTAGAGGCTGCCAATGGAGTGGAGCTGCGGAGATGGGTCGATGGGTAAAGGGGCCGACTAGTTTTCGATTGGAGACGGACGAGGGTCGATGGGTGGGGGGGTTGACTGATGGAGTGGCGGAGCTTGGCTTGAGGGCAGAGGATTCCGACACTTGGCTTGATGGATTGACCTGTTTGTTTGAAATAGCGTATATATATATATAGGTATAAATATATATATCTGTTGTGGTTGTGGTAAGAGAAAAAAGAAAAAAAAAAGAACCAGAATGGGTTCTGGGTAGTTGTACTGCCGACGGGAGAGGGTTATTCAACTTGGCTCTGATACCATGTTAGAATAGAAAAACAAGAAAGAAGTTCTGAAGAAAAAATAATGGAATTCTATATTAATGTGTAGAACTTATACATGTATATATAGATGATTACACTAATAAAATGTAATCATTTAAATATAATTTATCTTTATTTAACGTATTTTTATTCCTAATAATACAAATTTATCAATATTTAAGATTAATGTCTTTTTGGCTAACGTTGCAGGAATATTGCACAAGTAGTGGTCCCAACCACTCAAGGTATGGTCCCAACCATTCAAGAAATGGTCCCGACCACTCAAGGTATGGTCCCGACCATTCAAAGGGTGGTCCAGACCATCTTCTCAATGGTCCCAACCACTCAAGGGATGGTCCAGACCATTATTTCAAACCTCCAATGTATATATTTGGTAATCGCGAAATTTACTCCGGTCCAGACACCCCCCGCTCCTGGTCCGAACCATTACCATACGCAACGCCAAAATTAAAGTTCGTGATTGGCAATTTCGAGTGGAAAAGAAGGAAGGGATTATTCTGGTTTCGGCAACATTATACTATTTTCCTTATAGAAAATTCGGATTGTAATTTTTATTTATTAGAGAGGTATTTTTTAGAGGAGTCGGTCGATTTTTGTGCTTTTGAGAGGACAGAGGAATTTTGAGTAGAGAGTTTTTGCAGTCTGCAATTTTGAGTTCCAGAAAAAATTATTAGTTTTGTGTTTTCGAGAGTTTGGAAAAGAGTTTTGGAGATTGAAAGTTGTTGAATATTTTATTTCAAGTTTTAATCTAATACTAGGTATTCTTTTTTTATCTGCAGTATTCTTATTAGTTTGTATGAAAATATCAATAGTTCGTGTTATGAATATCATGTCTGGCTAAAGTTTATTTTCTTGATTCAATAACTTAATGAGGGGTGGAAACATATTTCTAAATTAATGTTCATGGGGTTATATTTGAGGTATGAAAACCTTTGAATATAAGCCTTTAATTATTTCCAATTCAACATTTTTTAGATCAAGTATATTCAAACACAAAAATTCTTGATCATATTTTCTATAATCACTGATAAGAGTTTTTGAACCTATAAAAATTCCTATTAAACATTTGAAATAAATAAATTGAATTGGACTCACGGATATTTTAAAACGATTATTTTCCAATCTTGTAATCCTAAACGTGAATACAAGATTGTGACCGTGGGATTTTATGAATGTTCACGAAGATACTTTTCCGATTTATTATTTCCTTTACGTGAAATATAAGTTGTAGTAAAAAATAAAATTTCTCACATTAATTTAAGAAATATGCCTTCCACCCGGAATTAGTTATTGAATCGAGAACTTCCTTTCTGTTATTGATATTTGTTATTTTTATTTGCTATTACTTGCAATTTAAATTTAATTGTTATTCTGAGTTATTGAGAACGCTTGTTGATTTTCTGTTTAATTTTCGTGATTTTACTTTGCTTTTTTTTTTTTACTTCAATAACTTAGAAAAATAGTTAACATTAGGTTCCCTGTGGATTCGACTTCGGACTCACCGAGTTTAAAGCTACACCGCACACCCTTTCACTTGGGGGTTATTTAGACGCACTATTTAGAAGCGGTCAAGTTTTTGGCGCCGTTGCCGGGGAATCGAAAAAAAATTCTATTTTCCTACGATTATTGTAGGTTAATTTTATTTGATATTTTCTAAGAAAAAAAAAACAAAATTTATATCTATTTTTTTTTATTTCAGTTTACTTCAGTTAAAAAAAAATCCTGCACTGTTTTTTTTCCTATTTCAGTAAAAAAATAAAATAAAAAAATTTTTATTTTTTATTTTATATTTTAGTTAAAATTTTATATATAAAAGTAATTACGTTATATCTCGTTTTCGTAAAAAAAAAAAAGTTAAAAAAAAAGTTTACTATTTTTTTCTTTTTAGTTTCTGGACATAATCTGAGTGGTCCCAACCACCCAAAGATGGTCCCGACCGTTGGTTAGATGGTCCCAACCACTAGTTAGATGGTCTGGACCACTTAGTTGCTCTTTTTATTTGTTTGTTTTTTTTATTTTCTCAGTTAAGTTTACTCAATTTCTTAAAAAAAAATTTAATTTTTAATTAAATAATTTATTTTCGATAGTAAGGAATTTTAAAATTTTATTTTCTGTTTCTTTTATAAAATTACCTTAAGAAGATAAATTTATAAAAATCTTATTAATTTAGAATTTAATCTAAGTATTTACTATAGAGAGCTTAGTTATTTTCAGAAAGAACCTTTTGAAAATAGCATTTTGAGTTTTCTTTAGTCCCCTAATTTTTTTTATTTTATTATATATCCATTAAAAAAATGAACATGGATTATTTGTCTTATAATTCTAGTTCACCAGATACCACTCACCCACTCATTGGTTATTTGGGTAATATTTATGGAATTAATTTTTCTCTAAAAACTTTTTCTATGCTACCTAAATTTTATGGACTCGAATATGAGGACCCTAGAGTTCATTTAGAAAAATTTGAGTCAATTTGTATCTATTGCACAAACGGTGACATAGATGACACTTTTAGGTATAGTTTTTTCCGTTGTCATTATGCGAAGTGGCCGACAAGTGGTGTTGTGCCGCTACTTGGGACGTTAATACTTGGGAAGAGCTACAAAATGAATTTATTACGACCTTTCTCCCTATTTTTCAAAACTTTAGCCTACGATTTGAAATTGAAAATTTTTCTCAAAATTGTGGTGAAGAAATTTATCAATGTTGGGAAAGGTTTAAAAATATATTAAACTCTTATCCAGATTATAATCTTGAGTTATGGTGCATCATGAAAAATTTCTATAATGGTTTATTTTTAGAGATACGCCACACTCTTGAGGAGTTATCTGGGGGTAAGTTTCTTGACTTTACTCCAGAGTTGGCATGGGATTTTTTTGAGTCACTCTATGAGCAAACTCAACATAGGGAAGAAGTTAGCTTAAAAGTTGATTCTAGTGCACATGAGACTTCTACATATACTGATTCTACATTAGATGATACTTTGTTCGACTCCACAGCATGTCCTTATGTTCGTCCACTCACTGAAGCTGAAATTGCTAAATCTAAGGCCTTTTTGTTTTTTGCACAAGAAAATTCTAATTCAAAAACCTTAAATTTTGAGTGGAGCTACTATTCTGACAATGGTTGGGATAGTGAAGGGAATGAGCCCTTTGACTTATTCCCACCAGACTCCAATATGCACGAGACTTCATCTATTGAGAGTTTGGAGGACATGCCAACCAACACCACCATGGAGCTTGAAGCTTATCCCACCCTGACAACTCAATTGACCTTGGAGAGTCCTAATATTCATTTTGAAACCTCTAATGCCATAGGGTTAGGGGAGCACACTATTGAGCCAATCAATTTAGTTTTATCATGTTCTACCACACCACTCACTAAGACCACTTTTGATATATCTTTTCCTACTAGGGCTAGTACACTTGATGACTTACCTATTGAGACCCCTATATTTGAGTGGAAGTATGATTCTAATTATGGTTGGGTTCCTACTTCAATTCCACAGGACTCTCATGAGAGTGAATTTTCTTTATCATCCTTTGAGAGTTCGATAGACAGGCTTGAAAGTGAGAGTGGTGCACATCTCTCCTCTTTTGCCATCACCCCAACTGAAAATCTTATTGAAGAAAATGAACATGTTTTAACCAAAACTGACCACACATGTAGGGAAATGGTGGAAACAAAAGAGGTAATTTGCATTGACTTTTTAGGTGTCGAGGTGATACTAGAGAACACACAACCACATTCCATGTTCACATATGCGCATGACTTTGGGCCATATTTGGGATTTAAGGATCTTTACAAGGCCATATACTATCCAGTGTTCTCTACACTAGGAGCCCACTCATTCTCGGTACCTCCTGGACCTAAGGAGAATATTTTGTTTCTAAAACCGTTTGGTGAGGCTTGGGAAAGATTAGGAGTTGGATAATATATTTTTGCATTAAACTTTGTATATTAGTAGATTAGATTTTATTTATTTTTGTTTTCTTTCTACCAAGATTAAATGTTATTTTTCTTTTAGTTTACTTTTATTTGTTTATCTAACATTTTCTCTCGTAGAAGTTTTATTTTTTTCTTTTAGCAAAATTTAATTCAAAGGAATAAAGTGCTCAAGTTCTTTTATTTTGTTCAAATAAAGAAGCTCTTGAGGTAATATCATTCCTCTCCCTTTTATTTAGTTTTGCACTTCTAATGGGTACTTTGCATATATAATTGTTAATGTTGGGAGTGCTGTAGAATCTAAGTAGGGGGAATGTATTGGGTAATGCCTTAAATGGCTTGAATAATGGGTGCATGTTTGGTTTATTTTGTGCTTTGTTTTTCTTTATGCCTTTTGTGGTTCTTGTTTCATGCTCATCATCATGCTCACTAGTGCACACTACGGACTCATAGATGCTTCATAGTTTTCACATTGAGGACAATGTGAATTCTAAGTTGGGGGGGAACATAGAGCAGCATGAGCATAGCAAATTAAATCTAAATTAATAAAATATTGATTAGTAAAAAGATCAATGAATTAATTTCAGTTTCAGTAAAAGGGTGGATTTCAAAATGAGCATAAGTTTTTTTTTCTAAGATATAGAAATTCACTAGTTAAATTGTGAGAATGAGAATGTGTTAAGGAGTAGAGTTTATGATAATTGATTGCCAAAGTATGCCAAAACATCGGTAGAAATTAAAAAAAAAAAAAATGCCCTACATATTATGAGTTTTAGAGCCTTATTCTTCTTTAAAGAGAGATCACATAAACTCCGAAAATTTCTTTTCATCTCAGATTCTTTTTGTTAGCCTCATTACATCAAATTGTTTTGGTATACAATGCACAAGATGTTTTGTTTGATTTTCACATTTAAATTGATGCTCTGAAAAAGATGTTATTAGCCTTTAGAGTGTTATTAGGCCATCTTTGAAAAAATTTTGAAGCCATACCTTTTTCTTTGATAACATTACTTTGGAGCCAAGTTGAAGCCTTAGAAAAAATATATATAGGTTATATATGTTCTTGCATAGCTACAATTATGAACCCTAAACTTTAGATTATAGGCAAACCAACCCTTGCATGATAAAAGAGTTTTGTGCAATTTTCTACTGAAGGGTTTTGAAAAAAAAAAAAAAAAAAGAATAAGAGGTATGTAAAGGGACGGAGAAAGTTTATTCCCTAAAAAAAAAAAAAAAAAAGGGGATCAATAATACGTAAAGCTTTGTGATTTGGTTCTAAAGTTGATTCCCTATTTCAAAAAAAAAAAAAAAAAAAAAAAAGAGGAAAAATGGAGTTTGAACCTTATTGCACAAATCCTTAAAACATGCACTTTGATTTTCCTATCCGTTCTTGTTTAACCAACACCCCATGGCCAAGTTACAACCATTTAAAGACCTAATGGACTTTAGGTGAAAGACATTTTTGAAAGAGCATTGATTTGGATTGTGCGATCTAATGAAATTTTCTTGAATTGTGTTGATACATCCTTCCATGAGGCTATTTTATATATTTACATATAATCTGGTTCTTCATTATTCTATCGAGGTTCGATGCACACATTTGTTTAGTATTCCCGCATGAACCTATAAGTGAAGCCTTAACTCTGAGTGAATTCATTTGCTGAGTGATCATCTTGGTGAGGATTGGAATTGAAGCCAGTGTTTTTTAGCATACTTGGTAATTGATTTGAATGAATGGTACAAATTGATACATTTGATTTTAAACAATTAAAACTAGTTGGATTGATATGTCAAATAGAGAAATTTATTCAATTTTTGAATGAAATCATTTACTTAATACTGACTTTAATTCATTACATTCTTGTAACTAACTAATAATAATATAAATATTTTTTTATATTTAGAATTTTGTGGGTAGATTCACTGCAAACCCTCACGAGACCTAACTCGTCCACTAAGGGAAACTTAGGGGTTTAAAGGGCTTGCCTCACCTGCTAAGTGAGGCTGTGTTTCCAACGAAAAGAGAAATAGAATGATAGTTGCATTTATTTTAAATAATGTTATTGCTAGGGACTAGCAACTCTTAAGTTAGGGGGTGTGATTACACTAATAAAATGTAATCATTTAAATATAATTTATCTTTATTTAACGTATTTTTATTCCTAATAATACAAATTTATCAATATTTAAGATTAATGTCTTTTTGGCTAACGTTGCAGGAATATTGCACAAGTAGTGGTCCCAACCACTCAAGGTATGGTCCCAACCATTCAAGGAATGGTCTCGACCAATCAAGGTTTGGTCCCGACCATTCAAAGGGTGGTCCAGACCATCTTCTCAATGGTCCCAACCACTCAAGGGATGGTCCGGACCATTATTTCAAACCTCCAACATATATATTTAGTAACCGCGAAATTTACTCCGGTCCGGACACCCCCCGCTCCTGGTCCGAACCATTACCATACGCAACCCCAGAATTAAAGTTCGTGATTGGCAGTTTCGGGTGGAAAAGAAGGAAGGAATTATTCTGGTTTCGGCAACATTATGCTATTTTCCTTATAGAAAATTCGGATTGTAATTTTTATTTATTAGAGAGATATTTTTTAGAGGAGTCGGTCGGTTTTTGTTTTTTTGAGACGACAGAGGAAGTTTTTATTACAGAATTTTTTTTAGATAGTTTTAGTTTTTCTGAATAGAGATTTTTAGAGAGGGAGAGTTTCTATACATTCAAGTTTGTGGATTGAAGTTTATGGATTGAAGTTTGCATGTTCATTTTCATGAATTCATCTATGAAGTATGTATCTCTTCCTCTACTTTTTCATTATTTTGTTTATTTGATTTGTATAACGTTAGATTAAGAGTTTGTATTGATTTAGCTCATCAAAGATAGGCGGATCCAAAACTAGGGTTGAATACATCTATACGGATTCAATTTTTCACATTCTCTGAAATCCCTGATAATTTTATAAGATTAAAACTTTCTTAATACTTTTGGAATAAATAAAAATTAATCCAAATCAAATGAGTTTTCGTTGAATATTCTTACCAATCCGTTTATCCTAAACGCGATTTCGGATTGAGGTAAACTAATTTTCAAATGGATTTTTATTGAAGATTTTTACCAACCTATTTATCCTAAACGTGATTTTGGGTTGAGGGAACTTTTTATTTAAATAATCTCTATTGAAAATCTTTACGGGGTTTTTAATCCTAAATGTGATTTCAATCCGAGGTAAACTTTGTTATTTAACCTAAAAATTGGATCTGCCCTAATTTGTAAGCTCAATCAATATGCGTTCATTAGACTTGTTGAAACTGAATTTAAATTCTGTTTTTAGTATTTTATTAGTTTCCAATAGTTAATTAGTTGTTATTGAATTTTTTAGTTTAAACTTGTGTTTTATTCAGTTGTTATATAAGTTTAGTTTATTAACCTTATTTTATTTTGTAAATAATCTTTCAAAACCAAATCAAACCTTTAATCTTTTCGTTTAATAAATTAAAATAGTAAATTAATTAAACCGAAATAACTTAGAAAAGAATAAACATTAGGTTCCCTGTGGATTCGACCTCGGACTCACCGAGTTTAAAGCTACACCGCACACCCTTACACTTGGGGGTTATTTAGACGCACTATCTAGAAGCGGTCAAGTTTTTTGGTTTCTATGTTCACCCCCCCAAATTATGATGCACATTGTCCCTAATGTGTGCAAGTAGAAATAAATAGAAATGCAAGGAGTAGAAATATAGGAAAAAAATTATGAAGTTTTACTCCTCTTTGTGCGTGAAATAAACATAAATAGAGAGTGTGACTATGGTAATAAATAGAACTGTAATGTAAAAAGGTTAAATAATACCTCATGGTAGAACAGTCACACACCCAACCTTGATCATCACAGTCATAGTAATCTTCAGCATCAATGATGTCTTCCAGTGGTGGCATATCAGCAACAAAAGCAGACTCTAAAATAGTAACACTACTGGAATCCATGGTAAGCTCAAAATCTAATGGTGGGACATCAGGCCAAGCTGTAGTTATATCTACCTCTGCCCACTCCATTCTGATGGTTAATTCAAGGTCAGCCTCATGCCACTAATTAGCTTCATGCCACTGATGGGGACTTAAGACGATGAATGGTGGGACAAATGGTGGTAGGTATAGATAATTACTATCTAAAAATACTTCATCCGACCACTCATCTAGTTCAGTATCAGGGTGGTCAGTCTCATAATCATAAATGAGTGCAGTCATGATCAGTGAGCCCTTTTGTTCATTTTCTATGTTTTCAAAAGTATTTTCCATATGAACCTGTTCTTTTCAATGCATGAAATAAATAAGTAATTAACGTTTGAGCATAACGAGTTGTAGACATTAAACATGAAAAATTAAAAATAAGATTGGAATAACAAAATTAATACAGTCCAATATTAAGTAGTTACATGGGATAAGTACGAATACATAGAGTTTTAGTGAGACAAAATTAAATTTGCAGTAAGAAAAATAAATACTGGACTAAAAGTCAATGTGGCGGAAAGGACGGTGGCTGATATCCTAGAAATTGGGCAAAAATATTCGAGGTATGAAAACCTTTGAATATAAGCCTTTAATTATTTCTAATTTAACATTTTTTAGATCAAGTATATTCGAACACAAAAATTCTTGATCATATTTTCTATAATCACTGATAAGAGTTTTTGAACCTATAAAAATTCCTATATAACATTTGAAATAAAGAAATTGAATTGGACTCACGGATATTTTAAAACAATTATTTTCCAATCTTGTAATCCTAAACGTGAATACAAGATTGTGACCGTGGGATTTTATGAACGTTCACGAAGATACTTTTTCGATTTATTATTTCCTTTACGTGAAATATAAATCGTAGTAAAAAATAAAATTTCTCACATTAATTTATGAAATATGCCTTCCACCCGGAATTAGTTATTGAATCGAGAACTTCCTTTCTATTATTGATATTTGTTATTTTTATTTGCTATTACTTGCAATTTAAATTTAATTGTTATTCTGAGTTATTGAGAACGCTTGTTGATTTTCTGTTTAATTTTCGTGATTTTACTTTGCTTTTTTTTTTTTACTTCAATAACTTAGAAAAATAGTTAACATTAGGTTCCCTGTGAATTCGACCTCGGACTCACCGAGTTTAAAGCTACACCGCACACCCTTTCACTTGGGGGTTATTTAGACGCACTATTTAGAAGCGGTCAATAGACTTGTGAGTTTCCTAAATACAAATTTTCTAATTAAGGTAATGAATATGCTATGACTTAAGGTAACTAAATATTAGGAAATCATACATACATTAGTATATTTCTAACAATATCAAACCAAAATGCATTTTCTCTGTTCCTTGTTTTGAAATTTTTAAAACATAAAACATATAAATCAGAAAATTAAAAACAAAAACAAAAACAGAAAGCGAAAAAATATAAATACAAATCAAATAATACCTTAATGTAAGCAATTTAGGCATATTGTTAATATTAACTATTTCGTTAAGAGAGAATCATTTATATATTGTAATTATTGTCCAAAGACTTAATCGCAATGATGTGTTGGATTTCTCAATATGGCCCATTGTTATTATTATCTTAAATTTTTTGGTTGCATGATAATAATTGCAGTTCTGTTTAGATTTATTATCAATGCATTAAAGTAGATGGGATGATTGTTTAATTGTGAGTTTTCTTTTGTTCTGGCGACAGTAAATGCATCTTCGATTTCTGCCAACTTAAGTAATATTCCAGTACTTAATGGTTCCAACTTTAAGAAATGGAAAGAGCATGTCACAATCGTTCTTGGGTGTATGGATTTGGACTATGAACTTCGTGTGGATGAGCCTCCCAAGATCACTGAATCAAGTTCAGCTGATCAAAAGGTCACAATGAAAAGTGGGAGCGCTCGAATCACATGAGTCTGATGATAATAAAGCATTCTATTCCTGATTTTATTCAAGGTGCAATGCCTAAAGAAGAGAATGCTAAGAAATTTCTGAGCCAGATTGTAGACCGATTTGTAGCATCAGAAAATGTAGACACAAGCATGCTTCTTAGCAAGCTTGTCTCAATACGGTACACTGGCAAAGAAAATATAAGGGAATACATAATGGAAATGTCCAATCTTGTTACTAAATTGAGGGCATTAAAGTTAGAATTTTCTGAAGAAATTCTTATGCACCTCATTTTGATATCTCTTCTTGCACAATTTGGTCCCTTCAAAATTAATTATAATACTTAAAGGCAGAAGTGGACACTTAATGAGCTTATTGCTCAATGTATGCAAGAAGAGAAAATGATGAAACAAGAAAGGACTGAAAGTGCTCACTTAACAACTCATGGCAATAATGGCACCAAGAAAAGAAAGTGGAATAATGAAGTTAAAGCGACTGCAGATGTTGGGATCACAGGCAAATGTGCAACGAAAATAAGATAAAGGTGTGACTTGTTTCTTTTGTAGGAAGGTTGGTCATGTGAAGAAGGATTGTCCTAAATACTCCAAGTGGCTCGCAAAGAAAGGTGACTATTTTAGCATTGTTTGTTCTGAAATTAATTTAGCTGAAGTATCACCTTACACTTGGTGGATAGATACGGGAGCTACTATTCACATAAGTGTTACATTATAGGGTTGTCTAAGGAGTCGAACACTAAGTGAAGCTGAGAGATATATTTACTTGGGAGATGGCAATAAAGCTCTTGTTGAGGCAGTAGGAGTCTATAGGTTGAAATTAGATTTAGGTTTTTATTTGGATTTGGATGAGACATTTTATGTACTATCATTTAGACGGAATTTGATTTCTGTTTCTTGTTTGGACAAATCTAATTATCTTTGTTTATTTGGGAATGGAAAATTTAGTTTTCTCCAAAATTCAAATGTTATTGGTGCCAGTTCTTTAATTGATGATCAATATAAATTAAACGTGCATGCCTCTCACATACATGAAACCTTGCATATTCAAAATTGTGGTACAAAGCGAAGATTAATTAATGAGAATTCTTCTATGTTGTGGCACAAGCGTTTGGGACATATCTCGAGAAAGAGAATGGAAAGGCTTGTGTCTGAAGGAATTCTTAATCCCGTTGATTTTTCAGATTTTAATATCTACATTGAATGTGTAAAGGGGAAACAAACAAATATAAAGAAGGTAGGTGCTAACAGAAGTTTAGCTTTCTAGGAATTGATACATACTGATATTTGTGGTCCATTCCCTACAAGTTCTTGGAATGGTCAACAGTATTTTATCACTTTCATAGATGACTATTCTCGTTACGGGTACTTATACCTAATACATGAAAAGTCACAAGCACTAGACGTATTCAAGGCCTATAAAGCTGAAATTGAAAATCAATTTGATAGGAAAATTAAGGCTGTCAGATCTGACCGTGGTGGTGAGTACCATGGTAGATATGATGGATTAAGCGAACAATGTCTAGGGCCTTTTGTGAGGTACTTAGAGGAATGTGGTATTGTTTCTCAGTACACCATGCCAGGGACTCCAAGCCAAAATGGTGTAGCTGAGAGATGAAATCAGACCCTAAAGGATATGGTTCGAAGTATGATTAGTCATTCTTTATTACTAGAATCACTTTGGGGAGAAGCCATAAAGACCGCAGTCTACATTCTTAATCGAGTACCTAGTAAAGCAGTAGCTAAAACCCCTTATGAGTTATGGATTGGAAAGAAACCTAGTATTAGGCATTTTCATGTCTGGGGCTGTCTAGTTGAGGCTAGGCCTTATACACCTAATGAAAGAAAATTGGACTCAATAACTATTAGTTGCTACTTTATTGGATATTCAGAAAGGTCAAGGGGTTTCAAGTTTTATTGTCCTTCAAGTAATACCATAATAGAGATGGTAAATGCTAAATTTATTGAGGATGTTGAAAATAGTGGGAGTATGGAAACAAGGAATATTGTATTTGAAGAGGAGCACGTTAATGTTCCTTCGATAAATACTGAAAGTGACAAGGTGATCACACCTATGATTACACAGAATACGGATGCAAGTCACCAAAATATTTCTAAATTGCTTCCTACTAGTGCAAATGAAACTCAACAATCTCAAGCTAAAGTGCTAATAAAGAGGTCTAATAAGGAGAGAAGATCATCAATTCCGGATGATTATATTGTTTATCTTCAAGACCATGAGCTTGATATAGGACTGGAAGATGATCCTACTTCTTTCAGTCAAGCCAAAAAAAGTGTTCATTCTTGAAAATGGATAGATGCCATGTTAGATGAGTTAAAGTCTATAAAGGACAATGACGTATGGGATCTTGTCAAATTGCCTAAAGGTGTGAAACCAATTGGTTGTAAATGGGTTTTCAAAACCAAACGAGACTCTAAAGGCAATGTCGAAAGATATAAGGCTCATCTTGTCGCTAAAGGATTTACTCAAAAGGAAGGTATTAATTATAAAGAGACTTTCTCTTCGGTTTCATCGAAAGACTCTTTTAGGGTTATTATGGCATGATTACACTAGAAAAGTGTAATCATTTAGCTATAATTTAGATTTATATCATGCAATTTTATTTTATTTATATATATTTCAAGTTTAATTTTATTTATATTTGAAAATACAGAAAAAGCATGAAAAAAGAATGAAGATAGCGGAAAAGTAGAGGTGGAACAGTAGCTTGAACGAGAAGAAAAAAAATAGAAAAGATTTAAGAAGAACGGGATTGTTGTGTTTTTGAATAAAATGACAAAACAGTAGCCCAAGGTGCAGTCCCAACCGCAAGACGTGCGATCCCAATTGCAACCCATACAGTCCCAACCCTCTCTCCAGTAGTCCCAACCACCCAACCCTTGGTTCGGACCGTCTTTAAGGCTCCAACGTCTCTATTTGGTGATGGCACAATCCGCTCCTAGTCCAAACCATCTCTACGTACAGATCCAAAATCACAACTTCGTGAATGGCATTTCGAATAGAAAAAGACAGTAATTGTTTTGTTTTTGGCAATGCTATGGAATGCCATATGGAGAATCGATCTGATGTAATTTATATATATAGAGACAGAGATTGACATAAAAATAACAGAGGGGGATTTCAGCAGAGAAGGTTTTATTACAGAAATTTTTTTATATAGTTTAGTTTTAGTTTTATTTTCTAAATAGAGATTTTTAGAGAGGGAGAGTTTCTGTACATTCAAGTTTGTGGATTGAAGTTTATGGATTGAAGTTGGCATATTCATTTTCATGAGTTCATCTATGAAGTATGTATCTTTTCCTCTACTTATTTATTATTTTGTTTATTTGATTGTCATAATGTTAGATTAAGAGTTTGTATTGATTTAGCTCATCAAAGACGGGCGGATCTAAAACTAAGGTTGAATACATTTATACGGATTCAATTTTCATTTATACAAAAGCTTTTGAAAACTTATAAAATTGATCATAATCTCTGAAATCCCTGATAATTTTATAAGATTAAAACTTTCCTAATACTTTTGAAATAAATAAAAATTAATCCGAATCAAATGAGTTTTTGTTGAATATTCTTACCAGTCCGTTTATCCTAAACGTGATTTTAGATTGAGCTAAACTAATTTTCTAATAAATTTTTATTGAAGATCTTTACCAACATATTTATCCTAAACGTGATTTTGGGTTGGGGGAACTTTTTATTTAAATAATCTCTATCGAAAATCTTTACCGGGTTGTTAATCCTAAATGTGATTTCAATCCTAGGTAATCTTTGTTATTCAATCTAAAAATTGGATCCGCCCTAATTTGTAAGCTAAATCAATACGCGTTCATTAGACTTGTGGAAACTGAATTTAAATTCTGCTTTTAGTATTTTATTAGTTTTCAATAGTTAATTAGTTGGTATTGAATTATTTTGTTTAAATTTATGTTTTATTGATTTGTTATGTTTAGTTTATTCGCCTTATTTTATTTTGTAAACAATCTTTTAAAACCAAATCAAACCTTTAATCTTTTCATTTAATAAATTAAAATAGTAAATTAATTAAACCGAAATAACTTAGAAAAGAATTAACATTAGGTTCCTTGTGGATTCAACCTCGTACTCACCGAGTTTAAAGCTACACTGCACACCCTTGCACTTGGGGGTTATTTAGATGCACTAATTAGAAGCTTTCATGGAACTTATGGCTCATTATGATTTAAAGCTACACCAGATGGATGTAAAGACAGTGTTTCTCAACGGCAATGTTGGAGAAACAATTTATATGGTGCAACCGGGTTTTGAGATTGAGGAATCAAAACATTTGGTTTGCAAATTAAAGAAATCAATCTATAGTTTAAAGCAAGCATCCCGTCAATAGTATAGAAAATTTGATCAAGTGATTTCCTCTTTTGGTTTTAAGGAAAATACTGTTGATTAATGTGTTTATCACAAAATCAGTGGGAGTAAATTTATTTTTCTGGTGCTATATGTTGATGATATTCTACTTGCAAGCAGTGACAAAAGTTTGTTGCATGAGACCAAGATATTTCTTTCAAGAGAATTTGAAATGAGAGATCTTGATGATGCATCTTATGTGTTGGGCATACAGATCCACCGTGATAGATCACGTGGAATAATTGGCCTGTCACAAAAGGCTTATGTCGAAAGGGTGCTCGGTAGGTTTGGTATACAAAATTGTGCACCAGGAGATGCACCCGTTGCTAAGGGTGACAAATTAAGTTTACTCCAATGCTCAAGAAATGATGTTGAGAGGAAATCAATAGAGGACGTCCCTTATGCATCAACAGTGGGGAGTCTCATGTATGCTTAAGTTTGTACGCGTGCGGATATTGCATACATAGTTGGAATGCTTGGTAGATACTTGAGTAATCCAAGCATGGATCACTGGACAGCAGCCAAAAGGGTGATGCAGTATTTACAAAGAACAAAAGACTATATGCTCACCTATTAGAGATCAGATCGTCTAGAGATTGTTGGGTATTCTGACTTTGATTATGCCAGTTGTCTTAATAGTAGGAGATCAACTTTAGGATTCATTTTCATGATAGCTGGGGGAGCTGTGTCGTGGAAAAGTGTCAAATAGACACTCATAGCTTCATCCACCAAGGAAAGCAGAATTTGTTGCTTACTATGATGCATCAAATCATGTTTGCAATTTTATCACAGGGCTGCAAGTTGTAGATGGGATTGAAAGGCCACTACTTATCTATTGTGATAATAAAGCCACTGAATTGTATTCCAAGAATAACAGGAGTTCGTCAAAATCCAAGCATATTGACATAAAGTTCCTAGTTGTGAAAGAAAGAGTTCAGAATCTTCAAGTGTCGATTGAGTACATTAGTACGAATCTCATGATTGTGGATCTGCTTACTAAGGGCTTACCACCTAAAGTTTTCAAAGAGCATGTTGCTCGTATGAGAGTGGTTAGTCCTAGTGATGTTTTGATCTAGTGGGAGTTTGTAGGTTATGTAATTTTGACACTTGTTATGTGATCACTTTGATTTATTGGAATTTTTAAAATAAAGTTGCATATTTTTTAAATTGTGGTTATACATGAAGTTTGGAAAACATGTTAAGGAAACTCAGTTTAAGTTATAAAGTTGGACTAGTTGGAAATATGCATGATAAAGAATCACATTTGCATGGCATTTCCAAGTTACACATCCATACTTGATCCATGTCACTGATTGCATTACTTTTGTGACCATAGATGAGTCCTGTCACGATAAATGCGATAACGACTGCTATGATCCGAGATTAATGTCTTTTAGTGGACCTGTCACAACCCAGATTTTCATAATCCGAATACTCGAGGGTGACTTAGGATTATTTATTTAGGTATAAAAATAAGATGATAATAACACGTTGTCACACCCCAAATTTTTCCTTCAAACTGGGGTTGACTTGTAATAAAAATTTAAGATATTCAAAATCCATAGTTTATCCCAACCAACATTTATAAGTCATTAGACTGAATCATTTGATGGGATTCAACTATAGGGCACAAAATAAAAAAAATATAGAGAATAATATTACAGAGCCATCTAAGCGTCCCAACCATGCGATTAACATTACATATCAAATAAAGTAACTAGGTTTAAACTTAATGATTACAATCATCCAATAATTATTATTACAGACCACAATAATAAATAAAGTCTTCCAATACTGTGCAGGAAAGAAAAAAATAGATAATTTTTCTGATGGAATATTTAAGAAAAATGAATCTTTTTCCAGCTCATCTTCAGTATCCTTGTGCTTAACATTCTGAAAAAAATATTCCTACAGGGGGTGAGCTACTAAAGCCCAGTAATTAGAATCTCCTAGGTGCCTATATGCAGTGGTTGTAATGCTACATTGTATTAGGTGACCCACTACAGTGAATTTGATTAGGTGGTATACTGTTTATGCAACAATTAATTCAATAGATTCCAACTGAATAATGTAAATTATACTTACAACGGTCCGATGAAACCGTCACCGTAACTACTATTTTACTTACATGTAGAAATAGTTAAATGTTGATGTGTGTACCACAATGAAATCTGTGTTACACTTGGTAAAGGAGTTTAATTTAAATCCTCCTAGGATAATCATACTCCTATCCTCCTCTACCCTCAGCCTTGGGAACCAGTGACTTTACGGGCTTAGCATTCAATGCATTTCGATGATGTCACCCACCAAAAACCTAGCCGTCGCGACCGACTACCTGACTGGCCAGGTCAGAAGAGAGCATCTCCCAAATAAAATGCATATGTTCCCATCTTCATCTAAAAGGCTATTTCTACCCACCCATCACCCCATTGCCAAAAAAAAATAATTTTAGCACCGAGTGCCTTAATTTATTTTCACCCCTTGGCATTCCAAGGGTATCGTGTATGGCAATCAAACATTTTTAATAACAACCGGTAATGTTCTCAGGTGATGAATACGAAGTGGAATTATTCGGTCACATGCAGTATACTTTAAGTATTTTATCTCAATTCAAAATTTAATAATAATTCATAATAAATTAAAGATTAAACATAATCACCAATATTATTATCACAAAGGTCGGTACCACATGTAAATTAACCAGTAGCAAGTAACTAGAAAAATTTAGAATTCGAATTAGTATTTTAGTTAATTTTTTGACAAGTTTGCCGTACTAGCCTTGATAAGAATAAAATATTTTCTAATGGTATATTAATTAAGCCGAGGTTGGCAGCTTAGTAGGCGGACGACCCTAATTGTGATTTGAAGTCGCGAGTTCGAACCTTATTGGCTACGATTTCGATATTTGCCTCTTTTTTCCTTTTTATTTTATTATTTTATAGATTAATATAAAGATAGTAAATAGCTCTTTGGACTTATATTTAATTTTAGAAAAATTTATAAGTTTTATTTTATTTGAATAAATTTTCAATCATCATCTTATTTATAACCAAACTCTTATCATAGGTTTTCGGCTTCAAGATATCCACAAATATCCATAAAATTATTCCAATATTTAGGAAGGTATTAAATAAGCTAGTTTCATTAAATTCACTTAATCATAAAAATATAGTTATATAACTTGCTAGGTAACAAAACAATGTCCAAAAGAATCAATTAAAATAAATCAAATTTATTTAAGGAAGACCAAATGAGGAAAGAATAAGTCCAATGTTTCATTTGGGCATTTTTATCAAATATTTGGTTCTGCTTAGCCATTTTAGTTTGAATAAGTCATCTAACTATCTATGATGAAACTGATTATCTAAGTCAGTTATCATAAATAAATGATACATAATATCCAGTTTAAAATAATTTCATATTAATTGGAAAATAACTAATTAGCATCAACTTAACAGTTCACTTCAGTATTATATCAAATAGTATAAGTGTTTTACTATATTAGGCCTTGTGAATAAAATTATACATCAATGGAATTTATTAACATGACAATAATTAACAGAAGAAAATTAGAAATTTAAATAAATCTTTAAACATAATATAAAAAAAATCCAAACAAACATTAATTAAAGGCTAAGCAGAGACAGCAGCTTAAAAGAAAATTCATATAAAATAGAGCAGAACTCTACTATCTATAAACTTTATATCTGTAGAAACTAGACTTTAAAACCTACAACTTTCATGTTTTACACTTTTAAAAATTCTAAGGTCTAAATGTGCAAAAACAGCCTTGAATTCAGTTTGTTCAAAAAATACAGTTTTACACGTGCTCAATATTTTGAGCATAACTTTTGACTCACAAATCGGATTGATGCAAATCTTTTTGGGTTGGAAAGAAAACTTAAAGGGCTACAACTTTTATGTTTTAGTCGAAGCCTAATTCCACCATTTTAGGGGTCAAGAACACATCAAAAGTTACAAACAGAGAGCTGTCAACATGTTGGGCTACATCAGCCAAAGTTTCGGCTTCCCTACCCCCAATATACGAGTATTATTTTTTTATCATAATCAAATTTCATACTTCAAACCTAGAAAATGCTTTACCTTCAAAATTGAAGGCATCAAATATATTTTAGGAGGTTCGTCATCCTACCTCAATGAAAATATTGGTGACCAAGCCTGTGAAGGAAAAAGGAATTGAGCTTTGAACACCACCCAATTGGAAAATTCCAAGCCTTTCTTCTTCCTCCAAACAACACCAAATGTCCAACCACACTTGATAAAAATATATAATTTTTTCTCTCTTGTTTTTTTCTTCTCTTTGAAGGCACACAATTTATAAGAATCATGGGAGTGTAGAGAAAGTTATTGGTGGAGAAAATAACCTCCACTTCACATGCTTCAAAACAACTAAGGTAAGATCATGCATATATAATAGGTAGCATGATCCAAGAATCATGCTTGCTTTTTTTACTATCTAACCATATAATTTAAAAAATGTATTGGAAGATGGATGGAGATGGGTGGCATGATCCGAGAATCATGCTAACTTTTTGACTAATTAAACAAATTATTTAAAAGATGCTTTAAATGTTTAAATCATGCTAGCTAAGTAATTTTGAAGAATTCTTTAAAGTCATCAATGTAGGGTCTTCTTTTTTACTAATTAGCCACCTAATTTGAGAGATTGTGAGAGATGTATAGAAGATGGAAAATAAAGTTGCCGGGAAATAATTTAGAGCTACTATTCATAAGTCAACTCAATGAATGATAAAGTGAGTTGAAGTGAGTTGAGGTGAGTTAAAGGAAAGGGTTGACCCATGAGTTAATGGGCTTGGGTTGAACCAATTAGGTAATTGGGCTAGGAATTCTTTGGATAAAAGTTTAGAAATTCTACATTAAACTTCCACATAGAGTGGAATTAAATTCAAAAATCTTTCCAACTAATTTTATCATTCCAAAACTTTTCAAATCCTCAATTTTCTAGATTTTTACTATAATAAATATCACCACCACACTTAAACAAATTAATTAAGAGAAAAAAATTCAAGTTATTACAGGACCAGATTGTTTTGAGATGACACTCTTGAATATTGACAGTAAAATTGAGCTCATAAAGTTTATAATATCTAATGTCTGGATGACCTATATGGCCCAAGTGGGAGATTGTTAGTAATTTTTTGAAAGTGGGCCTACATAGTTCAATTATTCGATATTATGCTTTGTCAAAATAAAGTATGAGTGTGGAATGATAGGCCACTTAAGTGTGATTAATTTAATAATATGACCGGGCTGTAGTCACATCTCTATAAGCACCTAATTTGGGTCAGGTTACGTGCGCTAAATGAGTATGGGCTTTGATGTGTAGAAACTATTATTTTATATGGGCCAATTTAATTCTATTATGATGATGGGCTGTAATAGAATCTGGGCCCAATTGCCTTTATATATATGGTTATAGTTCCCACTCCAAACTCTAGGGTCTTCTCATACTTACATCCCATCGTTGTGTGAGACTCAAGGTTTAGGGTTGAAGCTGTGGAAGACAAGCGACCGATTCAATCTATAGTATTCATGGCTACAGGTACGCTTGCGTATTTTTTTTTTATCATCTTCAATGATTTCACATGTATCTTCAGTCAAAGGATTTCTTGTAAATCCTGAAAGCATATGCTTTTTGCAATTTAAATTGTCACAAGTCAAAGCTACATGAAGTTATTTACGTGGGTAAAGTTGTCTCTAAGTCATATTTAGACTTAAAAGTTATTTGAAGTTTCGAAAAAGTTAAAAAAAATTAAAATTAGTATAAAAATGACACGTGACGAAATTTGATTGTTATAAAAAAAGTTGAATTTTTAGTTCTTTTTAGTGTTTGTTAGTTGTTATTTTTACCTTTTATGATTTAAAATAAATTTAAAATATAATAGGATAAATTTGATATTTTTTAAAAAAATAAAAAAGATAAGTAACTAATGTGGCATTTGGTTTACCTTTTTTCTTTTCTATTTTCTATTTTTGTTTTATGTATTAAAAATTTCAAAACGAAAAAATAAAAAATACTCTATTTTCCTTATTTTTGCTTAAAAACTCTCGAAATGATTTTTTATTATTTTTCATTTTATGTGTAAACTATTTTTTTATTTTTAAAACAAAATTTAAAAACACAAGTAATCAAATAAATTTTGAATTGTTTTCTTTATTTTAAAAAAACGTATAATGAAAAATAAACTTAAAAAAATAAAAAATAAAAATAGAAAATAAAAAATAAGAAATAAACCAAATGAGATCTAAAAGTTTAGAAGCTACCTAACTCTCACAACCGGTGCCTCAGCGGGGGACACACCCCATCATGAAAATGCTAATTTAATGTATAAAAGACACTCGCATTACGCACAGATTTGGTTTTAAGATACCTGCGGGCCATTACTCTCAGCTTGCAATGGAATTGAAGGAGACAAATTTCATAGAAGGAGACAAATTTCACGAGGGAAAAACGATTTAACTAAAAGGCATCAATATACTCACAAAAGATTTTAAGTTAATTAATAATCATTATTTTTATGATTGTCACAAGGCATAGTTTGTCCAAACTCTGTGCAAGGCAAAGCGAGTGATTAGTAGTAACTAATTAAAGGGTTTAGCCACAGCAATTCTGTGTATTATTAATTAATTAATTCCACTTAATTTGGTGGCCAAAAGTACTTAATTTTGCTTAACGCCAAATACGCGAAGACATTGATACCAGTTGCATAATTATGTGCCGTGTTGAAAGTTTCTGAACAATTTCTTTTCCTTTTTCTTCTCAGTGATTATTGTGAAATTGGCTGTGACACGAAGGGCGTGAAACTCAAGGTCCATGCGGCCACCAGTGTCTTGTACACAAAATTCTTGATTCATAATGATTTTTTGCATTGACAAAAAGCATCCATCTTCTAATGTTGTTCCTATATATGAAACGTAGCAGACTTTGGAAAAATTAAGAAAGAAGAAGAAGATGTGGAAGCTCAAGGTCGCCGAAGGTGACGGACCCTACTTGTTTAGCACCAACAACTTCGTTGGTAGACAGATATGGGAGTTTGACCCTGATGCTGGGTCACCGGAAGAGCGAGCAGCTGTTGAACAAGCTCGAGAGGATTACAAGAAAACTTTTAAGAAAGATCGAGATCGTGCCTTGCCTTGTGCTGATCTTCTAATGCGAATGCAGGTGAACACAGCGGCCATGGATATATATATATATATATATATTTATATAATAAAATAATACAATTTTTTAAAATATTCATCTCACAAACTAAAATTTAACATTTAAAAATTATTTTTTCTCCTTTTATTCAATGATTGAAATCATTTTTATATTTTTAAACTCCTGCTCAATTCTTATTTTAGTGGATTCTACTATCATCTATTTCACAAAACAGGTTGAACATTTTAAATTTCACCACATCTTAAGGAAGGAGATCATTGCAAATCATAACTACCAATTTAAATTTTCTTTAATTATAATTTTTAGAAAGTTAAATATTTTTAATTAAAGTATCATAATTTATGATTTTTTTTATGATGCTTATCAAAAATTAATTAGAGAGAGACAAAAATACATGCAATAG
Source organism: Vitellaria paradoxa (assembly GCA_019916065.1). Taxonomy (NCBI): domain Eukaryota; kingdom Viridiplantae; phylum Streptophyta; class Magnoliopsida; order Ericales; family Sapotaceae; genus Vitellaria; species Vitellaria paradoxa. Next base: position 9,635,995 of record CM034237.1, on the reverse strand, counting down.
TTAGAGCCTAAAATTAAAAAAAAAATTAAAACTCATGAATTATTATAATTTTTTCAATTTGAACTTTTTGTTCAAAATTTCAACTATATCATAAACTGAATACGAATTTTGTTCAAAGTGCTGTAACCACATATTATCACCAGTTTATATATATATATATATACAATTACAATTTTATTTTCAAAAATAATAAATACGCTCCTCTATTAGCTTCCCCACTCCATATTATTTTTTATTATTATAGCATTATAGAGTAGAAAAAACTAATGGAAAATATAAATATTTTTAACCTTTTATTTTTTATTCAAAAAACCTCACAAAAAATTTAAATAGATTTATTTCTGAGATGTGTAATATTATATAATCTAAAAATTTAGTCAAATAATTAAATAATCAGAATAAAAATTGATAGACTACAAGAGTTTATAGCCACCATGATGTGATGATGGTATTTTTGTAATGCAAAGTTTGTTAATGGGTTAAGTTTTTAAAGATGATTGTTTCGTAATCAGCCATCTGATTTTGGTAATAAAATCGATTGGTAGAATAACATTATTTAACCACGATAATGCAAAAAATATATATAAATTCATCACTTGAACTAATAACTTCATATTTAAAATTATATTTAATTACAATTATACTTCTTTTTGGGTATATTTTTGAATAAAATATCATTTTCTGAACCATTAAATTGCGTGTTTTGACATTCCATTAATTTGCACAGCTTAAAAAGGAGAACAACATTGATCTGAGTATCCCAGCAGTGAGAGTGGGGGAGAGAGAAGAAGTGAATTACGAAGTCGTGACAACTGCTTTGAGGAAAGCCGTTCGACTAAACTGCGCAACTCAAGCTAAAGATGGGCACTGGCCAGCTGAAAATGCTGGACCATTGTTTTTCACTCCGCCTCTGGTAATTAAGTACTTAAAGCCTATGCTTTGGAAACAGATTTTTGCATTAGAATCAAAGTTTCGGTTTAGCAAAATTGACTCCATCCACTGCTAAATTAAGAGTCAGTAAGTCTCTTACATGGACTATGGATTGTTAGAGCCCATTTAAGAGAAAGAACCCGTGTGATGCACGTGTGTGGCCAGTTGAAGAAAGATTGATTGTTGAGTAATTATAGATTCTATTTGGTTTGTTATAAACTTTCGAAAATTTTTAAAAATCTCTACAAGTTATTCACTTTTTATTTTATTGTACGAATTATAAACTCACACTTATCTTATTTTATCTCATTTTTTATTATTTCAAATATATTCATAGTAGTATTGTGAAGTTTCTCCTGTCTCATTTATAATTTACAACATATGGGGATGGAGACCCAAAATGAACAGTATTATGCACTTAGATGGGGTTGTGAAAGCTAGCCGCGGACAATAGGTTTGTGGATCATCTAAACAGATGAATTAATATTGGGTGGTGCGAATCGTTTACGGATTTAAGATTTAAGATTTAGTTACGAAATAAATTTTTAATTTTTATCAACTCTTTTAATTTTTATCAACTTCTACTAATTTTCTTATATGATTATTTTTTTTGAGAAGTATACCAAACACTCAACAATTTAAAATTAATTTACTTACATTTTTTTAACCAAAATTTGACACTTCATATGGGTACCAATAAGAAAAATATTTTTCTACTAAAATAAAATAACAATAGCACTTGTGTAATAAAACAATTTTTAATATGTTATTGTTTTCAAAATGTTAACTCTTCAAAGTTGCTTCATCATTCTGCCGACTTTTTTCATACAAAATTCTCTGACAGCATAACACTATACCCCTGAATTAATAATATGTATTCAAGTGTTGAAATATGTGCTCGAATGTTGAAAATTGCAGATCATCATCCTGCACATTAGTGGGGCAATTGACACTATTCTAACCGCAGAGCACAAGAAGGAGATGATCCGCTTCATCTATCTTCATCAAGTAAGCACTAATCATCAAAGACAATCCAATAAATCTCTCACACTGAAAACTTGTACGAGAGGTAGTAGTATAGTAATAGTAACCAAACAAATGGCATTATGTTTATGTATGTTTGTGTATGTGTATATGTATATGTAGAACGATGATGGTGGATGGGGATTCTACATAGAGGGTCACAGCACTATGATCGGTTCTGCACTTAGCTACGTTGCATTGCGTTTGCTTGGAGAGGGACCTGACGATGGAGAAGATGGTGCAATGACAAGAGGACGAAAATGGATCCTTGACAATGGTGGTGTAACCGAGATACCCGCTTGGGGAAAGATGTATCTTTCGGTAATAATAATATCATTTTCTTTTTTTTTTTTTTAGCATATTCTTCATAGTCTTGAAGTTTATAATAATAGTTTTAAATATCTGATGGAATTGAAAAGTTTGAATTTCTCTTGCACTCCTTGGAAAGTATGAATTTAGTAGTTTTTGATTTCGTTTTGGTGAGAATTTATATCAAATTTACGTTTGAAATTAAATTAAAATTTTATGAGTTGATTTGATTTGATTTTTATCATTTAAATTTAAAAATTTTTATACTATTTGAAATCTAATTCAAAGTAATAGGATTTAATTAAATTTTATTTTCTTCTTTATATCATTTGAGCTTTATTTTCTCTCTTTTTTTTAATAATAGAGTCAAATTTAAAATATTTTCAAATAAATTCAATTTAATTTTTAAATTTAATTAATTGTGTGGTCCAAGCACGAAATTTTATTTATTAAATTAAATAAAATTACCTTAATTGTTTACTTTAAAATTAAATCAGTCCTATGAAATGAATGTTTCCAAACTGGTTAAATTAAAATGCTTTTGAATATCTCCTTTACAGGTGCTGGGAGCGTATGAATGGTCAGGCTGCAACCCACTGCCTCCAGAAATCTGGCTTCTCCCTTCATTTTTGACACATCATCCGGGTAAAGCACAAGTCAAATTACTTGTGGGGTATACTACCAAAACAATTCTACATAAAGTGTAGACGTGTCAAATCACATTACGTATATTATTATATAGAGGGGTAATAAATTCTAATTTGACCAGTTTTTTATTTTAAATTAATTGAACCAAAATTTTATTATAGTATCCTTATTATTTTTTCTAGAAGATTTTCTTTCCTATATTCATAGAAAACTTTTATCCTCTATAAAGCTGGAATTCATTTTCTACATGTAATTGCTAATTTGCACAATATCATCGTACCTTTTGAAATTATTTTATGTAGTCCTCCTTTTTTTCTCCTTTCGGAAATTTTGTATAGTCTTGTGCTACTCAACCTAAGAGCAGGTTTGATAGTTCAAAAGTTACCAAAATATATCAAAAATTTTAAACTTTTATTAACTTTTATCATTTTTATTTTTGTTCGTATACTTTCAAAATTTTAATTTTATAAACTTTTAAAAAAAAGTTATATAGAATTACAAAAAGTTACCCAATTTTTTAATTTTTTTCAATTTTCTCAACTTTTTAATACGATTTTTGACTAAATCCATTGAAACGGGTTTTTTTTACTATTCCAATGAATTTTTTTTGATGAATTTTAGTTAATCTTTTAAATACCAAAAAATAACTAATACAACTTTTTTTTTTAATTTTTTATATTTTTCCATCGTCCAAACACCCTATATATCAATGCAGGAAAAATATGGTGTTTTTGTCGCACAACTTACTTGCCAATGTCATACTTATATGCGAAGAAATACCATGGGCCAATCACTGATCTGGTTAAGTCATTAAGGCAAGAAATTCACACCAAGCCATACCAGGAGATAGATTGGAATAAAACACGCCATAACTGTTGTAAGGTACGTTATCGAATTTACCACTGATATATATATATATATATATATCAGTGTGTGCGTACTCCCATTAATTTCAATTTCAGTATAGAAGAAAATTAAATATTCTTAATGAAGACCATTCTACATATAATATGTAAACCAGGAAGATCTCTACTACCCTCATACTTTTATACAAGATCTGCTTTGGAACAGTCTTCATTACCTCAGTGAGCCAGTGATGAACATATGGCCCTTCAAAAAGATTAGAGAAAGAGCCATTCGGAAAGTGGTCAAGCACATGCGCTATTCAGCCGAGAGTAGCAGATACATCACCATAGGGTGTATAGAAAAGGTGAGTTAAAAAAAAAAATCAAAAATCAAAAAGATTAATTTTTAACTTTGTATTCTTAGTTGTATTTGAAATGAATCTATTACATGTATATATATATATATATGTTGTTCTTACTGCAAACAGTGTCTGCAAATGATGTGTTGGTGGGCCGAGAACCCAGAAGGTGATGAGTTCAAGTATCATCTTGCCAGAATTCCTGATTTCTTGTGGCTTGCGGAAGACGGCATGAAAATGCAGGTAGGTTTTACTATAGTTTCCGCCGTAAAAAATTTTGGTGGACTTGGGAGAACTCACATCGATCGCTCTCTAACGTCACTTCCAAATATCAAGTTAGAATTACTAAATTTTAATTTAACAATTCAAATTCATTCACATATTTTTAATCTAAAAAACGTTTACTAACATTATGATATCTTTAATTTAATCAAAAAAATGAATTTGAACTGTTAGATGTTAATCCAATAATTCCTGAATTTGATGTCATGCGGTTGACATAGTTTTCTTTTTCATTTTTGGTAATTGTTAGGGACTGTACAATTGTTAAGGATTAAATTTAACTTGGGTCTCCTTTCAATTAATTGTAGACTTTTGGTAGCCAGCTATGGGACTGTACCCTAACAACTCAAGCACTTATTGCTAGTAACATGTTTGATGAATGTGGAGACGCTCTAAAGAAGGCTCACTTTTACGTCAAAGAATCACAGGTTTCTTCTTACCTAGCTACTATCACATTAAAGAACAAAAATTAATTAACGTTTATAAGTATATGTGTTTATCATTATTTCCTTCCATTTAACTTATATATAATTCTTTTTCGTATCTTTAAATTTAAAAAGATTAAAGAAAATCCGCCTGGGGATTTCGAGAGTATGTATCGCCACTTGTCTAAAGGAGCATGGACCTTCTCTGATCAAGATCACGGTTGGGCAGTCTCCGACTGCACAGCTGAAGCGCTGAAGGTAATTTATATTAATTACTCTTGAACACATTTAGAGAAATTCACTAATTAATTAATTAGGTTTTCTCACTTTTTTTTTTTTTTAAACCTGCAGTGTCTAATGCTACTTTCACAAATGCCACCGGAAATAGTGGGAGAAAAAGCTGATGCGGAGCGATTGTATGACGCAGTGAATGTGTTACTTTATCTACAGGTAAAAAAAGGAAAAAAAAAAAATTGAAATTGTCCATTTATTTTCACCATTAATTGATGATAATTGAAGTTTAAATTTGAAGTCATGAAGACATGTGATTTTGATCGTTGAAGTTTCACTTTTTTTACTCTCCTCCCAGAACCCTGAAAGTGGTGGCTTTGGGATCTGGGAGCCTCCAGTTCCACTACCATATTTACAGGTAATTATACTTTATTCACTTCCACTTATCTATAAATTATTAACAAAAGAACAATCCCTATGTTATCAATTAAATTATAATTAACGGTGGAAACAAATTGAGATAACTCTATTTTGATTTCTAACTAAAATTCGTTTGAATTAATTTTAATTTGTGACTTGTTTAGATTCGACTTGAAAACTTACAAGTGAGTTCGATAAATAATATATATATAATTTTTTTATAAAATATTTTTATATTTTTTTAATAATCTTTTTATTATATTTTTATTATATTTTAAACTAAAACAATATCGTTTTGATTTAATCGAACTATATCTGAGCCGAGTTCGAGTTTACATTTTTATTTATTAAGTCAGACTCGATTTTATATAAAAATTTGAATTGAGCTTGGGTTCAAGATTGAACAAATTTAAACTCAGCTCAATTTGACTCATTTTCACCCCTAAAATTCATAACCTATAAACAAAACAATACGATGGTGGTGGACCATTTCTATGTCCTTATAATTTCTCATTTTTCAGGCGTTGAATCCGTCCGAACTCTTTGCTGATATTGTGGTCGAGAAAGAGTAAGATATTATCATAATTATTGTTGTCACGTAAGGATTATTTTCTCACAAACGGTTAAGATTGCAAATTCTATTATCTGATGTAGACATGTTGAATGCACTGCGGCTATCATCCAAAGTTTGGTGAAATTCAAACGTTTATACCCGGGGCATCGAGCTAAAGAAATAGAAATTTCGGTGGAAAAAGCATTGGGTTTTCTGGAAGAGAGTCAATGGCCTGATGGTTCTTGGTGAGTTCTCTTTTAGCTTTTTTTTTTTTTTTTTTTTTTTTCTCGTCATTTATTTGACTGAAGAGCAATTAAATGGAAATTAATTTTAACTTTATATATGTATATATACAATATTGTTGGCAGGTATGGCTATTGGGGGATTTGTTTTATTTACGGCACATTTTTCTCTATTGGAGGGTTAGTTGCTGGTGGCAAGACCTATAATAACAGTGATGCAGTTCGTCGAGCTGTTCAATTTTTGCTTTCAATACAAAATCAGGAAGGGGGCTGGGGTGAAAGCCTTGAATCATGCCCATCCATGGTATGTAACTGCCTATATCTATTCACTTCTTCATGTTTAAGTAGAGTGAAAACCGAGCTCATTTCTGTGTAATTATAGTGAATTTACGTATACTAGTAATAGTCCGTCTTTATAATATTCTTAACAAAATTAGTTTAAATTTTTTATATAGTTAAAAATTTGGACAAAAAAATTTTAATTGAAAAAATTGTGATAATTTATGTATTTTAATTTTTTTTCAAAATTTTAGAATCTAACAGTTACTATATGTGTTTTAATCTCTCTCTCTCTCTAATTAATTTTTAATAAGCATTATAAAAAAATACAAATTATTGTATTCTAATTTAGAAGGTTCAACTTCTTAAAAGTCATAATTGGACGGAATCTAAATTGGCAGTTCTGATTTGCATATGATTTCTACATTTGAAATATAATGAAATTTAAAATACTCAAATCGTTTTTGTGAGATAGGTGATAATAGGTTTTACTAAAATAAAAATTAAGCGAAAAGTTAAAAATATAAAAATAATCTCAATCGTTGATTGAAAGAAAAAATAATTCTTTACCAGTGGATCTTAATTTGTAAGAGGGACATTTTCAAAAATTATTATATTTTATTATATATATTAGAAAAAATAATAAAAACATATATTTATTATGGTTCAACAGTATGAATATGATATATCTGCGTCTTTATTTAAGAACTCTAAGAGCAAGGTTATATTTACAAGATTTTCTATTTCTCTATTCCAAAAAATAAAAATAAAAATAAATAAATAAATAATTCTATGTAAATAATTCTTACAAGCCCATTTTATATATCAGGGGTGCTAGGGTTACAACTTGTCTCTAATGGGGCACGTTCAACCTCGTAAACAACAACAGCATTTCTGCATATAAAGAACATTTCTATTTAATTGTGGACTTTAAGTAGTTAAATAATTCCTAATTCACTAATTACATTTATTTTTCTTGTCCGTGATCATTGTTTCCATGGAACAGAAATATCAACCGCTGCCAGGGAATCGAACAAATCTAGTACAAACATCGTGGGCAATGCTAGGTCTTCTTTACAGTGGACAGGTTAGTGTTTAGGTGTGACTGATTTATTCTCAAACGATATCGCTCGTATTTTTCTCCTAATATTTTTTTTTTTAAATTTTCTAATGGCTTTCATTTTCCTAGTAAGGGGGGCTAATCTTCTTAATTTTCAATTACATTTTTTAATTTTTTTTATAATTATAAAAGGAAAACAATTTTCAATGTACCATGTACGACTCTCATTTGGGAACATTAATTGTCCAATGTCCTGGAAACAATAGTTTACTTACATTGACTCTTCCTTATTAACTAGGTTGAAAGAGATCCCACACCATTGCATAGAGCAGCAAAGCTTTTAATCAACTCCCAGATGGACGATGGTGATTTCCCTCAACAGGTATTGTTTTTATAAATCTTATAAAATTTTGTATGCTAACACTGCTAAAATATTTTGTGAAATAATACACATCACTAAAACAAACCTAAATTTTTATTGATCAATTGATTCTATCATTGAGCGTATACAAATTTATTACCCAATACATGTTGTTTTCACAAAATTGGCACAATATATGCGGTACTAAAAGTATTCTGTGATAATAATTACTTTCATCACAAATTTTTATATGTTTAAAGATGATCACACTAATTTATTCAAAATAATGTTAAAATCTATGATAAAATTATTAGTTATTTAAATATAATTCCTCGATGTAATTATCTTTTAATGACATTTAATAAGATACTTTTTATAAAAAAATACTTTTAGTGGACTCTAACATGTCGTAATAACAATGTGATGAGAATATGACATCACTAAAATATGTATATAATAATAAACTTTTACATTGTGATGAATTTTTCATGGCTAAAATTCATATTTTTTGTAGTGAATATTTCAAATAACTTAACCATTTGCTCGTGCCATCAGTTGTATAGAATTTTCTTTCTTTAATTATATTAATTATAGATAGAAGTTCTAAATTACATAAATTTTTTTCTCTCAAACAATGAAACAGGAAATTACTGGAGTGTACATGAAGAATTGTATGCTGCATTATGCAGCATACAGGAGTATGTACCCAATGTGGGCATTGGGAGAATATCGCAAACGTGTTTGGTCATCTTTCTAGTCACTATCTATGTTTTCGATGTGGACACTAAAAGAATTTCACAAATATATTTGATCAAATAAAGTGGCAACATGATATGTGTGTGTGCCAGTGAAAAGTACATCATTAATACAATATTGAAGAAATCCCCCTTGTGTGTTTTTCTTATTCAAATTAATTTATAATCTCTTGTGCTATTAACCCATCAAGAGATATTTTTATTTCATTTTTAATTAAAGGAAAAAGAGTTCTACAATTGAATGAAAAACAATATGTACTTAACTAAATTTTGGAATCAATGGTTACTCAAAATGTAACAAACAACATCCACCTAATTAGCAGTAATTTCAATATTGGCACTTAGCATTTACCAAATGGCTACATCTAAGACTCCATTTGGTTTGCTATAAATTTTTGAAAATTTCAGAAAATAATTAAAAATTATCCATTTTTTATCTTACTAGATGAATTATGAACTTATAATTTATCTCACTTTATCTCATTTTTTATCACTTCAAACACACCCTAAATTGTTTAGTGATATTATCATATATTCTTCTCTCTCTACTTTTTACTTTCATGTTAAGGTTATCGCAATTGAGGAGAGTAGAAATGTTGAGGGGATGAAAGTTAAAAGATTTTGTGGGGTCTTTGCCAAACATTGAAGCCCAATAAGCCTAAAGACTTTACATTAATTTAAGGCTATTAAAGTGGAGGGTAACGATTTTAGTGATGATGATAGCATATCTTTAAAAGATGTTGGTAAAGTTATACTGAAATATTTCATAATTTTTCAAGAAAGGGAATGAGAATATTCAAAAAATGAAAAAGGAAGACTTCAGTAAAAAGTTCAACAAATAAATAAATAAATGATGTAAGATATGCAATGTGGTAATAGAGTAATTATTTTATTTTTTTTAGATTATATATATATATCCTTCTAAATACATGATTAACCTATAATACACTAGTACCCACATTTATTTATTATACTTAATTTTTATTGATTGCACACATACAAAATGCTAGGACTCTAGGAAAATATAAAAATTTATCACGAAACGAGAGTTTTGTAATTAAAGTTGCATAAGTACTTATGGATTTGAATTCGATGAATTTAGTATCAATTATTTAAGAAGAATTGTTCAAAAATAACTTTGCTACTTTAGATCGAAATTTCATTATGAATTAGTTAACGTGATGATGCATACGATGGCGGTTTAACTATTTTAAGAAGGAAGAAGTGCTACTACCGGTACTTTAATAATAATTATTAAAAAAATATTCATGTATTATTTAATAAATTAACTCTCTCATTTATATTTTAATGTATTTTAATCTTAAATTTATTAATTTAAGATTATTAATTATCCAAACCAAACTTTGTAGGTATAGTTTTTTTTTTTTTTTTTCCTTCGTTACTTTTTAAAGAAGAAAAAGGTTGATCCATCATCCTCAAATTATGCCCATCAAAGGTTATGACTAAAGTAATTAAGAAGCCTAATCATTATCCCAACCCATATTAATTAATTGATAGCCTCTCTCCCGGAGACTATAATCAACATATACTTCAATCCACACTTGCTAAAAGTTTGCTGTGCCCATACACGAGATACAACGGGACACGTATTATTTATTGTCTTTAACCTCTTTAAAGCTGTGTTTGGGTTAGGAGAAGTGGGGAGGGAGAGGTTCAGTGAGATTCTCAAAATACCCATTATTTTTAAATGCAATTACGAACAAGAACAATGATACCTTTGTAATTTAATTCAATACAAATAGTATTATAGAAAAGTTACTCGCAACTCATCCAAAACCATCCTAATTACCCACCTCCCAAACACTTCGTAAGATAACTGGACCCGACCGTTTGATAGCCATTGACGGTGTCACAGCCATCCATTTGCCGAATGATTTTTTAAAAGTTAAATCACACTTATTTATATTATTTTAAAATATTATTAACATTTTCGTTGAATCAAAATTTTAAATAATTTTTTTACCCTCTCTTTTTTACATTTTTGTCAACATTTTTACCAAAAAGTCTTTAAAAATTATTTTTACTTATTTTTATTTATTTTTTGAGAATTTTTATAAAAAAAACTGACTCATATATGAGAGAGAAATGTATAAAATAAGAAAAATACTTATATAAAATTTTGGTCACTTTGAAGTTTTCTATTAAATTTTTATGATTGATTTAATAGAGATATTAATGTTGACAACGTTTTAAAATAAAGATAATAAGTAGTTTTAAATGTTAAGAGAATAAATATAATTACTTAAATATTAAGGGGTGATAAGTATAATTTAAATTATTTAATCTTCCTTTTAAGATGAGTTAAGAAATACAGTATTTTCGGAAAGTGTTGTTGGACCCCACCATCTATCAAAATGCTACTGTTATGATAGCGTACCGGACCGGTTGGCCCAAGTTGAACCAATACTATATATTACATAAATGAGTTAATGGTATTCATATAAATGCTGTGGTTATGAATGAATTTATCTATACTGTTACATAAAAAGAATATTAAGAATATTTAGTGAAGTATAAAAATTAACGAAATCCCAATTTTAATAAAAATTTTGTGCGTTCTTCTTAACTTCTCATAATTATTAATATTTTTATAAAAAATATAAAGAATTTTTTAATAACTACTACTTAATTAAGTAAATTTAATTTTATATTTTTAGTACTTCTTGAATACTTTTTTTAATCACCCATTACTTTTATATTTTTTACTTTTTTTTTAATGTCACTTAGTTATAAATTATTTACTTAAATACTATTTAAAACAACCTAATATTTTATAAGTGAACGGTTCAGTATTTTTATTTTAAATTTGTTTAGTAATTTATTTGAAATTAAAAATATATATTCACCTCAAAGGAAAAAAAAAAATCACACACTGTTGTTTGTGAGTCTAGTACGAAATATCACATCTTCCATATCAAATCAATCATAAATAGTAGCCAATTCAGGTGTGTATATATATATTACCGGTGCCAATGGCACGAAAATATAATTTAACTTATAAAAAAATTTAAATTTAAATTTGTAATTAAAATAAATTTATATAAAAAATTGTAAAAATAACTTAGAAACAATTTAAAATAAATTTACGTAAAAAGCTATAAAAATAATCGTAAAAAATAAAAATTACTAAAAAATAAATAAAATGAAATACAGAAGACAATTGGTGAAGTACTTATTTCTTTACTTTTGTTTTTTATTCAATTTTTTGAGTATAATTGTTTATATGGAATTTTCTCAAATAAAGTGAAAACTTAGTTCACAAAAAAAAATGAAAAGTAAATGTTTTTGATCAAAATAAAATTTTTTAAATTATAAAAATTAATACACTATTATATGTGTTGTAAATATTCACAAACCAACAAAATATTGGTAGAATGTAAAATTTTGAGATTTTGCCAGAATCAATTTCTATTAGTATCTGATGGAATTTAAAAATAATAATAATTTGAGATAATAATAATTTGAGAGAGATAAAGAAATTTAAAAAAAATATTAAAGAGGCTCGCCCATATAATTAACAAAAAATATTCATAATGAAATGATTATAAAATTTTTATTATCAAAAATTAAGATTAAAAGAATTGCAAATCTAGGAGTCCGTAAAAGTATTATTTATATAATTGTTTAGCCACTACTTGATTTATACAATTCAACACCTAATAATTAATTTTCATTTTATGCACAGTTGTTATAGAAAGATAGAAAAAGAATAATTTCATAATTAACTCAACAAATGCAAAATTGATGAGAAAAAAAAACATTTTATCTAATACTTTGTTAAATTTTTATAGGTTATTTTGATAATTTTTTATATAAATTTAAAAAATAAATTTAAATTTAATATTTAAAATTTAAATTAAAATATTATTTTAAATTAAATCCCTCACCCGCCCTAACTCTCTCTCAAAAATTAAAAAAATATTATCACATTTTTAATATTAATGTAATAATATTTGTAATTATTTTTACAACTTTTTTATTTATGATAATTATTTTTATTGTTTATTTTGATATTTTTATATAAATTTAAAAAATAACCTCTCCTGTGCCCCTCACCTGCCCCAACTCTCTCTCTGTCTCCTGTGCCCCTCACCCGCCCCAACTCTCTCTTTCTCTCTCCTGTGCCCCCGGCCCACCCCTCTCCCTCCCCCATCTCCCTCTCTCTCCCCGGCCCCACCCCCTCTCTCTTGCCCACAGCTCACTCTGCATACTCACACTCTCTTACTTTCTCTCTCTCTCACACATAGACACGTATATAACGGTATAATCAAAACAATGAGCAAATTTGTATAATAGATATACATACATAGAGTGAGCATCCCTCCAGCTGTATCAGCCAATAACACCAACATTAATATTCAAGACACTTTATGTTTTTACCCTACCCACATTTATTCGGTGCCGTTCCGTAGTGACATTTTTTTTAAATTTTGTTAAAATTATTAAAAATTCTTAAAATTTGAAGTTTGCTAAATGCACTATTAAAAATAACTTGAAAGAGCCTTGTTTAAAATTCCATACTTATAACATATTTGATATCCTTATTAGTTATTAACAGTGAAACAGTTTTTATTTTACAGATAACAAGTATTATATCAATCGCTTATATTATATGTAATAATAATAACTGTATGTCGTTTTAGTAAGAACAAAAATTACTTTGACATTAATAATTCATTCTTCATACATATATATACATATATAAATGCATTCATATGATTTAATTTCAATACAATATTAATTACACAAAGGAATCTCAAAACTTGAATTCATAATTGTTATTTTTTTGTATTTTATTAAAACACAAGCAATGCAAAACTAGTTACCAAGTGCATCATCCTCGTTATGTACTAACCAAATTGAGTCAAATTGAGAGACTTAAAAGGTCGGGATCTTCTTTATTAAGGTCTCTCTCTCTCTTTCTCTCTCTCTGTGGCAAAGATCACATGCACATGCTAGTATACGTGTAAATGGGGCCTTCCCTTGATACATTCCACTATGACATGTCATTTGGTGGCAAAAAGCAATCCAAATGCTGAGCTAGATCAACATGCTCTACACACAAGACATGTTTTTAGCAGAAGGTTCAAAGGAGACCATGCTACTCCACAGATCTCAAAATTCTTTATGTATTAATGAACTTGTTGGTCCGCATGTGCGCCGTGTTCTATACACATATATATACAATATATATATAAATATTTATACTATAATACTTAAAAAAAAATATTTCTTTCTTCTCTTCTTTTTCATTCTAATCTTATGTGACATGTTTCAATACTCTCCATTCTCTAAATGCTATTTTCTCATTCATTCACAAAGAATAGTTTTTTTTTTTTTTTTTTGGTCGCACATCGGTAGATTAATAGATTTTACTTTTTCATTTATGTATAAAGCCACTAAAATTATAACAAATGATCTTAATTAATGTGAAAACTCATGAATTTACAAAATGGGCCTATTTGCTTATTGGTTCATTATAGTTTGGCCAATTTGCTTATTATTAATTTGTAGCTATAAAATTAGTGTCCGAATATTAATTTAGGAAAGGGATTTGAAATTATTGAATATTACTTAAATTTAAAAAAATTAATATATTCTTAATTTAAAAGTATAAAAAAATGCCTAGATGTTAATATTAATAAAAATGCTTTAATATTAATAATTAGGTTTAGGAGTAATAATTTTTATAAAAATTTAAATTTATCATGTTGAAGATTAGGTTGAAAAATTACTATAGTAATATTTTTAATTCAAGTGAAAACTTTTTAAAATAAAAAAAACCAGTTCGATTAAGTAGGTTTGAGATTTAATATATATTTTTGAGTCAAATTGAATTTTTAAAATTGAGTCAGATTGAGATTTGATAAAATATAAATTTTTAATATTCATATAAAATTATGATTTAATCGTATCTATCTACTAATTAAAATTGACCTAAATAAAAAGATATAAGTATAAAAAAATAATTCAATAACTATTATTTAAAATTATACAACTTTATTAAAATAATTATAATATATTTAAATATTTATTTTTATCAATAAAAGATTTTATTTATTATTATATAATTTCGTGTATCGAACGGCTGAACATTAGTGTGTATATATAAATATATATGAGGGCGAGCTTATATGGCCCCGTCTCTGCAACAAAATCTAAAGCTCCTTTTGAAAAAGTATCGGTGGCACTTGCCAATGCTGACGGTTAGGGCAAGGGAATAAAGATGGGCCGGCCTTTGTCTGCTGAAGATAAGAAATAAAGTACCAAACAAAAGCTTAACCTTTTGCAATTTGATTTACATTATCTCCAAATTTATTCTGAAACCTTATATTTGAAAAATATCATACATGGTTTGAAAGAGAGAACCAAGGAAGAAAAGCAACCTTGAGAAATGTTTACATAAATATATATATATATATATATATAGGAAACAGTTATGGAATCCACGTCCAAAAGTTAGGACCTTTCCTGGCAACCAATGAGAGGATTCTTACAAAGATTGATCTCACTATTCTCTAATGTAAAAAAAATAAAATAAAATAACATACTCACATATTTCCGGTCCTTGATAAAAGGAAAAAGAAATGAAAAGTAAACTGAGCAACAATTTTTCAACATCATTTAATTATAAATATTGATAGGATAGTATTGACCTTGTCCATTCTTCGCTAAAAAGTAAGCTTATCCTCTCATCAATGGATTGAGACCATTCAATTAATTGGCTAGTGTGGATCACTGTGGGTTATATTGATAGAATTCTGTCCATTGATGATAAAAAAAAAATGAAACCTTAGAAGCTGGAAGGGGAGCTCAATCTTCTCACTTACCCATCAACTTAATGAAGTTTTTGTGTAGTTGAGAAAAATGGGTAACCTTTCGTTTGATGCCATTCCTGAACTTCTCTCTTCCGGAACTTCTCTCTTGTATAATTTTTGAAGTCCAAAAAGGGCCCAAAAGGTCAACGCCATTCATTTCCAAAAGGCATGTTCCCATGGCCTTCATAAGCTTAAAATTGTCTTCTTATGATTAATTGGAAGGCCAGCAAATGCACCAACATCCAGTACTTCAAGCTTTGATATCCCATGTTTCCTACCTGATTCAGAATAAATACCGTCAAAACAGGTCAGAGAGAGAGCGATAGATAGAGAGAGGGAGAGAGGGCGAGAGGGAGAGAGAGAGCATCAGATTATTATTGGTGTCCAAAAATATATATCATCCTCTCATCTTAAAAAAGCAATATATATCATACGACAAAAATATGACATACCCATAAGCTAAAATGTTGGTGTAACATTCTAAAATGTACAACTTGCATTACTATATACAAATTTTACACACTTCCTCCCTGGCCAACTTTACAATTGCTATGTATGTTCTTTGATGTGGGAACGAAATTTGAGATGTTGAAAGAGAAGGCAATTACGTCAAAAAAAAATTTATATCAAAATCAGTTGTCAAAATGAGATGGAGAGATGTGTATCTATCATTTTCAATGAAAACACTCGGAAAAATATATTTTAGTAACAAAAATGTCTTTTAATACATCATTTCGATAATTTTTCTAATAAATTTTTCTGTCAAAATAATATTTTTTACGATGGCGGTCGAGAGAAAGTAAAATAAATAAATAAAGTGGTTTTACCTGAGTGGTTCTAGCAGAAGAAGTTAGAGAAATGGAAGCTGATGAAGTGCCGGACGAGGCAGTGATCCCCACATTGTAGACCATTGTTTCATCAGGTTGAAACAGGCCATAGTTCCTCTCTGAACTTGGTCCAGGCTTCAAGTCCTCATTGAACAAAGCGAACAAATAAACCTCTAATCTAGCATTAGGCCTCAAAGGAGTTCCTTCATTTCCCAATTGCCTTCTCAACAGGTTCCGGTTATAAATGCCCGCATTCTCTACTGTCGCCCCGAGTTCATCCGGGTCACCTTTCGAAGGCCAACCCGTCTCCGAAACCCGAACCTCTAACCCTCCAAAACCCATTCTAGCAGCAGCAAATACAACTGCATCTACCTGAGCATATAGCATGTTGTCATAGTGTAGTTTGGTGTTAGGATCAACCATTCCCGGGTTAGGGTTCAACAACACATAGTCTAAAGAAACCCTATTCGGGTCATCCTTGTAAGCAAAATATGGGTAGGCATTGATCCAAAATGGGGCATTAGTACTTGCTAAGAACTTCAAAAACTGTGGCATAATTCCGGCGAGCTCAGCCCGGAAACATCCGGCGGAAGGAGGGTATGAGACTGCGAGCACCGCAAGAGAACTTGGAGTAGAGACTTGAATGTACTGATCTAGTCCTAGTTGAACCAAAGCCGAATGAATGCTGACCATGGCCGGCACGAGCTTGTCCATTAGCGTCAAGTCGTCGCCGGTGAAGACCTCGTTGCCCACCGCGATTCCGGTGATCTTGGTGGCCGGAAAATATGGCCTCACGTGGGTGCTTACCCATTGAAGGGCTTGTTGTTGATCCATTAATTGGCCTAGAATTTCGTTCTCAACCGTGACGATGAGTTCAATGCCGGAATTGACAAATGCCGTCAAAACCTGAGGATTGGTGCCGTAAATTCTTGCTTTTGTGAGGTTAACTGATCGCAAGAGCTCCAGAACTTTCTCCGGCGGTGGCAAGTTGTTGGCGACTTGGCCATAGTTGATGCCAGGTGATTCAACTCTTCCTAGAAAGCCATAATCCGTCGCCATAGATTCAAAGAATAATTAGGTCAACATAATGTACTCTGGAAAATAATAATAATAATAATAAATAATGAAGGCTCAAAATGATGATGGGTTTAAGTCCTATGAATAAGAAAAGATTGGAGACATAAACATGGATACCCTCAAGAAAGAAGGTACCTGAGGAAGAGAGAGAGAATATAAGAAGAGTATTCAAGAAGGCAATTCTTCTAAAAGGCGTTGCCATGCAGACAAAGAGAAAGATCGCCTTGATAAATTCGAGTGAGAGAGAGAGAGAGAGAAGCCAGAGGAGGGGAAGAGAGAGATTTGATAGAGTGTATGTATATATATGTGTATGTTATGAATTCCTTTCTTTACTTGTTTGAAATTTGTTTTTCCTTTTTTTCTGGGCAAGGAGTTCGTAGGTTGCCTTTTTTTTTTTTTTTTGGTTTGTAGTTCGTAGGTTGCCTTGCCTTGGTTTCTCATCTTCTCTGCCTCTAAACTGATTAAATATATGTATATATATATTCCGATGTATAATACCGTCTTTCCAAGAAAGCCAACTCTTCATAAATGTGACAACTATGCTCTCAGCAACTTACTTCACTTGAAAGAAAAAAGAGAGAGAGATTAAAAAAAAAAAAAAAAAAAACATTGCTGTAGTGATAGTGCAATTGTAAAGATTAGGGTGACGTTAGGATTTTATTATAAATCATGAAGGCAATAGGCGAGACAATCTAATCCATACCGTATGGATATAAATGTGCTATTAAAAGGGAAAGGTATTCGATTGATGATCAGATGATGAAGGGATTGTATTTCCTTTTTCACTTCTAGAGTTTATTTATTTTCACCTGTTTGATATATATATATATATATCCTCTTTTAGTTTTCAGTGCATGTGGTAATTATTAGCAACAAAACACAAAAAGTTGGCACTTTTCCTACTAACCTTTTACCTGGATCCATCTATTCTTGCTAATGGTAAACACATTTTTAATTCAAACTTAAAAACCATCCATTTAATTTTCTATAACAAACTACAATTTAAATGGGATCTATTGGTCCATTATAAGCATATAATATGCATGGTATGCCTGAAAATGCACATATAAAACACATATATATACATAAAGCATCTGTTGACTAAAGTTCCTCAAATGTCCAATGGAAACCACAGAAATAACATGCTATTGGTTGCACATCCTCTCTACTTTAAAACACATATACGAGATTATAATTAAGCACTCCAGATATTAAACAATTTGTGAGGCCAATTATCCTCCTCTACTAATTAATTAAAGGTTCAACTTACTATGGTCCTTAATTTATCTGGAATAGTTATTGTATGCAATGGAGTTAGAAAACCTTTTGACACATTCGTGCCAATGTTGTTGAATATGTCCCTACACATCTATCGATTCAAGTGAGTTGTACAAACTCCCCCCCCCCCCAAAAAAAAGTAGAATTGTACAAAAAAACAAAATAGCAAAGAAATTTGAATTTGGCTTTACATTGTAAGGAACCCTGTTGTTATTATTATTATTATTATTATTATTATTATTTAACCTTAGGAAATCATATTCTATTTTTTAAACATAAACGCACAACCTAACATTTCAACTCAAAAAATTAGAAGGTCAGGTGAGAGATATAAACTACACACAAACACCTTAACTGTTTCGATATGGGATAGTTTACCGACTGTAACCCTATTGCCACATGAGAAAAATAGCAAGATTTTTAATTTACATAGTTCTGATGGCCATTTTGGTTTGCAATGCTGCTAAGGAAAGCCAAGCTGTATGTATGCATGTATGTGTGTGTGTATGTGTGTATATTGAATAAAGATTAAGTAAAACTCTAGATTGAAAGCTATTTGGCCAGAAAGGCTCTTAAAAGTTTGTGGCTCCAAAATCTGAATAAAGACTTCGCAATCTTTCTTTGCCAATCTTCTAGTTTTCCCTGAAGTGGATAATGTTAATAACATTATGTTGTTGGAAGTTTCCAGCGGTCATCCAAAAAGAGGGAACTGCCAAACCCATATGCCATACTATAACTATTGGGATTTGGGGGCTGGAATTATTTTTAATGTCAGTTCAAAAACTTAAGGTGGGAATTAAAATAAATGTGAATGCATTTCAATAGTTCGATTTTAATTCAACAATATCTGATTTTAATATCACCGAAGTAACATTAAAAATAATATCAACCACCTCCTTTTATAACTATTTTACTGTTAAGCCTGCTTTATTATTGAAAATGTTATTAGTTAATGTTAAGTATATTTTAATTTTAGCCTAATAAGTTTTTAAAAAATAAATAAATAACTATCCATTCTGGGAGTTAATGGAGTTTGGGAAGCTAAAAGGCATGCATTCGGCATTTCTCAATTCTATTTTATTATATTAATTGTTTCATAAAAATTTATATTAATTAATATGGAATGATTTTTATAAAAAATATGGCATTTTATTGGATATTTATTTTTTTAAATATAGCCCCATAGCACAACTACATTATTCTGGTGCCTAATTTTATAAAAATAAATAAATAGATATATAAGAATGTTGGTATAATATTATCCTAGGATATTATACGAGCATGATTCACTTTATTATCATTCAAGAATTGTTTTCATACAATGCAAAATGTAAACGAAATTTTATTTAGGGCCTGTTTGGCAAATCAATCTTTGATAATTTTTATTTTAGTGTTGACACGTGTCACTTGCTGGTAACTTTTATGTGTTGGGTAAAAAAAATTGTAAAAGTTAAAAAAAATTAGAGAAAATTAAAAAAAAAAAAAACTGATAATTTTATGTGTGGTAATTTTTTTATTTGCACAGTAAATTTTAGTGAAAAAAGTTAAATAAATTAAAAAAATTATAATTTTTTACAAATTTACCAAACCCTTAGTGGGGGAGAAGAATGATCGCGGAACACTAAAAGCAATATCATTTAACTACAAAAATAATGACAAGGACGAAGATGCTAAAACTTTATTACATAGTGTTGTAATCCTAATTAATTATACAATATCATGCATATATATATATAGAGAGAGAGAGAGAGAGGGAGAGAGAGGCCCATCTTGATTAAACAAACTGAGCTTATTGGAGCATATATAATTAAAAGCGTGTTGGGATTGTAATTAATGAAACGAATTACACGGAAGTGGGATTTTGGGTCATTTTAGAATAAAGTGAGAAAACTTTTTGAGAAGAAGGCAAGCAAGACATTGAAAAATTGCAAGCTTTTGCATTTTGGGTGAGAACTTCAAAGATGGCTCTGCTTAATTTGGCCAATGAATTGAAGAACGTGTGAAAGAAGCGTTTGGTAAGTGGATAAGGAAATGGTATTACGTGAGACTTGAAAATGAGAGATGCAAGTGCATGTCCTTATCCTAAAGCTCTCCTTTACCTTTGTTTGTTTCCTTTACCCAGTCATCATTTTTCCCTTCTCTTTTTTATAATTCAGATGTTTGGATCATTTTCTGCACATATCAATTAATGTTTCAGATATTAAAAAAATAAATTAATAACTATTAAAAAAAATAAATTCAAAACCTACCCACTTAAACTTTTAACTCTTATATTCTTTTATGTGGTCACCATGCAATAAAAAAAATTAAAAAAAAAAGAAAAGAAAGGCCTAGTTTTCTGCATACATAAGTTACTTATAAGATCCTAAACGAAGACATAAACTTTTTCGTTGCCGACTTGCATACATGCAGGAAATATATTAATTTATAAATTATACAGCTTATCAAGAAAAGATATTGCATCCGTAGTGTCCCAATCATTTGGAGTCGCTTTTACTTAATTAGCTAAGCTTCTTTATTTTGCTTTAGCGCCGTTTATACTTTTCTCCATTTTGTTGTTAATTGGTCAGATTCTTGAGATGATTTCATTTGTCATCTATTTTGTTTGGATATATCATCATAATTTTCCCTCCATACATGTTAAAAGTTGTTTCACGTCAACTCATAAGAAAAGTTATTCCCTCCTATAAGATATGAATATCTCTCATTTTAACACCTAAGTTTGAAAATTGAGATATAATATCGGAGTGAGTTTTTAATTGGGTCTTACCACAAATCATGCTGTGCTTATATTTATGCGAACGGATTTTTAATTGAATCACATCATAGTCTATGCGAGAAAAGCAATTAGAAATTGTTTCATATCAGCCCATGAAAAAAGTTATAATATATATGTGAGTAGGCTCCCATAGTAAAATGGTTATGTAATTAATTATAATTTTTGAAAATTCGTAAGTTCTAATATAAATCAACTATACAATCAATCACACTTGTAAAAAATAATAATAATAAATAAACGAGACACCAGAATATATGTGAAGAATCCTAGATCTAGATGAAAAATTATGAATTATGAATAAATTACTACGCAAGCTTTATGTCACAAACTTTTAAATACAAAGTTTTTCGATTGCGTCCACGATCTCTAGTGATGAGCTCTTATTCGAATCCACAATAAATCATGTCAAGTAGAAGACTAATTTCACTACTAGAGAATTGATTATTGGCAGAAGCAAAATTCAGACGACTGCTTTTTATGGTTGCAAATAGTAGTATTAGTGACCACTTTTGGCAGTCGTTGATGTGGTCGCTAAAAGTCTAAAATAAAATCAATCTAGAATTCTCTTTTCCCCTTATTTCATTTCCTCTCTTAGTTTTCATTTCCTACGCCAAAGGCTTTCCTTTTTACCACTGCCTTGCATTGGAGCTCCGCCGCCAAAGCCCATCGCTGATGTTCATGTCACCACCGGAATCCAACATCAGTGTTCATGCTACCGTTGGAGCTTGCTTCGCCTAATGTGAGCGCTTTCTCTCTCTCTCTCTCTCTAGTTCTTTTTTATTCTTAACTGATTTTTGTTTTTCTTTTCTCAACTGAGGTCCCCAACCAGAGAATTTCTCCAAGCCCTACATGGACAACACCAAGCTCGAAAACAATCTCTGTACAGAGGTAGGTACCAAGGGTTTTTTTGTTGATTTATTTTCTACAATGGTAGAATTTTCTATTTTCTCTAATTCATTTTCAACCATGATGGATTATTTATTTATTTATTTTCTCTCATATGATAGTTTTATTTTTTGTAATGGTGAGATTTGTAATTGTGAGATGTAGTCTCGTAAAGGACTGATACTAAAATCTTTGTGCCTAATTTGGATAGCAAACACATAAATGTTAATTTAGAGGTATCATGTTTTCCCTTCTTTATATTCTATTAACAATCTCTCTTTCTCTCTCCCCCCTCCCAAATATGTAATTAGATTGGCGCATGGGAAATTTGATGAGAGTTATTATGTAAGCTATGAAGTATTAAACTTGCATAGGTATCCTCTTTGATAAGCATGGCTACATTTTCTTCTCTCTAAAATATGCTTATTAGATGAATCAATTGATTTTTTTGAATCGGGTATTTGGACTAAGAAAACAAAAGGTATATATTTAATATATTGGATATTAAATATGAGTTATTGGTATTAGACAATCAGAAGATCCACCAGATCATTCTTTACCAAAATAACAAATTGTAATCTTCTCTCTTTGGTAAGAACCATCAGAAGATCTGCTAGATCATTCTTTACCAAAATAACAAATTGTAATCTTCTCTCTTTGGTAAATACCAGCTGTAATATGTTATTTGGTAGCGGATTGTATTCATCTATCTTTGGCAAATACTAGCTGTAATCTTGTTGTAACACTATTATATAAAGCAATGAAAAGCAGCTCTGTGTTGTGCATTTTTCTGAGCATAAAATAAAAAAAAAATTCTTTAGATTCCTTGAATGTTTTTGTGGTATCTGAGCAACTCTGTCTTACGACTTAAATCTATCTTGGGCTACTCATAATTTTCTTTTTCAAATCATGTCGTCTTCATCTGAGGTCGTAGTACCCAGCTTCTCCAATTTTTCCCATCTTCTCTTAATCAAACTTGATCGAAATAATTACACATTATGGCTTGCTCAATTTTTGCCAGTTCTTCGCAGCAAGAATATGATGAGTTTTGTCGATGGAACAAAACCATGTCCAGAACAGTTTTTGAAGGACAAGGATGGAAATCTCTCCACCACTACTAATCCAGCATACACCGAATGGCATTAACAAGATCAAACTATTCTTAATTGGATCATTGCAACTTTGACTCCAACAATCTTATCCACTGTGGCTCGCTTACCCACTTCTCATGTTGTGTGGTCATCCCTCGAGAAACAGTATGCTTCTCAATCTCAAACTCGTATTCTCCAATTGAAGCATCAACTCCAGAACACTAAAAGAGGTGATCTTTCTATTTCTGAATTCATTGATAAAATCATGCATGTTGCTGATAACTTAGCCCTTGCCAGGAAACCCGTGGATGAGGATGATTTGATATCCTTGATTATGCATAATGTTGGTCCTACATATGAAGTTACTGTGAACTCTGCTCAAGCCCGTGATACTCCAATCTCATTAGATGACTTAATTGGCCTTCTCTTAAGCGCTGAAATGTGCCTTACGAAGCACAACTCTATAATACATAAGTCTTCTACAACTGTTCTTTATGCTCCTAGATCCAGGAATTCCTTCTGTGGATGTGGGCGTGGTCGTGGACGTGGCCGTGACCGTGGTCGCACTACTGCATATCTAGAGCCACTTTCTTATAATCGTCAACCTGAAATGACACATGTCGGTGCCCAGTCCTCGGCCCCTACCATCCCTTCTGGAAATCGTTTACCCTTTGTCAGATTTGTGGTCGTTCAGGTCATTCGGCCATCAATTGTTATCATCGTATGGACCATGCTTATGAAGGACGGGTCCCCACCAAACAACTTGCAGCAATGGTTGCTTCTCATCATACTCGATCAGATGATCAAACTTGGTATACGCATAGTGGTGCCTCCAATCATATTACCTCTAACCTTGCAAACTTGTCTATTCATAATGCTTACCATGGCAAGGATCAAGTAGCAATTGGCAATGGTTCAGGTTTGAATATCTCTCACGTTGGTTCGTCCCAACTTTATCATAATTCTTTTCCTTTCAAATTGAATACCATTTTACATTGCCCTTCTGCCTCTGCAAATTTATTATCTATCAACCAATTCTCACGTGACAATCATTGCTACTTGGTATTTGACTTGGATAGTTTTTGTGTGAAGGACAAACTCACGGGGAAGATGCTTTTCCGCAACAAGAGTGATCATGGCCTTTATCCTATCAATCTTTGTGCCTTTCGAAATAAAACACATCAACCTTTTGCCTTTGTTGGAGTTCACGTGTCTCCTCATGTTTGGTATCACCGTTTAGGTCATCCAGCTCCACTTCTTTTGCAGTGTATTGTATCTCAGCACAATCTACCTCTTGAAGGAAAATCAACAGCTAAATTTTTTTGTGATAAATGTCCTTTAGGGAAGAGTTCTCGATTGCCCTTTTAGGCATCTGACTCCATTTATTCTTCTTCTTTGGAACTAGTATATTCTGATGTTTGGACTTCTCCATGTTTTTCAATAAAAGGTTCCAAGTATTACTTGTTATTTGTTGATGATTATTCCAAGTACTGTTGGATATTTCCCATGCGTTTTGAACATGAGACACTGTCTAACTTTATCAAATTTTAAGAGCCGTGTTGAAAATTTCTTTTCATGTAAAATCAAAACCTTGCAATCTGATGGGGGCGGTGAATATGGGAATGCTCACCCGAACAATGAATTTTAGCAATTTTTATCCCAACATGGCATCTCTCATTGCTTGTCATGTCCTCACACCCAAGAACAAAATGGTGCTGCTGAGCGTCGACATAGACATATTGTTGACACTGGTCTCACTCTCTTGGCTCAGGCCAGCATGCCTACTACCTATTGGGTAAATGCCCTTAACACAGCTGTGTTTCTTATAAATCGTCTTCCAACTCAGATTTTGGGATATATGTCGCCATATGAAAAGCTTTTTCAACGGCGCCCTGATTATACTATTCTTCGTACATTTGGATGTGCATGTTTCCCCTACCTTCGTACATATAATCAACATAAGCTTCAACTTCGATCCAAACAATGCATTTTCTTGGGGTACTCTCTCAACCATTAAGGTTATCGTTGCTTAGATGTTGATAATGGTCGAGTTTACTTCTCCCGTCATGTCGTGTTTAATGAATCTTCATTTCCATACCAGTCACTGTTGGCCACTACCTCTGCGCCGGCAGAAATAGCATCCCTTTTGGTCATTAATCCTGACATACCTATGCCACGTAGTACTCCCCCAAGTCTTGAACCTAAACCTGTGATACCACCATTGCCCATCTTGTCAACTCCATCTGAGGAACTAACTACCACTCGTCACCCACCTTCCAGCGTGCCACTGCCATCTACTCATCTTATGACTACTCATGGCAAAGATGGTATTTAGGTGCCTAATCCTAAGTATGCTCTCGCTATTGCTTCCATTCTAAAACCCGTTAAACCATCTTGTTTCAACCGAGCAATAAAAACTAAAGAGTGGCGAGCAGCTATGGATGACGAATTCAATGCTCTTCAGAAATGTGGGATATGGTCTCTTGTCCAACACTCCCTAGCCATGAATATACTAGCCAATAAGTGGGTGTATAAGATTAAGAAAAAGTCTGACGGATCTATTGAGCGCTACAAGGTGCGACTTGTGGCAATCGGGTTTCATCAACAAGAAGGCCTTGACTACACCAAAACTTTCAGTCCTGTTGTCAGTGCAGACGAAACGTTATCACGAAAAGAGGTAACGAGCGGTAAAATTATATTAATTACCACCCCAATTTTTGAATTTGTGGTCATAAACATTGGGGGGATTACGGCTGTGGGATTTCATATAGGCGGCACGGCGAGCGAAAAGCTGAAGAGGCATAACGCGTGTCATTATTGGAGAAGGGGAGTAGCCAATCGGATTTGAAACGCGCCAGATGGTCACTAAACGACAAAGCGCATAAAAAGATTGAAGGGATTGAAGAGGTAAGGTCTTCGTTACCTACTACTCTGCTTGGGGAATATAATTTTCCCAATCAGATTGGGGGCAAAATATTGGATAAAATAAGACTTGGATACGTGGAATGTCGAACAATCAATCAAAGGAGGATGACACGTGGCCCATTGCCGAACATTTCCATCCTTGACACGTGGTCATTGACCGAGCACTTTGACCTGTGACACGTGGTCTTTGACTGAACACTTTGACCTGTGACACGTGGACTTGTATCGAACAATTATTTGTTGACACGTGGCTTCGCTCACGAGCATTTTACATTTGATGCATGGCTTACAATAGAAATGGTCATGTTCTCCTTGGCACCTTAATATCGGTGGATGACATAATGCCACGTGGCAGTCGCCGAGGATCTCAGAAGTTAATTTGTTCAGCCCTTTGAATAGCAGCTAATAAATGTTAGGCATAAGTCCCACAACATTAATATTAGTTTGTAACCATAAATGCACCCTAGTTATGACTGGACTATGTATTTATCACCATAAGGTAAACTAAACTAGTTCATCTCGTTACAAGTGGCTGACAGATGTGACAAGTAGACAGCTTGACAACTGAATTCTGGCTATATACCCACATTTAGCCACCGAATACATTTAATGAAAGGTATGGAGCATTAAATGAAAAGTGAAAGGTATTTAAAGCAAGGTCAGAAAGAAGCACCTGGAAGCATGATTATAGCCAAAGGGCAGGTATTATTTTATTCTTTACACTATTATAAATACAACATTCCACTTCACAATCACGGTAAGCTGACTATTGCCAACTTATTACACTATTTGCTTTCTCTCTTGAAAGTCCTCTCGTAAGCTATTTGCTGACTTAAGTATCGGAGGATTTTTCGGCCAGAGATCTCCACTCCGACCGTAACTCTTCTCTTGTCTTTGTTCGGTAGGTTCATAGTCACGATCCCAATTAGTGTGGTCAGCAATTCCGGCAGTAAAATTTACTGCCGAACAACTAATTTTTACTTTTGTAATGGATATAGCCTGACACCAAAAACAACTTGCATCCCATTTGGTTGAAGACAACGAAGAGGTGAAGTTTCAAAGTGTAAGCTCATTTAGTTTGTTTGGTAATTATACCAATTGTTCTCTCCACCATATATAGCAACCTTTTGCAAGTTAGCAAACAAATTGTCTATCATCTTGCACTTGCTTTTCCCTTTGATCTCATTACATCTTTAAAGTCGTATCAATAATCTTTGCCATGGCAAAGGAATTTTTTTTTTTTAAGGAGAATTGAACATTATTACATTCATTTTTTTTTTCAAAATATCTAGTTTTAAGGCATAAAAATAAAAAATAGCCAAAACTAAAATGCCATATGAAGAAGAGACAAAACCCGTAAAATTATATACCTAACTAATTAAATCAATTAGACCATTAAATTTGCCCATTGTATATTTCAATTTTCTGTCTTTTGTTCAAGAAACCTAGGCAAAACACAGTTGACTCAGAAGCAACCGAGATAATCAAGGCTGACAATTACTAAGAGCGAATCTAATAGCTAGGTAGCTTAATTGTCATGGTCGTGATGGATCATCCTCTCTTGCATATCCTTCTAGTAATTTAAATTGTCACAAGTCAAAGCTACATAAAGTTACTTACGTAGGTAAAGTTGTCTCTAACTCATATTTAGACTTAAAAGTCATTTGAAGTTTCGAAAAAGTTAAAAAAAAATTAAAATTAGTATAAAAGTGACACGTGACGAAATTTAAATATTATAAAAAAGTTGACTTTTTAGTTATTATCTTTTTAGTTTTTGCTAATTGTTATTTTTACCTTTTATGATTTAAAATAAATTTAAAATATAATAGGATAAATTTGATATTTTTTAAAAAAATAAAAAAGATAAGTAACTAAAGTGGCATTTGGTTTACTTTTTGCTTTCCATTTTCTATTTTTGTTTTATGTATTAAAAATCTCAAAACGAAGAAACAAAAAATGCTCTCTTTTCCTTATTTTGATATTTTCCTTATTTTGGGTTAAAAACTCTCGAAATGATTTTTTATTATTTTTCATTTTATGTGTAAACTCATTTTTTATTTTCAAAACAAAATTTGAAAATACAAGTAATCAAATAAATTTTGAATTGTTTTCTTTATTTTAAAAAACGTACAATGAAAAATAAATAAAAAAATAAAAAATAAAAACAGAAAATAAAAAATAAGAAATAAACCAAATGAGATATAAAAGTTTAGAAGCTACCTAACTTTCACAACCGGTGCCTCAGTGGGGGACACACCCCCTCATGAAAATGATAATTTAATGTATAAAAGTCACTCGCATTACGTACGGATTTGGTTGGAAGATTCCTGCGGGCTATTACTCTCAGCTTGCAATGGAATTGAAGGAGACAAATTCCATGGAAGAAGACAAATTTCACGAGGGAAAAACGATTTAATTAAAAGGCACCAATATACTCACAAAAGATTTTAAGTTAATTAATAATCATTATTTTTAGGATTGTCACAAGGCATAGTTTGTCCAAACTCTGTGCAAGGCAAAGCGAGTGATTAGTAGTAACTAATTAAAC
Source organism: Vitellaria paradoxa (assembly GCA_019916065.1). Classification (NCBI taxonomy): domain Eukaryota; kingdom Viridiplantae; phylum Streptophyta; class Magnoliopsida; order Ericales; family Sapotaceae; genus Vitellaria; species Vitellaria paradoxa. Next base: position 9,607,024 of record CM034237.1, on the reverse strand, counting down.
GGTTTAGCCGCAGCAATTCTGTGTATTATTAATTAATTAATTAATTCCACTTAATTTGGTGGCCAAAAGCACTTAATTTTGTTTAACGCCAAATACGCGACGACACTGATACCAGTTGTATAGTTATGTGCCGTGTTGAAAGTTTCTGAACAATTTCTTTTCCTTTTTCTTCTCAGTGATTATTGTGAAATTGGCTGTGACACGAAGGGCGTGAAACTCAAGGTCCGTGCGGCCGCCAGTGTCTTGTACACAAAATTCTTGATTCGTAATGATTTTTTGCATTGACAAAAGGCATCCATCTTCTAATGTTGTTCCTATATATGAAACGTAGCAGACTTTGGAAGAATTAAGAAAGAAGAAGAAGATGTGGAAGCTCAAGGTTGCCGAAGGTGACGGACCCTACTTGTTTAGCACCAACAACTTCGTTGGTAGACAGATATGGGAGTTTGACCCTGATGCTGGGTCACCGGAAGAGCGAGCAGCTGTTGAACAAGCTCGAGAGGATTACAAGAAAATTTTTAAGAAAGATCGAGATCGTGCCTTGCCTTGTGCTGATCTTCTAATGCGAATGCAGGTGAACACAGCAGCCATGGATATATATATATCTATATTTATATAATAAAATAATACAAGTTTTGAAAATATTCATCTCACAAACTAAAATCTAACATTTAAAAATTTTTTTTTTCTTTTATTCAACGATTGAAATCATTTTTATATTTTTAAACTCTTGCTTAATTCTTATTTTAGTGAATTCTACTATCATCTATTTCAGAAAATAAGTTAAACATTTTAAATTTCACCATATCTTAAGGATGGAGATCATTGCAAATCATAACTGCCAATTTAAATTTTGTCTAATTATAATTTTTAGAAAGTTAAATATTTTAAATTAAAATATCATAATTTGTGTTTTCTTTTATGACGCTTATCAAAAATTAATTAGAGAGAGACCAAAATACATGCAATAGTGAGAGCCTAAAGTTTAAAAAAAAAATTAAAACTCATAAATTATCATAATTTTTTCAATTTAAACTTTTTATTCAAAATTTCAACTATATCAGAAACTTAATACGAATTTTGTTTAAAGTACCGTAATCACATGTTATCACTAGTTTATATATATATATATAATGACAATTTTATTTTCAAAAATAAAAAAATACTCCTTTATTAGCTTCCGCCACTCCATATTACTTTTTATTATTATAGCATTACAGAGTAGGAAATATTAATGAAAAAGTATAAATATTTTTAACCTTTTATTTTTTATTCAAAAACCCTCACAAAAAATTTAAATAGTTTTATTTCTGAGATGAGTAGTATTATATAATCTAAAAATTTAGCCAAATATTTAAATAATCAGAATAAAAATTGATAGACTACAAGAGTTTATAGCTACCATGATGTAATGATGGTATTTTTGTAACGCAAAGTTTGTTAATGGGTAAAGTTTTTAAAAATGATTGTTTCGTAGTCAGCCGCCGTATTTTGGTAATAAAATTGATTGGTAGAATAACATTATTTAACCACGATAACGCGGAAAATATATATATATTTATCACTTGAAATAATAACTTTATATTTAAAATTTTATTTAATTACAATTATACTTCTTTTTGGTATATTTTTGAATAAAATATCATTTTCTGAACCATTAAATTGCGTGTTTTGACATTCCATTAATCTGCACAGCTTAAAAAGGAGAACAACATCGATCTGAGTATCCCAGCAGTGAGAGTGGGGGAGAGAGAAGAAGTGAATTACGAAGTCGTGACAACTGCTTTGAGGAAAGCCGTTCGACTAAACTGCGCAACTCAAGCTAAAGATGGGCACTGGCCAGCCGAAAATGCTGGACCAATGTTTTTCACTCCGCCTCTGGTAATTAAGTGCTTAAAGCCTATGCTGGGAAACAGATTTTTGCATTAGAATCAAAGTTTCGGTTTAGCAAAATTGACTCCATCCACCGCTAAATTAAGAGTCAGTAAGTCTCACCCCTTCGAGGGTGGCCGAGTGGAAGTCGGGCTTGCCTTAAGAGCTTGGGTCTCTCGAGGTTCTGGGTTCGACTCCCCCACGGGGGTGAGTTACCGCTGTAATGGCGGGAGCCTAAAGGCCTCCTCTCGGTCGTGCCGGTCAGCCAAGGCTTGCCTAGGCGGGTTAACTCTCCAGGGGCCGTTGCCGGCTCGGGTCCTGCAGCGTGCTTCGCCCTGTGCGCACCCTAGTACGGAGTAGCGGCTGCGGACTTCCACGTACCAGAAGAGTCAGTAAGTCCCTTGCATGGACTATGGATTGTTAGAGCCCATTTAAGAGAAAGAACCCGTGTGATGCACGTGTGTGGCCAGTTGAAGAGAGATTAATTGTTGAGTTATTATAGGTTCTATTTGATTTGTTACAAACTTTCGAAAATTTTTGAAAATCTCTAAAAGTTATTTACTTTTTATTTCACTGTACGAATTATAAACTCACAACTTATCTTATTTTATCTCACTTTATTTCACTTTTTATTACTTTAAACACACCTATAATAGTGGTGTGATGTTTCTTCTGTCTCATTTATAATTTTCAACATGTGGGGATGGAGACCCAAAATGAACGGTACTATACACTTGGATGGGGTCGTGAAAGCTAGCCGCCGACAAGAAGTTTGTGGATCATCTAAATAGATGAATTAATTAGGTGGTGCGAATCATTTAGGGATTTAAGATTTAGAATTTAGTTACGTAACAAATTTTTAATTTTTGCCAATTTTTTTTATTTTTATCAGCTTCTACTAGTTTTCTTATATTGTTATATTTTTTAAAAAACATACCAAATACTCAATAATTTAAAATTAATTTACTTATATTTTTTTAACTAAAATTTGACACTTCATATGGGTACCAATAAGAAAAATATTTATCTACTAAAATAATATAACAATAGCACTTGTGTAATAAAACAATTTTTAATATGTTATTGTTTTCAAAATGTTAACTCTTCAAAGTTGCTTCGTCGTTCTGCTGACTTTTTTCATACAAAATTCTCTGATAGCATAACACTATACCCCTGAATTAATAATATGTATTCAAGTGTTGAAATATGTGCTCGAATGTTGAAAATTGCAGATCATCATCCTACACATTAGTAGGGCAATTGACACTATTCTAACAGCAGAGCACAGGAAGGAGATGATCCGCTTCATCTATCTTCATCAAGTAAGCACTAATCGTCAAAGACAATCCAATAAATCTCTCACACTGAAAACTTGTACGAGAGGTGGTAGTATGGTAATAGTAACCAAACAAATGGCATTATGTTTATGTATGTATTTATACATGCATATGTAGAACGATGATGGTGGATGGGGATTCTACATAGAGGGTCACAGCACTATGATCGGTTCTGCACTTAGCTACGTTGCATTGCGTTTGCTCGGAGAGGGACCTGACAATGGAGAAGATGGTGCAATGACAAGAGGACGAAAATGGATCCTTGACAATGGTGGTGTAACCGAGATACCCTCTTAGGGAAAGATTTATCTTTCGGTAATAATAATATCATTTTCCTTTTTTTTGGGGGGGCACATTCCTCGTATTCTTCTGGGGTCGGGGAGAAACCCGCAGCCGCTACCCATGGGTGCGCACTGGGTGAAGCCCGCCTCGTGGCCCTAACCGGTAAAGAACTACGAGGAGGTAAACTAGCCTAGGCAAGTCTTGACTGACTGGCTCAGCCAAAAAGACTGTTAGATGGTCATCCACAATTAGAGGAAGGACTGCCCTAAGAAGAGTCGAACCCGGGACCTACTGGTCCCAAGCCCTTCAGCCCGCCATTCGAACAAACTCGACTACCCCTTTCGGGGCACATTTCTCATATTCTTGAAGTTTATAATAATAGTTTTAAACATCTGATGGAATTGAAAAGTTTGAATTTCTCTTGCACTCTTTGGAAAATATGAATTTAGTAGTTTTTGATTTCGTTTTGGTGAGAATTTCTACCAATTTTACGATTGAAATTAAATTAAAATTTTATCATTTAAATTTAAAAAATTTTATACTATTTGAAATCTAATTTAGAGCAATAGGATTTGATTAAAATTCATTTTATTCTTTATGTCATTTAAGCTTTATTTTCTCTCTCTTTTTTTAAATAACAAATTCAATTTAATTTTTAAATTTAATTGTGTGGTCCAAGCACAAAAATTTATTTATTAAATCAAATAAAATTAACTTAATTGTTTACTTTAAAATTAAATGAGTCCTATGAAATGAATGTTTCCAAACTGGTTAAATTAAAATCCTTTTGAATATCTCCTTTACAGGTGTTGGGAGCGTATGAATGGTCAGGCTGCAACCCACTGCCTCCAAAAATCTGGCTGCTCCCTACATTTTTGACACATCATCCGGGTAAAACACAAGTTAAATTACTTGTGGGGTACACTACTAAAACAATCTATATAACAATTTAACTCACTTGATTGGACATTTGTATGCGTGTCAACGAGAGAGAGAGAGAGAGGGGGGTGTGCACAGTGAGAGTTGGAGGAGAGGGAGAGGGGTGCAGGGGAGAGGGAGAGTGAGTGAGAGGGAGATTGTGGGAGAGAGAGGGGTGGGGCCGAGGTGCAGGAGAGAGAGAGAGTTAGAGAGATGTGCAAAGCGGGAGATGGGGGGAGGGAGAGGGGTGGGGCCGAGGTGGAGGAGAGAGAGAGAGAGATGTGCAAAGCGGGAGATGGGGGAGGGAGAGGGGGTGGGGCCGGGGGCACAGGGGAGAGAGAGAGAGTATGAGAGAGAGATGGGGTGGGTGGGTAAGTAAGAGAGAGAAAAATGGGGGCAGGTAGGTGTTTTAAGGCACAAAAAGGGAGGTTTTTAAAACAAAAAATAATATTTTTTATTTGGAATAATATTTTAATTTTAATTTTTAAAATATAATTTTTAAATTTAAATAAAGGTACATAAATATAATTTGACGTATAAATAAATTAAATGTAAATTTATTTTTTAAATTTATATGAAAAATTATAAAAATAACCTATAAAAATAAAAATCACTAACCAACAAAGTGTAAAATTTTATTATTTATTACAAATATTATTACGTTAATATTAAAAATTTAATAATATTTTTTATAAAAATTTTTAATTTAATATTTTCCAAAATATGATATCTTTTTATTAATAATTTTTATTTTTACAAGTTATTTATACAATTTTTTTTTATGTACATTTACTTTATAAATTTATATTTCTTTGCAGGTGTGGGGTGGGGGTTTAAGGCAGAGAAAATAATATTTTAATTTTAATTTTAATTTTTAAATAAAAGCACAAAAATATAAAATAAAGGCACAAAAATGTAAATTTTTTTAAATTAATATTTTAAAAAATATGAGAATACTGAATAATAAATAAATACCTAATAGATAAAGTCAATTAATTTTTTTAATTATATATTTAGATTTTAATACTCTTTAAAATTTTATTAAAATTAAACATTTAAATTAAAATTATAGTGATAGTGCAATTGTAAAGATTAGGGTGACGTTAGGATTTTATTACAAATTATGAAGGCAATGGGCGAGACAATCTAATCCATACTGTGTGGATATAAATGTGCTGTTATAAGGGAAAGGTATTCGATTGATGATCAGATAATGATGGGATTGTATTTCCTTTTTCACTCTTAGAGTTCATTTATTTTCACCTGTTTGATATATATATATATATATATCTCCTCTTTTTGTTTTCAGTGTATGTGGTAATTATTAAGTTGGCACTTTTCCTACTAACCTTTTACCTCGATCCATCTATTCTTGAAGGTTACCTCGATCCATCTATTCTTGCTAATGGTAAACACATTTTTAATTCAAACTTAAAAACCATCCATTTAATTTTCTATAACAAATTACAATTTAAATGGGATCTATTGGTCTATTATATGCATATCATATGCATGGTATGCCTGAAAATGCACATATAAAACCCATATATATACATAAAGCATCTGTTGACTAAAGTTCCTCAAATGTCCAATTGAAACCACAGAAATAACATGCTATTGGTTGCACATCCTCTCGACTTTACAACACATACATCAGATATAATTAAGCACTCCAGAAATTAAACAATTTGCGAGGCCAATTATCCTCCTCTACTAATTAATTAAAGATTCAACTTACTATGGTCCTTAATTTATCTGGAATAGTTATTTTATGCAATGGAGTTAGAAAAACTTTTGACACATTCGTACCAATGTTGTTTAATTCGTCTCTGCACATCTATCGATTCAAGTGAGTTGTACAAACTCCCCCCCCCCCCCAAAAAGTAGAGCCGTACGGAAAAACAAAACAGCAAAGAAATTTGAATTTGGCTTTACATGGTAAGGAACACTGTTATTATTATTATTATTATTATTATTTTAACCTTAGGATATCATATTCTGTTGCCACATGAGGAAAATAGCAAGATTTTTAATTTACATACCTCTGATGGCCATTTTGGTTTGCAATGCTGCTAAGGAAAGCGAAGTTATATATATATATATATATACGTATGTATGTGTGTGTGTGTGTGTGTGTGTGTGTTATTTTCGTTTGCAGTGCTGCTAAGGAAAGCCAAGATGTATGCATGCATGTGTGTATCTGTGTATGTGTGTATATTGAATAAAGATTAAGTAAAACTCTAGATTGAAAGCTATTTGGCCAGAAAGGCTCTTAAAAGTTTGTGGTTCCAAAATCTGAATAAAGACTTCGCGATCTTTCTTTGCCAATCTTCTAGTTTTCCCTGAAGTGGATAATGTTAATAACATTATGTTGTTGGAAGTTTCCAGTGGTCATCAAAGAGAGAAGGAACTCCCAAACCCATAAGCCATACTAATATTATTTTCAATATCAATTCAGAGACTCAAGGTTGGAATTAAAAAAAATATGAATGCATTTGAATATTTCAATTTTAATTTAATAATTTTCAATTTTAATATTACTGAAGTGACATTAAAAATAATACCAACCACCTCCTTTTACAACTATTCTACTGTTAAGCCTGCTAAACTGTTAGCTGTTATTATAGAAAATGTTATTAGTTAATGATAAGTGTATTTTAATTTTAACCTAATAAGTTTTTAAAAATAAATAAATAACTATCCATTCTGGGAATTAATGGAGTTTGAGAAGCTAAAAGGCATGCATTCGGCATTTCCCAATTTTATGTTATTATATTAACTATTTCATAAAAATTTATATTAATTAATACGGCATGATTTTTATAATAAAATGGCATTTTATTGGATATTTATTTTTTTACATATAGCCCCATAGCACAACTACATTATTCTGGTGGCTAATTTTATAAAAATAAATAAATAGATAGATATATAGGAATGTTGGTATAATATTATCCTAGGATATTATACAAGTATGATTCACTTTGTTATCATTCAAGAATTGTTTTCATACAATGCAAAATGTAAACGAAATTTTATTTGGGGCCTGTTTAGCAAATCAGACTTTGATAACTTTTACCTTAGTGTTGATAGGTGTCACTTAGCTTGTTGGTAACTTTTATATATTTAGTAAAAAAAAATTGTAAAAGTTAAAGAAGAAATAGAGAAAATTAAAAAAGAAAACTAATGATTTTGTGTGCGATAATTTTTTTATTTGCATAGTAAATTTTAGTGAAAAAAGTTAAAACAATTAAGAAAATTCTAATTTTTTACAAATTTACCAAACCCTTACTGGGGAGAAGAATGGTCGTGGAACACTTAAAGCAACATCATTTAAGTACAAAAATAATGACAAGGACGAAGATTGCTAAAACTTTATTACATATTGTTGTAATTAATTATACAATATCATGCATATAGAGAGAGAGAGATAGGCCCATCTTGATTAAACAAACTGAGCTTATTGGAGCATATATAATTAAAAGCGTGTTGGGATTGTAATTAATGAAACGAATTACACGGCAGTGGGATTTTGGGTCATTTTAGAATAAAGTTGTGAGAAAACTTTTTTGAGAAGAAGACAAGCAAGACATTGAAAAATTGCAAGCTTTTGCATTTTGGGTGAGAAATTCAAAGATGGCTCTGCTTAATTTGGCCAATGAATTGAAGAACGTGTGAAAGAAGCGTTTGGTAAGTGGATAAGCAAATGGTATTACGTGACACTTGAAAATGAGAGATGCAAGTGCATGTCCTTATCCTAAAGCTCTCCTTTACCTTTGTTTGTTTCCTTTACCCAGTCATCATTTTTCCCTTCTCTTTTTTATAATTCAGATGTTTGGATCATTTTCTGCACATATCAATTAATTTTTCAGATATTAAAAAAATAAATTAATACTTATTAAAAAAAATAAATTCAAAACCTACCCACTTAAACTTTTAACTCTTATATTCTTTTATGGGGTCACCATGCAATAAAAAAAAAAAAAAAAAAAAAGAAAGGCCTGGTTTTCTGCATACATAAGTTACTTATAAGATCCTAAACGAAGACATAAACATTTTCGTTGCCGACTTGCATACATGGAGGAAATTTATTAATTTATAAATTATACAGCTTATCAAGAAAAGAAATTGCATCCGTAGTGTCCCAATCATTTGGAGTCGCTTTTACTTAATTAGCTAAGCTTCTTTATTTTGCTTTAGCGCCGTTTATACTTTTCTCCATTTTGTTGTTAATTGGTCAGATTCTTGAGATGATTTCATTTGTCATCTATTTTGTTTGGATATATCATCATAATTTTCCCTCCATATATGTTAAAAGTTGTTTCACGTCAACTTATGAGAAAAGTTATTCCTTCCTATAAAATATGAATATCTCTCATTTTAACACCTAAGTTTTAAAGTTGAGATATAATATCGGAATAAGTTTTCAATTGGGTCTTACCACAAATCATGCTGTGTTTATATTTATGCGAACAGATTTTTAATTGGATCACATCATAGTCAATGCGAGAAAAGCAATTAGAAATTGTTTCATATCAGCCCATGAAAAAAGTTATAATATATATGAGTAGGCTCCCATAGTAAAATGGTTACGTAATTAATTATAATTTTTGAAAATTCGTAAGTTCTAATATAAATCAACTATACAATCAATCACACTTGTAAAAAATAATAATAATAAATAAACGATACATAAGAATATATGTGAAGAATCCTAGATCTAGATGAAAAATTATGAATTATGAATAAATTACTATGCAAGCTTTTTCCACTAGAATTATTATGTCACAAACTTTTAAATACAAAGTTTTTCGATTGCGTCCACGATCTCTAGTGATGAGCTCTTATTCGAATCCACAATAAATCATGTCAAGTAGAAGACTAATTTCACTACTAGAGAATTGATTATTGGTAGAAGCAAAATTCAGACAACTGCTTTTTATGGTTACATATAGTAGTATTAGTGACCACTTTTGGCAGCTGTTGATGTGGTCGCTAAAAGTCTAAAATAAAATCAATCCAGAATCCTCTTTTCCCCTTATTTCATTTCCTCTCTTAGTTTTCATTTCCTACGCCAAGGGTTTTCCTTTTTACCACTGCCTTGCATTGGAGCTCCGCCACCAAAGCCAATCGCTGATGTTCATGTCACCACTGGAGTCCAACATCGGTGTTCATGCTACCATTGGAGCTTGCTTTGCCTAATGTGAGCGCTTTCTCTCTCTCTCTCTCTCTCTATTTCTTTTTTATTCTTAATTGATTTTTGTTTTTCTTTTCTCAACTGAGGTCCCCAACCAGAGAATTTCTCCAAGCCTTACATGTACAACACCAAGCTCGGTAACAATCTCTGTATAGAGGTAGGTACCAATGGTTTTCTTATTGATTTATTTTCTACAATGGTAGAATTTTCTATTTTCTCTAAATCATTTTCAACCATGATGGATTTTCTATTTATTTATTTTCTCTCATATGATAGTTTTATTTTTTGAAATGGTGAGATTTGTAATTGTGAGATGTAGTCTCGTAAAAGACTAATACTAAAATCTTTGTGCCTAATTTGGATAGCAAACACATAAATGTTAATTTAGATGTATCATGTTTTCCCGTCTTTATATTCTATTAACAATCTCTCTTTCTCTCTCCCCCCTCCCAAATATGTAATTAGATTGGCGCATGGGAAATTTGATGAGAGTTATTATGTAAGCTATGAAGTATTGAACTTGCATAGGTATCCTCTTTGATAAGCATGGCTACATTTTCTTCTCTCTAAAATATGCTTATTAGATGAATCAATTGATTTTTTTGAATCGGGTATTTGGACTAAGAAGACAAAAGGTATATATTTAATATATTGGATATTAAATATGAGTTATTGGTATTAGACAATCAGAAGATCCACCAGATCATTCTTTACCAAAATAACAAATTGTAATCTTCTTTCTTTGGTAAGAACCATCAGAAGATCTGCTAGATCATTCTTTACCAAAATAACAAATTGTAATCTTCTCTCTTTGGTAAATACCAGCTGTAATATGTTATTTAGCAGTGGATTGTATTCGTCTATCTTTGGTAAATACTAGCTGTAATCTAGTTTAACACTGTTATATAAAGCAATGAAAAGCAGCTCTGTGCTGTGCATTTTTCTGAGCATAAAATAAAAAAAAAATTCTTTGGATTCCTTGAATGTTTTTGTAGTATCTGAGCAACTCTGTCTTATGACTTAAATCTGTCTTGGGCTACTCATAATTTTCTTTTTCAAATCATGTCGTCTTCATCTGAGGTCGTAGTACCTAGCTTTTCCAATTTTTCCCATCTTCTCTCAATCAAACTTGATCGAAATAATTACACATTATGGCTTGCTCAATTTTTGCCAGTTCTTTGCAGCAAGAATAGGATGAGTTTTGTCGATGGAACAAAACCATGTCCAGAACAGTTTTTGAAGGACAAGGATGGAAATCTCTCCACTACTACTAATCCAGCATACACCGAATGGCATTAACAAAATCAAACTATTCTCAGTTGGATCATTGCAACTTTGACTCCAACAATCATATCCACTGTGGCTCGCTTGCCCACTTCTCATGTTGTGTGGTCATCCCTCGAGAAACGGTATGCTTCTCAATCTCAAACTCATATTCTCCAATTGAAGCATCAACTCCAGAACACTAAAAGAGGTGATCTTTCTATTTCTGAATTCATTGATAAAATCATGCATGTTGCTGATAACTTGGCCCTTGCCAAGAAACCCGTGGATGAGGATGATTTGATATCCTTGATTATGCATAATGTTGGTCTTGCATATGAAGTTACTGTGAACTCTGCTCAAGCCCGTGATACTCCAATCTCATTAGATGACTTAATTGGCCTTCTCTTAAGCGCTGAAATGCGCCTTACGAAGCACAGCTCTATAATACATAAGCCTTCTACAACTATTCTTTATGCTCCTCGATCCAGGAATTCCTTCTGTGGACGTGGGCATGGTCGTGGACGTGGCCGTGACCATGGTCACACTACTGCATATCTAGAGCCACTTTCTTATAATTGTCAATCTGAAATGACACATGTCGGTGCCCAGTCCTCGGCCCCTACCATCCCTTCTGGAAATCGTTTACCCCCTTGTCAGATTTGTGGTCGTTCAGGTCATTCGGCCATCAATTGTTATCATCGTATGGACCATGCTTATGAAGGATGGGTCCCCACCAAACAACTTGCAGCAATGGTTGCTTCTCATCATACTCGATCAGATGATCAAACTTGGTATACGCATAGTGGTGCCTCCAATCATAATACCTCCAACCTTGCAAACTTGTCTATTCATAATGCTTACCATGGCGATCAAGTAGCAATTGGCAATGGTTCAGGTTTGAATATCTCTCACGTTGGTTCGTCCCAACTTCATCATAATTCTTTTCCTTTCAAATTGAATACCATTTTACATTGCCCTCATGCCTTTGCAAATTTATTATCTGTCAACCAATTCTTATGTGACAATCATTGCTACTTTGTATTTGACTCGGATGGTTTTTGTGTGAAGGACAAACTCACGGGGAAGATACTTTTTCGCAGCAAGAGTGATCATGACCTTTATCCCATCAATCTTTGTGCCTTTTGGATTAAAACACATCAACCTTTTGCCTTTCCTCATGTTTGGTATCTCGTTTAGGTCATCCAACTCCACTTCTTTTGCAGCATATTGTATCTCAGCACAATCTACCTCTTGAAGGAAAATCAACAATTAAATTTTTTTGTGATAAATGTCCTTTAGGCAAGAGTTCTCGATTGCCCTTTCAGGCATCTGACTCCATTTATTCTTCTCCTTTGGAACTAGTATATTCTGATGTTTGGACTTCTCCATGTTTTTCAATAAAAAGTTCCAAGTATTACTTGTCATTTGTTGATGATTATTCCAAGTATTGTTGGATATTTCCCATGCGTTTTGAACATGAGACACTGTCTAACTTTATCAAATTTTAAGAGCCGTGTTGAAAATTTCTTTTCATGTAAAATCAAAACCTTGCAAACTAATGGGGGCAGTGAATATGGGAATGCTCACCTGAAAAATGAATTTCAGCAATTTTTATCCCAACATGGCATCTCTCATCGCTTGTCGTGTCCTCACACCCAAGAACAAAATGGTGCTGCTGAGCGTCGACGTAGACATATTGTTGACACTGGTCTCACTCTCTTGGCTCAGGCTAGCATGCCATATGAGGAAGAGACAAAACCCGTAAAATTATATACCTAACTAATTAAATGAATTAGACCATCAAATTTTCCCACTGTATATTTCAATTTTCTGTCTTTTGTTCAAGAAACGTAGGCAAAACACAATTGACTCAGAAACAACCGAGATAATCAAGGCTGACAATTACTAAGAGCGAATCTAATAGCTAGGTAGCTTAATTGTCATGGTCGTGATGGATCATCCTCTCTTGCATATGCTTTTAGTAATTTAAATTGTCACAAGTCAAAGCTACATAAAGTTACTTATGTGGGCAAAGTTTTCTCTAACTCATATTTAGACTTAAAAGTCATTTGAAGTTTCGAAAAAGTTAAAAAAATTAAAATTATTATAAAAGTGACACGTGACGAAATTTAAATATTATAAAAAAGTTAACTTTTTAGTTATTATCTTTTTAGTTTTTGCTAATTGTTATTTTTACCTTTTATGATTTAAAATAAATTTAAAATACAATAGGATAAATTTAATATTTTTTAAAAAAATAAAAAAGATAAGTAACTAAAGTGGCATTTGGTTTACTTTTTGTTTTCTATTTTCTATTTTTGTTTTATGTATTAAAAATCTCAAAACGAAGAAACAAAAAATGCTTTCTTTTCCTTATTTTGATATTTTTCTTATTTTTGGTTAAAAACTCTCGAAATGATTTTTTTATTATTTTTCATTTTATGTGTAAACTCATTTTTTATTTTCAAAACAGAATTTGAAAATACAAGTAATCAAATAAATTTTGAATTATTTTTTTTATTTAAAAAACGTACAATGAAAAATAAATTAAAAAAATAATAAATAAAAACAAAAAATAAAAAATAAGAAATAAACCAAATGAGATCTAAAAGTTTAGAAGCTACCTAACTTTCACAACCGGTGCCTCAGTGGGGGACACACCCCCTCATGAAAATGATAATTTAATGTATAAAAGTCACTCGCATTACGTACGGATTGGGTTGGAAGATTCCTGCGGGCTATTACTCTCAGCTTGCAATGGAATTGAAGGAGACAAATTCCATGGAAGAAGACAAATTTCACGAGGGAAAAACGATTTAATTAAAAGGCACCAATATACTCACAAAAGATTTTAAGTTAATTAATAATCATTATTTTTAGGATTGTCACAAGGCATAGTTTGTCCAAACTCTGTGCAAGGCAAAGCGAGTGATTAGTAGTAACTAATTAAACGGTTTAGCCGCAGCAATTCTGTGTATTATTAATTAATTAATTAATTCCACTTAATTTGGTGGCCAAAAGCACTTAATTTTGTTTAACGCCAAATACGCGACGACATTGATACCAGTTGTATAGTTATGTGCCGTGTTGAAAGTTTCTGAACAATTTCTTTTCCTTTTTCTTCTCAGTGATTATTGTGGAATTGGCTGTGACACGAAGGGCGTGAAACTCAAGGTCCGTGCGGCCGCCAGTGTCTTGTACACAAAATTCTTGATTCGTAATGATTTTTTGCATTGACAAAAGGCATCCATCTTCTAATGTTGTTCCTATATATGAAACGTAGCAGACTTTGGAAAAATTGAGAATTTTTTCTTTCAGATTCACTGAGGAAAGAAAGAAGAAGAAGATGTGGAAGCTCAAGGTTGCCGAAGGTGACGGACCCTACTTGTTTAGCACCAACAACTTCGTTGGTAGACAGATATGGGAGTTTGACCCTGATGCTGGGTCACCGGCAGAGCGAGCAGCTGTTGAACAAGCTCGAGAGGATTACAAGAAAATTTTTAAGAAAGATCGAGATCGTGCCTTGCCTTGTGCTGATCTTCTAATGCGAATGCAGGTGAACACAGCAGCCATGGATATATATATATCTATATTTATATAATAAAATAATACAATTTTTGAAAATATTCCTCTCACAAACTAAAATCTAATATTTAAAAGTTATTTTTTCCTTGTATTCAACGATTGAAATCAGTTTTATATTTTTAAACTCCTGCTCAATTCTTATTTTAGTGAATTCTACTATCATCTATCTCAGAAAATAAGTTGAACATTTTAAATTTCATCACATCTTAAGGATGGAGATCATTGCAAATCATAACTGCCAATTTAAATTTTGTCTAATTATAATTTTTAGAAAGTTAAATATTTTAAATTAAAGTATCATAATTTGTATTTTCTTTTATGACGCTTATCAAAAATTAATTAAAGAGAGACCAAAATAAATGCAATAGTGAGAGCCTGAAGTTTTAAAAAAAAAAATTAAAACTGATAAATTATCATAATTTTTTCAATTTAAACTTTTTATTCAAAATTTTAACTATATCAGGAACTTAATACGAATTTTGTTCAAAGTACCGTAATCACATGTTATCACTAGTTTATATATATATATATATAATGACAATTTTATTTTTAAAAATAAAAAATATACTCCTTTATTAACCTCCGCCACTCCATATTACTTTTTATTATTATAGCATTACAGGGTAGGAAAAACTAATGGAAAAATATAAATATTTTTAACCTTTTATTTTTTATTCAAAAACCCTCACAAAAATTTAAATAAATTTATTTCTGAGATGAGTAGTATTATATAATCTAAAAATTTAGCCAAATAATTAAATAATCAGAATAAAAATTGATAGACTACAAGAGTTTATAGCTACCATGATGTAATGATGGTATTTTTGTAACGCAAAGTTTGTTAATGGGTAAAGTTTTTAAAAATGATTGTTTCGTAGTCAGCCGCCGTATTTTGGTAATAAAATTGATTGGTAGAATAACATTATTTAACCACGATAATGCGGAAAATATATATATATTTATCACTTGAAATAATAACTTTATATTTAAAATTTTATTTAATTACAATTATACTTCTTTTTGGTATATTTTTGAATAAAATATCATTTTCTGAACCATTAAATTGCGTGTTTTGACATTCCATTAATCTGCACAGCTTAAAAAGGAGAACAACATCGATCTGAGTATCCCAGCAGTGAGAGTGGGGGAGAGAGAAGAAGTGAATTACGAAGTCGTGACAACTGCTTTGAGGAAAGCCGTTCGACTAAACTGCGCAACTCAAGCTAAAGATGGGCACTGGCCAGCCGAAAATGCTGGACCAATGTTTTTCACTCCGCCTCTGGTAATTAAGTGCTTAAAGCCTATGCTGGGAAACAGATTTTTGCATTAGAATCAAAGTTTCGGTTTGGTTTGTTACAAATTTTTGAAAATTTTTTAAAATCTCTAAAACTTATTTACTTTTTATTTCACTATACGAATTATAAACTCACAACTTATCTTATTTTATCTCACTTTATTTCAATTTTTATTACTTTAATCACACCCATAATAGTGCTGTGATGTTTCTTCTATCTCATTTATAATTTTCAACGTGTGGGGATGGAGACCCAAAATGAACGGTAGTATACACTTGGATGGGGTCGTGAAAGCTAGCCGCCGACAAGAAGTTTGTGGATCATCTAAACAGATGAATTAATATTAGGTGGTGCGAATCATTTAGGGATTTAAGATTTAGGATTTAGTTACGTAACAAATTTTTAATTTTTACCAACTTTTTTTATTTTTATCAGCTTCTACTAGTTTTCTTATATAGTTATATTTTTTAAGAAACATACCAAACACTCAATAATTTAAAATTAATTTTCTTATATTTTTTTAACTAAAATTTGATGCTTCATATGGGTACCAATAAAAAAAATATTTATCTAGTAAAATAATATAACAATAACACTTGTGTAATAAAACAATTTTTAATATGTTATTGTTTTCAAAATGTGAACTCTTGAAAGTTGCTTCATCATTCTGCTGACTTTTTTCATACAAAATTCTCTGATAGCGTAACACTATACCCCTGAATTAATAATATGTATCCAAGTGTTGAAATATGTGCTCGAATGTTGAAAATTGCAGATCATCATCCTACACATTAGTGGGGCAATTGACACTATTCTAACAGCAGAGCACAAGAAGGAGATGATCCGCTTCATCTATCTTCATCAAGTAAGCACTAATCGTCAAAGACAATCCAATAAATCTCTCACACTGAAAACTTGTACGAGAGGTGGTAGTATAGTAATAGTAACCAAGCAAATGGCATTATGTTTATGTATGTATGTATACATGTATATGTAGAACGATGATGGTGGATGGGGATTCTACATAGAGGGTCACAGCACTATGATCGGTTCTGCACTTAGCTACGTTGCATTGCGTTTGCTCGGAGAGGGACCTGACGATGGAGAAGATGGTGCAATGACAAGAGGACGAAAATGGATCCTTGACAATGGTGGTGTAACCGAGATACCCTCTTGGGGAAAGATTTATCTTTCGGTAATAATAATATCATTTTCCTTTTTTTTTGGGGGGGGGGACATTCCTCATATTCTTGAAGTTTATAATAATAATTTTAAACATCTGATGGAATTGAAAAGTTTGAATTTCTCTTGCACTCTTTGGAAAATATGAATTTAGTAGTTTTTGATTTCGTTTTGGTGAGAATTTCTATCAATTTTACGTTTGAAATTAAATTAAAATTTTATCATTTAAATTTTAAAATTTTTATACTATTTGAAATCTAATTCAGAGTAATAGAATTTGATTAAAATTTATTTTATTTTTTATGTCATTTAAACTTTATTTTTTCTCTCTTTTTTAAATAACAAATTCAATTTAATTTTTAAATTTAATTGCGTGGTCCAAGCACAAAAATTTATTTATTAAATCAAATAAAATTAACTTAATTGTTTACTTTAAAATTAAATGAGTCCTATGAAATGAATGTTTCCAAGCTGGTTAAATTAAAATCCTTTTGAATATCTCCTTTACAGGTGCTGGGAGCGTATGAATGGTCAGGCTGTAACCCACTGCCTCCAGAAATCTGGCTTCTCCCTACATTTTTGACACATCATCCGGGTAAAACAAAAGTTAAATTACTTGTGGGGTATACTACCAAAACAATCTATATAACAATTTAACTCACTTGATTAGAGAGGGGCGTGCACAGTGAGAGTTGGAAGAGAGGGAGAGGGGGTGCAGGGAAGAGAGAGAGTGAGTGAGAGGGAGAGAGGGGGGAGATGGGGGAGGGAGAGGGGGTGGGGCCAGGGTGGAGGAGAGAGAGAGATGTGCAAAGCGGGAGATGGGGGGGAGGGAGAAGGGGTGGGGCCGGGGGCACAGGGGAGAGAGAGAGAGTGAGAGAGAGATGGGGTGGGTGGGTAAGTAAGAGAGAGAAAAATGGGGCGGGTGGGTGTTTTAAGGCACAAAAAGAGAGGTTTTTAAGACAAAAAATAATATTTTTTTATTTAAAATAATATTTTAATTTTAATTTTTAAAATATAATTTTTAAATTTAAATAAAGGTACATAAATATAATTTGATCTACAAATAACTCAAATGTAAAATTTTATTATTTATTACAAATATTATTACATTAATATTAAAAATGTGATAATATTTTTTTATAAAAATTTTTAATTTAATATTTTCCAAAATGTGATATCTTTTTATTAATAATTTTTATTTTTACAGGTTATTTATACAATTTTTTTTATGTACATTTATTTTATAAATTTATATTTCTTTGCAGGTGTGGGGTGGGCGTTTAAGGCAAAGAAAATAATATTTTTTATTATTTTTATTTAAAATAATATTTTAATTTTAATTTTAAATTTTAAATAAAAGCACAAAAATATAAAATAAAGTCACAAAAATTTAAATTTTTTTTAAATTAATATTTTAAAAAATATGATAATACTGAACAATAAATGGATACCTAATAGATAAAGTCAATTAATTTTTTTAATTATATATTTAGATTTTAATACTCTTTAAAATTTTATTAAAATTAAACATTTAAATTAAAATTTCTATTTATGTTTATAAATTTTTATAAATTGAGAATAGAAAAATATTTGTTAAATTTATTTATATTTTTTTTTCAAAAAAATGTAAACATAAATAGAAAAACGTAATACAATAAATCCTTTTACTCTATATTTTCTATTGTAAACATTTTGTCAATTTTAACGCTTTGTCTATTTTTATTGTATTATATTACAGTGAATTATTTATTTTTATTGTATCATATTACAGTTAATATGTATCATATTCTTTAATTAATTTATTTTTACTAAATAATTAAATTAAATTAAATAGTTTTTAAATTAAATAAATAAATAATTAATTAATTATGAAATTAATTAATTCATATTAAATTAAAATGAAATATATATTATTAAAATTTTTGATAAATATTAAAATTATATTAAACAATTTAAATTTGTTAATATATTTAATAATTTACTTTAATTTAATTTGTTTAATATCAAATATATTTTATTAAATTATTTTTTATAAATATCATAATTAATTTAATTTAATAAATAATATAATTGAATTAAATTAACAAAAAATATATTTATTAAATCCAATTAATTTTTAAAAACTAATTGTAAACAATATTTCATTTCCAAAAGCAGTTTCAGCTTTTATTTCAGAAAAAAAAAGACAGTAAAAAATAAAAACAAAAAATATAAATAGAAAAACGATAGCGTTACCAAACGAATATTAAATAATGTATGGACTTTAGCTTTCTTGAAATTTTTATTAAAAAATAAACATTTAAATTGAAATTTTGGATTTCCTTAATGGCCAGAATTATTTTTTCCCTTTCTCTCAAATTTTCTTTTTTTTTTGAATACTTTTTATATAAAATATATTTGATATTAAACTTTTAAAAATGTGATAATAGTGATAATAAATAATAAAATTTTATACCTTAATCTCTTTTGATTAGTGATTTTTTATACACTTTTTCATATTGGTTTGTTTTATGAATTCAAAATGGAGTTATTTACACGCTAAATAACTTATGATTTGATATTTGTCTCAATCATCGCTAAAACTTTGCCACGTTATTACTACTATCTTTTTCAAATTTTTAAATTTGAAATTCAAATTTATATAATAAAATATATCAATTGATGTGACAATTATATACGTAACGTGAAAAAATGAAATGCTATATTAAGTGATCCGTGCTTTGTGTGAACTTTACACATTAAACTATATTTTTGTACATTTAAGCACAGGCAAAAGAATTGAAATTTGGCATTTTTTAATTAATAAATTTATTTAATGGTTTGAATTATTTTTTTCTTTTTCTTTCCACTTTAATTGTCTTTTCAATCACTTTATATGAAAATTTTTTAAAGTGTGATTACAAAATTATTTTTATTTTTTTAATTTTTTCATTTTGTATTTTTTTATTAATTTTTTAAAAATTTTAAATTTTTTTTATGTGATTAATATACTTCAAAACTGCAACATGTCTGTTCGACACGCACATAAACGTCACATCTAAATGTTCTTAAAACTTAAATTTTAAATATACACTTTTACACTATATGTCATTTATATAATAAAGAAGTTTTAAAATTTTCTGCTATTAAATTTGCTAAATGGCTAGAATTATTTTTCTTTTTCTCTCACTCTTCCCATATTTTTTAATACTTTTTATATAAAAAATGTCATTTATATAATAAAAAAGTTTAAAATTTTGAATTTGAGGTATTTTCAACTGTTGAATTTGTTAAATGGTCAGAATTATTTTTTTCTCTCCCTGTTCTCATATTTTTTTAATATTTTTTATATAAAAGATTTCAAAATAATATTTTAAAAAATGTGATAATAGTTGTAATAAATAATAAAATTTTATACTTTAATCTCTTTTGATTAATAATTTTTATTTTTATAGATTGTTTTTACACTTTTTTTAATGTAAATTTACTTTATAAATTTAAATTTGAGTTATTTACACACTAAATTATATTTCTGTGCCTTCAGGCACAGGCAATTGCTAGTTTTAGATAAAGTGCACGTAGACATGTCAAATCACATTACGTATATTATTATATAGAGGAGCAATAACTTCTAATTTGACCAATTTTTATTTTAAATTAATTGAACCAAAATTTTATTATAGTATTCTTATTATTTTTTCTGGAAGATTTTCTTTCCTATATTCATGGAAAACTTTTATCCTCTATAAAGCTGGAATTCATTTTCTACATGTAATTGCTAATTTGCACAATATCATCCTACCTTTTGAAATTATTTTACGTAGTCCTTTTTTTCTCCTTTCGGAAATTTTGTTTAGTCTTGTACTACCCAACCTAAGAGCACGTTTGATAGCTCAAAAATTATCAAAGTTTATCAAAAATTATAAACTCTTATTAACTTTTATCATTTTCGTTTTTTATACGTTTACTTTCAAAATTTAAATTTCATAAACTTTTAAAAAAAAAAAAGTTACAAAGAATTAGAAAAAGTTACCCAATTTTTTAATTTTTTTTCAAATTTTCTCAACTTTTTAATATGGTTTCTGATTAAATCCGTAGAAATGAGTTTTTTTTTACTGTTCCAATGGATTTCTTTTTTATGAATTTTAGTTAATCTTTCAAATACCAAAAAATAACTAATAAAACTTATTTTTTCTGATTTTTTGTATTTTTTGATCATCTAAACACCCTATATATCCATAAATGCAGCAAAAATGTGGTGTTTTTGTCGCACAACTTACATGCCAATGTCACACTTATATGCGAAGAAATACCATGGGCCAATCACTGATCTGGTTAAGTCATTAAGGCAAGAAATTCACACCAAGCCATACCAGGAGATAGATTGGAATAAAACACGCCATAAATGTTGTAAGGTACGTTATCAAGTTTACCACTGATATATATATATATATATATATCGGTGTGTGCGTATTCCCATTAATTTCAATTTCAGTATAGAAGAAAAATTAAATATTCTTAATGAAGACCATTCTACATATAATATGTAAACCAGGAAGATCTCTACTACCCTCATACTTTCATACAAGATCTGCTTTGGAACAGTCTTCATTACCTCAGTGAGCCAGTGATGAACATATGGCCCTTCAAAAAGATTAGAGAAAGAGCCATTCGGAAAGTGGTCAAGTACATGCGCTATTCAGCCGAGAGTAGCAGATACATCACCATAGGGTGTGTAGAAAAAGTGAGTTAAAAAAAAAATCAGAAAGATTAATTTGTAACTTTGTATTCTTAGTTGTATATGAAATGAATCTATTACGTGTATATATATATATGTTGTTCTTACTGCAAACAGTCCCTGCAAATGATGTGTTGGTGGGCCGAGAACCCAGATGGTGATGAGTTCAAGTATCATCTTGCCAGAATTCCTGATTTCTTGTGGCTTGCGGAAGACGGCATGAAAATGCAGGTAGGTTTTACTATAGTTTCCGTCGTCAAAAATTTTGGTGGACTTGGGGGGAATTTTCGTCGTTCTCTGACGCCACTACCAAATATCAAGCTAGAACTCCCAAATATCAAGCTAGAATTATTAGATTTTAATATAATAGTTCAAATTCATTTACATATTTTTAATTTAAAAAACACTTACTGACATTATAATATCTTTAATTTAATCAAAAAAATGAATTTAAACTATTAGATATTAATTCAATAATTCCTGAATTTGATGTCATGCAGTGGACATAGTTTTCTTTTTTATCTTTAGTAGTTGTTAGGGACTGTACAATTGTTAAGGATTAAATTTAACTTGGGTCTCTTTTCAATTAATTGTAGACTTTTGGTAGCCAGCTATGGGACTGTACCCTAACAACTCAAGCACTTATTGCTAGTAACATGCTTGATGAATGTGGAGACGCTCTAAAGAAGGCCCACTTTTACGTTAAAGAATCACAGGTTTCTTCTTACCTAGCTACTATCACATTAAAGAACAAAAATTAATTAATGTTTTTAATTATATGTGTTTGTCATGACTTCCTTCCATTTAACTTATATACAATTCTTTTTCGTATCTTTAAATTTAAAAAGATTAAAGAAAATCCGCCTGGGGATTTCGAGAGTATGTATCGCCACTTGTCTAAAGGAGCATGGACCTTCTCTGATCAAGATCACGGTTGGGCAGTCTCCGACTGCACAGCTGAAGCGCTGAAGGTAATTTATATTAATTACTCTTGAACACATTTAGAGAAATTCACTAATTAATTAATTAGGTTTTCTCACCTTTTTTTTTTTTAAAAAACCTGCAGTGTCTAATGCTACTTTCACAAATGCCACCGGAAATAGTGGGAGAAAAAGCTGATGCGGAGCGACTGTATGACGCTGTGAATGTGTTACTTTATTTACAGGTAAAAAAGGAAAAAAAAATTGAAATTGTCCATTTATTTTCACCATTAATTGATGATAATTGAAGTTTAAATTTGAAGTCATGAAGACATATGATTTTGATCGTTGAAGTTTCGCTTTTTTTACTCTCCTCCCAGAACCCTGAAAATGGTGGCTTTGTGATCTGGGAGCCTCCAGTTCCACTACCATATTTACAGGTAATTATACTCTATTCACTTCCACTTATCTATAAATTATTAACAAAAGAACAATCCCTATGTTATCAATTAAATTATAACTAAGAGTGGAAACAAATTGAGATTTTCGAACTTAACTCAATATCGACTCATAACTAGAATCCGTTTGAATTAAGTTTAATTTGTGACTGGCTTAGATTCGGCTTGAAAATTTACGAGTAAGTTCGATAAAATAATATATATATATATATATATATATATATAATTTTTTTATAAAATATTTTTATATTTTTTAATAATCTTTTTATTATATTTTTTATTCTATTTTAAATTAAAATAATATCATTTTTATTTAATCGAACTATATTCGGGCTAAGTTCGAGTTTACATTTTTATTTATCAAACTAGACTCGATCTATATAAAAATTTGAATCAAGCTTGGGTTCGAGATTAAACAAATTTAAGTTCAGCTCGATTCGACTCATTTCTACTCCTAAGATCCATAACCTATAAACAAAACAATATGATGGTGGTCGAGCGTTTCTATGTCCTTATAGTTTCTCATTTTTCAGGCGTTGAATCCGTCCGAACTCTTTGCTGATATTGTGATCGAGAAAGAGTAAGATATTATCATAATTATTGTTATCACGTAAGGATTATTTTCTCACAAACGGTTAAGATTGCAAATTCTATTATATGATGTAGACATGTTGAATGCACTGCGGCTATCATCCAAAGTTTTGTGAAATTCAAACGTTTATACCCGGGGCATCGAGCTAAAGAAATAGAAATTTCGGTGGAAAAAGCATTGGGTTTTCTGGAAGAGAGTCAATTGCCTGATGGTTCTTGGTGAGTTCTCTTTTAGCTTTTTTTTTTTTTTTTTTCGTCATTTATTTGACTGAAGATCAATTAAATGGAAATTAATTTTAACTTTATATATGTATATATACAATATTGTTGACAGGTATGGCTATTGGGGGATTTGTTTTGTTTACGGCACATCTTTCGCTATTGGAGGGTTAGTTGCTGGGGGCAAGACCTATAACAACAGTGATGCAGTTCGTCGAGCTGTTCAATTTTTGCTTTCAATACAAAATCAGGAAGGGGGTTGGGGTGAAAGCCTTGAATCATGCCCATCCATGGTATAAAACTGCCTATATCTATTCACTTCTTCATGTTTAAGTAGAGTGAAATCCGAGCTCATATCTGTGTAATTATAGTGAATTTACATATACTAGTAATAGTCCGTGCCTATAACATTCTTAACAAAATTAATATAAATTTCTTATATAGTTAAAAATTTGGACAAAAAATTTTAAATCGAAAAAATTGTGATAATTTATGTATTTTACTTTTTTTTTAAATTTTAGAATCTAATAATTACTATATGTGTTTTGATCTCTCTCTTTCTAATTAATTTTTAATAGGTATCATAAAAGAAAATACAAATTATTGTATTTTAGTGTAGAAAGTTCAAATCGTTTTGTGAGATAGATGATAATAGGGTTTACTAAAATAAAAATTGAGCGAAAAGTCAAAAATATAAAAATAATCTTAATCATTGATTAAAAGAAAAAATAATTCTTTACTGTTGAATCTTAGTTTGTAAAAGGGACATTTTCAAAAAGTGTTATATTTTATTATATATATTAAAAAAATAATAAAAACATGTATTTATTATGCTCTGACAGTATGAATATGATATATCTACATCTTTATTTAAGAACTCTAAGAGCAAGGTTAGATTTACAAGATTTTCTGTTTCTCTACTCTAAAAAATAATAATAATAAAAATAAAAATAAAAAATAAATAATTCTATGTAAATAATTCTTACATGCCCATTTTATATATCAGGGGTGCTAGGGTTACAACTTGTCTCTAATGGGGCAAATTCAACCTCGTAAACAACAACAGCATTTCTGCATATAAAGAACATTTCTATTTAATTGTGGACTTTAAGTAGTTAAATAATTCCTCATTCACTAATTACATTTATCTTTCTTGTCCGTGATCATTGTTTCCATGAAACAGAAATATCAACCGCTGCCAGGGAATCGAACAAATCTAGTACAAACATCATGGGCAATGCTAGGTCTTCTTTACAGTGGACAGGTTAGTGTTTAGGTGTGACTGATTTATTCTCAAATGATATCGCTCGTATTTTTCTTCTAATATTTTTTTTTAAATTTTATAATGGCTTTCATTTTCATAGTAAGGGGAGCTAATCTTCTTAATTTTCAATTACATTTTTTAATTTTTTTTTATAATTATAGAAGGAAAACAATTTTCAATGTACCTTGTATGACTCTCATTTGGGAACATTAATCACCCAATGTCCTCGAAACAATAGTTTACTTACATTGACTCTTCCTTATTAACTAGGTTGAAAGAGATCCCACACCATTGCATAGAGCAGCAAAGCTTTTAATCAACTCCCAGATGGACGATGGTGATTTCCCTCAACAGGTATTGTTTTTATAAATCTTATAAAATTTTGTACGCTAACACTGGGTAAAATATTTTGTGAAATAATGCACATCACTAAAACAAACTTGAATTTTTAGTGATCAATTGATTGTATACAAATTTATTTCGCGATACATGTTGTTTTCACAAAGTTGGCACAATAGACGCAGTACTAAAAATATTCTATGATAATAATTACTTTCATCACAAATTTTTATATGTTTAAAGATGATCACACTAATTTATTCAAAATAATGTAAAATCTATGATAAAATTATTAGTTATTTAAATATAATTCTTCGATGTAATTATCATTTAATGACATTTAATAAGATACTTTTTATAACAAAATATTTTTAGTGGACTCTAACATGTCGTAATAACAATGTGATGACAATATGACATCACTAAAATATGTATATGATAATAAACTTTTACATTGTGATGAATTTTTCATGGCTAAAATTCATATTTTTTGTAGTGAATATTTCAAATAACTTAACCATTTGCTCATGCCTTCTGTTGTATAGAATTTTCTTTTTTTAATTATATTAATTATAGATAGAAGTTCTAAATTACATTAATTTTTTTCTCTCAAACAATGAAACAGGAAACTACTGGAGCGTACATGAGGAATTGTATGCTGCATTATGCAGCATACAAGAGTATATTCCCAATGTGGGCACTGGGAGAATATCGCAAACGTGTTTGGTCATCTTTCTAGTCACTATATATGTTTTCGATGTCGACACTAAAAGAATTTCATAAATATATTTGATCAAATAAAGTGGCAATATGATATGTGTGTGTGCCAATGAGAAGTACATCATTAATACAATAATTCAAGAATCCCCCTTGTGTGTTTTTCTTATTCAAATTAATTTATAATCTCTTGTGCTATTAACCCATCAAGAGATATTTTTATTTCATTTTTAATTAAAGGAAAAAGAGTTTTACAATTGAATGAAAAACAATATGTACTTAACTAAATTTTGGAATCAATGGTTACTCAAAATGTAACAAACAACATCCACCTAATTAGCAGTAATTTCATTATTGGCACTTAGCATTTACCAAATGGCTACATCTAAGACTCCATTTGGTTTGCTATAAATTTCTGAAAATTTCAGAAAATAATTAAAAATTATCCATTTTTTATCTTACTAGATGAATTATGAACTTATAATTTATCTCACTTTATCTCATTTTTTATCACTTCAAACACATCCTTAATTGTTTAGTGATATTATCATATATTCTTCTCTCTCTACTTTTTACTTTCATGTTAAGGTTATCGCAATTGAGGAGAGTAGAAATGTTGAGGGGATGAAAGTTAAAAGATTTTGTGGGGTCTTTGCCAAACATTGAAGCCCAATAAGCCTAAAGACTTTACATTAATTTAAGGCTATTAAAGTGGAGGGTAACGATTTTAGTGATGATGATAGCATATCTTTAAAAGATGTTGGTAAAGTTATACTGAAATATTTCATAATTTTTCAAGAAAGGGAATGAGAATATTCAAAAAATGAAAAAGGAAGACTTCAGTAAAAAGTTCAACAAATAAATAAATAAATAAATAAATGATGTAAGATATGCAATGTGGTAATAGAGTAATTATTTTATTTTTTTTAGATTATATATATATATCCTTCTAAATACATGATTAACATATAATACACTAGTACCCACATTTATTTATTATACTTAATTTTTATTGATTGCACACATACAAAATGCTAGGACTCTAGGAAAATATAAAAATTTATCACGAAAGGAGAGTTTTGTAATTAAAGTTGCATAAGTACTTATGGATTTGAATTCGATGAATTTAGTATCAATTATTTAAGAAGAATTGTTCAAAAATAACTTTGCTACTTTAGATCGAAATTTCATTATGAATTAGTTAACGTGATGATGCATACGATGGCGGTTCAACTATTTTAAGAAGGAAGAAGTGTTACTACCGGTACTTTAATAATAATTATTAAAAAAATATTCATGTATTATTTAATAAATTAACTCTCTCATTTATATTTTAATGTATTTTAATCTTAAATTTATTAATTTAAGATTATTAATTATCCAAACCAAACTTTGGAGGTATAGTTTTTTTTTTTTTTTTTCCTTCGTTACTTTTTAATGAAGAAAAAGGTTGATCCATCATCCTCAAATTATGCCCATCAAAGGTTATGACTAAAGTAATTAAGAAGCCTAATCATTATCCCAACCCATATTAATTAATTGATAGCCTCTCTCCCGGAGACTATAATCAACATATACTTCAATCCACACTTGCTAAAAGTTTGCTGTGCCCATACACGAGATACAACGGGACACGTATTATTTATTGTCTTTAACCTCTTTAAAGCTGTGTTTGGGTTAGGAGAAGTGGGGAGGGAGAGGTTCAGTGAGATTCTCAAAATACCCATTATTTTTAAATGCAATTACGAACAAGAACAATGATACCTTTGTAATTTAATTCAATACAAATAGTATTATAGAAAAGTTACTCGCAACTCATCCAAAACCATCCTAATTACCCACCTCCCAAACACTTCGTAAGATAACTGGACCCGACCGTTTGATAGCCATTGACGGTGTCACAGCCATCCATTTGCCGAATGATTTTTTAAAAGTTAAATCACACTTATTTATATTATTTTAAAATATTATTAACATTTTCGTTGAATCAAAATTTTAAATAATTTTTTTACCCTCTCTTTTTTACATTTTTGTCAACATTTTTACCAAAAAGTCTTTAAAAATTATTTTTACTTATTTTTATTTATTTTTTGAAAATTTTTATAAAAAAACTGACTCATATATGAGAGAGAAATGTATAAAATAAGAAAAATACTTATATAAAATTTTGGTCACTTTGAAGTTTTCTATTAAATTTTTATGATTGATTTAATAGAGATATTAATGTTGATAACGTTTTAAAATAAAGATAATAAGTAGTTTTAAATGTTAAGAAAATAAATATAATTACTTAAATATTAAGGGGTGATAAGTATAATTTAAATTATTTAATCTTCCTTTTAAGATGAGTTAAGAAATACAGTATTTTCGGAAAGTGTTGTTGGACCCCACCATCTATCAAAATGTTACTGTTATGATAGCGTACCGGACCGGTTGGCCCAAGTTGAACCAATACTATATATTACATAAATGAGTTAATGGTATTCATATAAATGCTGTGGTTATGAATGAATTTATCTATACTGTTACATAAAAAGAATATTAAGAATATTTAGTGAAGTATAAAAATTAACGAAATCCCAATTTTAATAAAAATTTTGTGCGTTCTTCTTAACTTCTCATAATTATTAATATTTTTATAAAAAATATAAAGAATTTTTTAATAACTACTACTTAATTAAGTAAATTTAATTTTATATTTTTAGTACTTCTTGAATACTTTTTTTAATCACCCACTACTTTTACATTTTTTTACTTTTTTTTAAATGTCACTTAGTTATAAATTATTTACTTAAATACTATTTAAAACAACCTAATATTTTATAAGTGTACGGTTCAATATTTTTACTTTAAATTTGTTTAGTAATTTATTTGAAATTAAAAATATATATTCACCTCAAAGGAAAAAAAAATCACACACTGTTGTTTGTGAGTCTAGTACGAAATATCACATCTTCCATATCAAATCAATCATAAATAGAAGCCAATTCAGGTGTGTATATATATATTACCTGTGCTAATGGCACGAAAACATAATTTGACTTATAAAGAAATTTAAATTTAAATTTGTAATTAAAATAAATTTATATAAAAAATTATAAAAATAACTTGGATACAATTTAAAACAAATTTACGTAAAAAGCTATAAAAATAATTGTAAACATAAAAATCACTAAAAAAATTTAAAATGAAATACAGAAGACAATTGGTGAAGTACTTATTTCTTTACTTTTGTTTTTTATTCAATTTTTTGAGTATAATTGTTTATATAGAATTTTCTCAAATAAAGTGAAAACTTAGTTCACCAAAAAAAAATGAAAAGTAAATGTTTTTAATCAAAATAAATTTTTTAAATTATAAAAGATTAATACACTATTATATGTGTTGTAAATATTCACAAACCAACAAAATATTGGTAGAATGTAAAATTTTGAGATTTTGCCAGAATCAATTTCTATTAGTATCTGATGGAATTTAAAAAAAAAAAATAATTTGAGATAATAATAATTTGAGAGAGATAAAGAATTTAAAAAAAATATTAAAAACGTTCGCTCATATAATTAACAAAAAAAATTCATAATGAAATGATTATAAAATTTTTATTATCAAAAATTAAGATTAAAAGAATTGCAAATCTAAGAGTCCGTAAAAGTATTATTTATACAATTGTTTAGCCGCTACTTGATTTATACAATTCACCACCTAATAATTAATTTTCATTTTATGCACAGTTGTTATAGAAAGATAGAAAAAGAATAATTCTATAATTAACTCAACAAATGCAAAATTGATGAGAAAAAAGAAACATTTTATCTAATATTTTGTTAAATTTTTATAGGTTATTTTGATAATTTTTTATATAAATTTAAAATATAAAAATAAAAAATAAATTTAAATTTAATATTTAAAATTTAAATTAAAATATTATTTTAAATTAAATCCCTCACCCGCCCCAACTCTCTCTCAAAAATTAAAAAAATTTAATTAAAAAAATGTTATCACATTTTTAATATTAATGTAATAATATTTGTAATTATTTTTACAACTTTTTTATTTATGATAATTATTTTTATTAGTTATTTTGATATTTTTATATAAATTTAAAAAACAACCTCTCCTGTGCCCCTCACCCACCCCAACTCTCTCTCTCTCTCTCTCTCCTGTGCTTCTCACCCGCCCCAACTCTCTCTCTCTCTCCTGTGCTCCTCACCCGCCCCAACTCTCTCTCTCTCTCTCTCCTGTGCCCCCGGCCCCACCCCTCTCCCTCTCTCTCCCCGGCCCCACCCCCTCTCCCTTGCCCCCAGCTCACTCTGCACACTCACACTCTCTTACTCTCTCTCTCCCTCTCTCTCACATAGACACATATATAACGGTCTAATCAAAACAATGAGCAAATTTGTATAATAGATATACATACATAGAGTGAGCATCCCTCCAGCTGTATCAGTCAATAACACCAACATTAATATTCAAGACACTTCATGTTTTTACCCTACCACATTTATTCGGTGCTATTTAGTAGTGACATTTTTTTTTTAAATTTTGTTAAAATTATTAAAAATTCTTAAAATTTGAAGTTTGCTAAACGCACTATTAAAAAAAACTTGAAAGAGCCTTGTTTAAAATTCCATACTTATAACATATTTGATATCCTTATTAGTTATTAACAGTGAAACAGTTTTTATTTTACAGATAACAAGTATTATATCAATCGCTTATATTATATGTAATAATAATAACTGTATGTCGTTTTAGTAAGAACAAAAATTACTTTGACATTAATAATTCATTCTTCATACATATATATACATATATAAATGCATTCATATGATTTAATTTCAATACAATATTAATTACACAAAGGAATCTCAAAACTTGAATTCATAATTGTTATTTTTTTGTATTTTATTAAAACACAAGCAATGCAAAACTAGTTACCAAGTGCATCATCCTCGTTATGTACTAACCAAATTGAGTCAAATTGAGAGACTTAAAAGGTCGGGATCTTCTTTATTAAGGTCTCTCTCTCTCTTTCTCTCTCTCTGTGGCAAAGATCACATGCACATGCTAGTATACGTGTAAATGGGGCCTTCCCTTGATACATTCCACTATGACATGTCATTTGGTGGCAAAAAGCAATCCAAATGCTGAGCTAGATCAACATGCTCTACACACAAGACATGTTTTTAGCAGAAGGTTCAAAGGAGACCATGCTACTCCACAGATCTCAAAATTCTTTATGTATTAATGAACTTGTTGGTCCGCATGTGCGCCGTGTTCTATACACATATATATACAATATATATATAAATATTTATACTATAATACTTAAAAAAAATATTTCTTTCTTCTCTTCTTTTTCATTCTAATCTTATGTGACATGTTTCAATACTTTCCATTCTCTAAATGCTATTTTCTCATTCATTCACAAAGAATAGTTTTTTTTTTTTTTTTTGGTCGCACATCGGTAGATTAATAGATTTTACTTTTTCATTTATGTATAAAGCCACTAAAATTATAACAAATGATCTTAATTAATGTGAAAACTCATGAATTTACAAAATGGGCCTATTTGCTTATTGGTTCATTATAGTTTGGCCAATTTGCTTATTATTAATTTGTAGCTATAAAATTAGTGTCCGAATATTAATTTAGGAAAGGGATTTGAAATTATTGAATATTACTTAAATTTAAAAAAATTAATATATTCTTAATTTAAAAGTATAAAAAAATGCCTAGATGTTAATATTAATAAAAATGCTTTAATATTAATAATTAGGTTTAGGAGTAATAATTTTTATAAAAATTTAAATTTATCATGTTGAAGATTAGGTTGAAAATTACTATAGTAATATTTTTAATTCAAGTGAAAACTTTTTAAAATAAAAAAAAACCAGTTCGATTAAGTAGGTTTGAGATTTAATATATATTTTTGAGTCAAATTGAATTTTTAAAATTGAGTCAGATTGAGATTTGATAAAATATAAATTTTTAATATTCATATAAAATTATGATTTAATCGTATCTATCAACTAATTAAAATTGACCTAAATAAAAAGATATAAGTATAAAAAAATAATTCAATAACTATTATTTAAAATTATACAACTTTATTAAAATAATTATAATATATTTAAATATTTATTTTTATCAATAAAAGATTTTATTTATTATTATATAATTTCGTGTATCGAACGGCTGAACATTAGTGTGTATATATAAATATATATGAGGGCGAGCTTATATGGCCCCGTCTCTGCAACAAAATCTAAAGCTCCTTTTGAAAAAGTATCGGTGGCACTTGCCAATGCTGACGGTTAGGGCAAGGGAATAAAGATGGGCCGGCCTTTGTCTGCTGAAGATAAGAAATAAAGTACCAAACAAAAGCTTAACCTTTTGCAATTTGATTTACATTATCTCCAAATTTATTCTGAAACCTTATATTTGAAAAATATCATACATGGTTTGAAAGAGAGAACCAAGGAAGAAAAGCAACCTTGAGAAATGTTTACATAAATATATATATATATATATATAGGAAACAGTTATGGAATCCACGTCCAAAAGTAGGACCTTTCCTGGCAACCAATGAGAGGATTCTTACAAAGATTGATCTCACTATTCTCTAATGTAAAAAAAATAAAATAAAATAACATACTCACATATTTCCGGTCCTTGATAAAAGGAAAAAGAAATGAAAAGTAAACTGAGCAACAATTTTTCAACATCATTTAATTATAAATATTGATAGGATAGTATTGACCTTGTCCATTCTTCGCTAAAAAGTAAGCTTATCCTCTCATCAATGGATTGAGACCATTCAATTAATTGGCTAGTGTGGATCACTGTGGGTTATATTGATAGAATTCTGTCCATTGATGATAAAAAAAAAAAATGAAACCTTAGAAGCTGGAAGGGGAGCTCAATCTTCTCACTTACCCATCAACTTAATGAAGTTTTTGTGTAGTTGAGAAAAATGGGTAACCTTTCGTTTGATGCCATTCCTGAACTTCTCTCTTCCGGAACTTCTCTCTTGTATAATTTTTGAAGTCCAAAAAGGGCCCAAAAGGTCAACGCCATTCATTTCCAAAAGGCATGTTCCCATGGCCTTCATAAGCTTAAAATTGTCTTCTTATGATTAATTGGAAGGCCAGCAAATGCACCAACATCCAGTACTTCAAGCTTTGATATCCCATGTTTCCTACCTGATTCAGAATAAATACCGTCAAAACAGGTCAGAGAGAGAGCGATAGATAGAGAGAGGGAGAGAGGGCGAGAGGGAGAGAGAGAGCATCAGATTATTATTGGTGTCCAAAAATATATATCATCCTCTCATCTTAAAAAGCAATATATATCATACGACAAAAATATGACATACCCATAAGCTAAAATGTTGGTGTAACATTCTAAAATGTACAACTTGCATTACTATATACAAATTTTACACACTTCCTCCCTGGCCAACTTTACAATTGCTATGTATGTTCTTTGATGTGGGAACGAAATTTGAGATGTTGAAAGAGAAGGCAATTACGTCAAAAAAAATTTATATCAAAATCAGTTGTCAAAATGAGATGGAGAGATGTGTATCTATCATTTTCAATGAAAACACTCGGAAAAATATATTTTAGTAACAAAAATGTCTTTTAATACATCATTTCGATAATTTTTCTAATAAATTTTTCTGTCAAAATAATATTTTTTACGATGGCGGTCGAGAGAAAGTAAAATAAATAAATAAAGTGGTTTTACCTGAGTGGTTCTAGCAGAAGAAGTTAGAGAAATGGAAGCTGATGAAGTGCCGGACGAGGCAGTGATCCCCACATTGTAGACCATTGTTTCATCAGGTTGAAACAGGCCATAGTTCCTCTCTGAACTTGGTCCAGGCTTCAAGTCCTCATTGAACAAAGCGAACAAATAAACCTCTAATCTAGCATTAGGCCTCAAAGGAGTTCCTTCATTTCCCAATTGCCTTCTCAACAGGTTCCGGTTATAAATGCCCGCATTCTCTACTGTCGCCCCGAGTTCATCCGGGTCACCTTTCGAAGGCCAACCCGTCTCCGAAACCCGAACCTCTAACCCTCCAAAACCCATTCTAGCAGCAGCAAATACAACTGCATCTACCTGAGCATATAGCATGTTGTCATAGTGTAGTTTGGTGTTAGGATCAACCATTCCCGGGTTAGGGTTCAACAACACATAGTCTAAAGAAAGCCTATTCGGGTCATCCTTGTAAGCAAAATATGGGTAGGCATTGATCCAAAATGGGGCATTAGTACTTGCTAAGAACTGCAAAAACTGTGGCATAATTCCGGCGAGCTCGGCCCGGAAACATCCGGCGGAAGGAGGGTATGAGACTGCGAGCACCGCAAGAGAACTTGGAGTAGAGACTTGAATGTGCTGATCTAGTCCTAGTTGAACCAAAGCCGAATGAATGCTGACCATGGCCGGCAGGAGCTTGTCCATTAGCGTCAAGTCGTCACCGGTGAAGACCTCGTTGCCCACCGCGATTCCGGTGATCTTGGTGGCCGGAAAATATGGCCTCACGTGGGTGCTTACCCATTGAAGGGCTTGTCGTTGATCCACTAATTGGCCTAGAATTTCGTTCTCAACCGTGACGATGAGTTCAATGCCGGAATTGGCAAATGCCGTCAAAACCTGGGGATTGGTGTCGTAAATTCTTGCTTTTGTGAAGTTAACTGATCGCAAGAGCTCCAGAACTTTCTCCGGCGGTGGCAAGTTGTTGGCGACTTGGCCATAGTTGATGCCGAGTGATTCAACTCTTCCTAGAAAGCCATAACCTGTCGCCATAGATTCAAAGAATAATTAGGTCAACATAATGTACTCTGGAAAATAATAATAATAATAAATAATGAAGGCTCAAAATGATGATGGGTTTAAGTCCTATGAATAAGAAAAGATTGGAGACATACATGGATACCCTAAAGAAAGAAGGTACCTGAGGAAGAGAGAGAGAATATAAGAAGAGTATTCAAGAAGGCAATTCTTCTAAAAGGCGTTGCCATGCAGACAGAGAGAAAGATCGCCTTGATATATTCGAGTGACTGAGAGAGAGAGAGCAAGAGAAGCCAGAGGAGGGGAAGAGAGAGATTTGATAGAGTGTATGTATATATATGTGTATGTTATGAATTCCTTTCTTTACTTGTTTGCAATTTGTTTTTCCTTTTTTTCTGGGCAAGGAGTTCGTAGGTTGCCTTGCCTTGGTTTCTCATCTTCTCTGCCTCTAAACTGATTATATATATATATATATATATTCCGATGTATAATACCGTCTTTCCAAGAAAGCCAACTCTTCATAAATGTGACAACTATGCCCTCAGCAACTTACTTCACTTGAAAGAAAAAAGAGAGAGAGATTAAAAAAAAAAAAAAAAAAAAACATTGCTGTAGTGATACTGCAATTGTAAAGATTAGGGTGACGTTAGGATTTTATTATAAATTATGAAGGCAATAGGCGAGACAATCTAATCCATACTGTATGGATATAAATGTGCTGTTAAAAGGGAAAGGTATTCTCGATCGATGATCAGACGATGATGGGATTGTATTGCCTTTTTCACTTCTAGAGTTCATTTATTTTCACCTGTTTGATATGTATATATATATATATATATATATCCTCTTTATGTTTTCAGTGCATGTGGTAATTATTAGCTACAAAACACAAAAAGTTAGCATTTTCCTACTAATCTTTCACCTCGATCCATCTATTCTTGCTAATGATAAATAAATTTTTAATTCAAACTTAAAAACCATCTCCATTTAATTATCTATAACAAATTACAATTTAAATGGGATCTATTGGTCTATTATATGCATATAATATGCATGGTATGCCTGAAAATGCACATATAAAACACATATATATACATAAAGCATCTGTTGACTAAAGTTCCTCAAATGTCCAATGGAAACCACAGAAATAACATGCTATTGGTTGCACATCCTCTCTACTTTAAAACACATATATGAGATTATAATTAAGCACTCCAGATATTAAACAATTTGTGAGGCCAATTATCCTCCTCTACTAATTAATTAAGGGTTCAACTTACTATGGTCCTTAATTTATCTGGAATAGTTATTGTATGCAATGGAGTTAGAAAACCTTTTGACACATTCGTGCCAATGTTGTTGAATATGTCCCTACACATCTATCGATTCAAGTGAGTTGTACAAACTCTCCCCCCCCCCCCAAAAAAAGTAGAATGGTACAAAAAAACAAAATAGCAAAGAAATTTGAATTTGGCTTTACATTGTAAGGAACCCTGTTATTATTATTATTATTATTATTATTATTATTATTTAACCTTAGGAAATCATATTCTATTTTTTAAACACAAACGCACAACCTAACATTTCAACTCAAAAAATTGGAAGGTCAGGTGAGAGATATAAACTACACACACGCACCTTAACTGTTTCGATATGGGATAGTTTACCGACTGCAATCCTATTGCCACATGAGAAAAATAGCAAGATTTTTAATTTACATAGTTCTGATGGCCATTTTGATTTGCAATGCTGCTAAGGAAAGCCAAGCTGTATGTATGCATGTATGTGTGTGTATGTGTGTATATTGAATAAAGATTACGTAAAACTCTAGATTGAAAGCTATTTGGCCAGAAAGGCTCTTAAAAGTTTGTGGCTCCAAAATCTGAATAAAGACTTCGAAATCTTTCTGTGCCAATCTTCTAGTTTTCCCTGAAGTGGATAATGTTAATAACATTATGTTGTTGGAAGTTTCCAGCGGTCATCCAAAAAGAGGGAACTGCCAAACCCATATGCCATACTATAACTATTAGGATTTGGGGGCTGGAATTATTTTTAATGTCAGTTCAAAAACTTAAGGCCGGAATAAAAATAAATGTGAATGTATTTGGATAGTTCGATTTTAATTCAACAATGTCTGATTTTAATATCACCGAAGTAACATTAAAAATAATATCAACCACCTCCTTTTATAACTATTTTACTGTTAAGCCTGCTTTATTATTGAAAATGTTATTAGTTAATGTTAAGTGTATTTTAATTTTAGCCTAATAAGATTTTAAAAAATAAATAAATAACTATCCATTCTGGGAGTTAATGGAGTTTGGGAAGCTAAAAGGTATGCATTCGGCATTTCTCAATTCTATTTTATTATATTAATTGTTTCATAAAAATTTATATTAATTAATATGGAATGATTTTTATAAAAAATATGGCATTTTATTGGATATTTATTTTTTTAAATATAGCCCCATAGCACAACTACATTATTCTGGTGCCTAATTTTATAAACATAAATAAATAGATATATAGGAATGTTGGTATAACATTATCCTAGGATATTATACGAGTATGATTCACTTTATTATCATTCAAGATTTGTTTTCATACAATGCAAAATGTAAACGAAATTTTATTTAGGGCCTGTTTGGCAAATCAATCTTTGATCATTTTTATTTTAGTGTTGACATGTGTCACTTGCTGGTAACTTTATGTGTTGGGTAAAAAAATTTGTAAAAGTTAAAAAAAATTAGAGAAAATTAAAAAAAAAAACTGATAATTTTATGTGTGGTAATTTTTTTATTTGCACAGTAAATTTTAGTGAAAAAAGTTAAATAAATTAAAAAAATTATAATTTTTTACAAATTTACCAAACCCTTACTGGGGGAGAAGAATGATCGTGGAACACTAAAAGCAATATCATTTAACTACAAAAATAATGACAAGGACGAAGATGCTAAAACTTTATTACATAGTGTTGTAATCCTAATTAATTATACAATACCATGCATATATATATATAGAGAGAGAGAGAGGGGGAGAGGGAGGCCCATCTTGATTAAACAAACTGAGCTTATTGGAGCATATATAATTAAAAGCGTATTGGGATTGTAATTAATGAAACGAATTACACGGCAGTGGGATTTTGGGTCATTTTAGAATAAAGTTGTGAGAAAACTTTTTTGAGAAGAAGGCAAGCAAGACATTGAAAAATTGCAAGCTTTTGCATTTTGGGTGAGAACTTCAAAGATGGCTCTGCTTAATTTGGCCAATGAATTGAAGAACGTGTGAAAGAAGCGTTTGGTAAGTGGATAAGGAAATGTTATTAAGTGAGACTTGAAAATGAGAGATGCAAGTGTCCTTATCCTAAAGCTCTCCTTTACCTTTGTTTGTTTCCTTTACCCAGTCATCATTTTTCCCTTCTCTTTTTTATAATTCAGATGTTTGGATCATTTTCTGCACATATCAATTAATTTTTTAGAAATTAAAAAAAATTAAATTAATAATTATTTAAAAAATAAATTCAAAACCTACCCACTTAAACTTTTAACTCTTATATTCTTTTATGTGGTCACCATGCAATTAAACAATTAAAAAAAAAAAGAAAGGCCTAGTTTTCTACATACATAAGTTACTTCCAAGATCCTAAATGATGACAAACTTTTTCGTTGCCGACTTGCATGTGCATACATGTAGGAAATATATTAATTTATAAATTATACAGCTTATCAAGAAAAGAAATTGCATCCGTAGTGTCCCAATCATTTGGAGTCGCTTTTACTTAATTAGCTAAGCTTCTTTATTTTGCTTTAGCGCCGTTTATACTTTTCTCGATTTTGTTGTTAATTGGTCAGATTCTTGAGATGATTTCATTTGTCATCTATTTTGTTTGGATATTTCATCATAATTTTCCCTCCATATATGTTAAAAGTTGTTTCACATCAACTTATGAGAAAAGTTATTTTCTCATATAAGATATGAATCTCTCTCATTTTAACATCTAAGTTTTAAAGTTAAGATATAATATCGGAGCAAGTTTTCAATTGTGTCTCACCACAAATCATATTGTGTCTTTATTTATGCGGGCAGATTTTTAATTGGGTCTCATCATAATCCATGTAAGAAAAGCAATTAGAAATTGTTTCATATCAGCTCATAAGAAAAGTTATAATATATATGTGAGTAGGCTCCCATAGTAAAATGGTTACGTAATTAATTATAATTATTGAAAATTCGTAAGTTCTAATATAAATCAACTACACAATCAATCACACTTGTGAAAAATAATAATAATAAATAAACGAGACACAAGAATATATGTGAAGAATCCTAGATCTATAATGAAAAATTATGAATTATGAATAAATTATTACACAAGCTTTTTCCACTAGAATTATTATGTCACAAACTTTTAAATACAAAGTTTTTCGATTGTGTCCATGATCTCTAGTGATGAGCTCTTATTCAGATCCACAATAAATCATGTCAAGTAGAAGACTAATTTCACTACTAGAGAATTGATTATTGGCAGAAGCAAAATTCGAACGACTGCTTTTTATGGTTGCAAATAGTAGTATTAGTGACCACTTTTGACAGTCACTGATGTGGTCGCTAAAAGTCTAAAATAAAATCAATCCAGAATCCTCTTTTCCCCTTATTTCATTTTCTCTCTTAGTTTTCATCTCCTGCGCCAAGGGTTTTCCTTCTCGCCACTACCTTGCATTAGAGCTCCACCGTCGAAGCCCACCATCGATGTTCATGTTGCCACTGGAGTCCAACACTGGTGTTCATGCTTCCATTGGAGCTTGCTTCACCTAATGTGAGCTCTCTCTCTCTCCCCATCTCTCTCTGGTTCTGTTCGGCAACAAATTTTACCACCAGAACTATTGACCACGCCAACTGAAAATACGACTGTGAACCTACTGAACAAAAGAAAAAGAAAGGTTATGGCCAGAGTAGAGGTCTCTGATCGAAAAATCCTCCGATGCTTAAGTCAGCAGATAGCTTATAAGAAACTCTTAAGAGAAAAAGTAAAGAGTGTAATAAATTGGTAATAGTCAGCTTACCCAGATTGTGAAATGAAGTCTTGTATTTATAGCAATGTCAAGAATAAATAAAATAATACATGTGATTTGGTTGTATTTATGTCTCCGGGTGCTTCTTTTTTCCCTTACTTTAAATGCCTTTCATTTCTCATTTAATACACCATACTTTTCATTAAATGCATTTGGTAGTTAAATGCGGCTGTATATCTGAAATTCAGTTATCAAACTGTCTACCTATCACATCTATCAACTACTTGTAACGAGATAAACTAATTTAGTTTCCTTTACGATGATAAATACATAGTCCAGCCATAACTAGGGCGCATTTATGGTTATAGACTTATATTAATGCTGTGGGACCCATGCCTAACATTTATTAGTCACCGTTCTAAGGGCCGAACAAATTAACTTTTGTGATCCTTGACAATTGCCACATGGCAGCATGTCATTCATCAATACTAGGACGCCAAGGAAACCTAAGTCATCTCTATTATAAGCCACACGTCAAATTTCTAATGCTCGTGAGTGACACCACGTGTCACATAATATCTTTTTTAGTAGGAGACCATGTGTCACTGGTCAAAATGTTCGGTCAATGACCATGTGTCCATAGTAAAAATGTTTGGCATTGGAGCACGTGTCATCCTCTTTAAATTGCTCGGCAACTCGACGTGTCCCAGACTAATTTTACCCAATATTTTACCCCCACTTTGGTTAGAAAAACTATATTTCCCAAGCAAAGTTGTAGGTAACGGACACCTTACCTCTTCAATCTCTTCAATCTTTTCGTGAGCTTTGTCATTTAGTGACCATCTGGCGTATTTTTAATCTGATTGGCCACTCCCCTTCTCTAATAATGACACGCATTACGCCTCTTCAACTTTTTACTCACCGCGCCTCCTACACAAAACCCCACAGCCGCAATCCCCCAAACATTTATGGCTAAACATTCAAAAAATGGGGGCGGTAATTAAT
The DNA here is from genome assembly GCA_019916065.1 of Vitellaria paradoxa. NCBI lineage: Eukaryota > Viridiplantae > Streptophyta > Magnoliopsida > Ericales > Sapotaceae > Vitellaria > Vitellaria paradoxa. The sequence goes on along the minus strand of CM034237.1, from coordinate 9,566,052 downwards.
ATAATTTTATCGTCCATTACCCTTTTTCGTAGTAGCGTTTCGTCTACACGTACACATATACATACATATATAAGCACAAGCCATCTCTTTCATTTCTCTTCTTTGCGATTTGAATTTTCTGGCCTTCTCTACTTCTTCTCTCGAGCTCCCGTCTCTCCCATCTTTCATCTCCTTCTCTGAGTCTTCGTTCTAGATGAGTAAATTCGTCTAATCGAAATCTTTCATTATGGGTAAACTTGCGAACGAGCTTAACTCTAAGCAAAAACTTTAGGTTTTTAAGGAGAAGTACCAAATTCTGCCAAATGTGAGAATCAGGCTCGCCCGTGAGGGCGAGCGTGAACTAGGGAAATTTCCTATAGTCGCCATCACTGAAGGTGGTCTTAGGTTTCCTCTACATCCCTTCCTCCATTCTGTTATGAGTATTCTAGACCTTGGCCCTAGAAACGTCACCCATAATTTCTATAGGATAGTCAATAGGGTGATCGAGATGAATAGACGATATGGGTTCCACATTTTTGAGTGGGACCTACTTTACTGCTACTCCATTCAGAAGGTGAAGAAAACAAAAACATGTGATATTTGAAATCCCAACCAGAGAAGGCCTTGGTCCATATGCTACCTGACACGATTAAATCAAAGAGTGACTTGTGCATCGTCACAGGTCACTGGACACACGATTCGAACGAAGATCGTCATCCAATCGTCCCTTTGGTTTCATTAGGCCTAGGTCAGTTAGCTTCAAATGCTATTGACTTTTGTTTCTCTTCTCACCTTTCGATTTTTAGAGATATACTAACATTCTGATTTGATTTCCTTACAGTTGAACAAGCTAAAAAGTCCTGGGCAAAAGGTGTTCGAGCAGACAAGGACCACCTTGACCAAGTTTTCAAGTTTCTTAGAGGGCCAAACCTTTTCCCATTTGCTAGGGTCGTTCCAATATTGTTCGGCTTCATACCTTCATACCAAACCTTTATCGCACCTCCACAAGGCTTCGCCACCAGAGAGGCCATCAGACGCCTTCAGTGGTGGTTCAAGGCTTCTGATAAAGAAAAGGAAAGGTTCTACGCAGAAAAACACCTTGATTGGGTTCCGCCTCCACCATATGCCATCCCTTTGGTAACCTAACAAGTTTTCGTCCTCGAAGTTGAGGTGTCTGAGCCTGTCGAACAATCGACGAGGTGAAGATTCATTCTACTTGACGAGGAGGAAGAAGAAGAATTAGAACCCCGTCAAGCCTTCAAGTATATTCCCGAATCAAAGGGAGAAGAAGAAGAAAAAAAAGAACCAAGCTCCCCTCAAGCTTTCGAATTCATTTCTAAGGGAGAAGAAATAGAAATGGCCCCCAAGATCGATTACAAAAAGCTTGCTCAAGAGAGTGCAAAGTAACAAAAGGTTGAAGATGCAAAGAAAAGGGTCGAGGAGCGAAAAGGCCTAAACAAAAGAAAGGCCGAAGAGGGAAAGGCCTCTGCACCCACCCCTGCCGAACAAATTCTCAAGGTAAAAATTGAGAAGGGCAAAGAGTAGGAGGCCCTTCGGCCCAAACCTACTGATGTCCCTCCCCAGAAGAAGCCTAGAACTTCAGGTGATGACGAGGTTCAAGTCGTCAAGCCTTCTAAGAAGGACACAGCCCTACCTGGGGATGCACCAGCTAAGGCCACAGAGCCTATTTCTTCCCACCATACTGGTCCCGTGCCCCTTCAGATTGAATATCCACCTAATCTAATGCAAGACTCTCCTCCTTTCATCCCAAAAATTCTTATCCCAAGCCTCAAATTGGCTCAAGGGCATCCATTCACTATCCAGGACATGGCCTTTAACCATGCCGAGAAATACCTCAAAAGAGTCCTCCCTCCTCGAGATGCCCAGACTACGAGGAAAAATAAGCTGGAGGACATTCACAATACATTGATGAAAAACACCATTTCTATAAGTGTGATGGTCTTCCCCTTGACTTTTTCCATTTTTATTCGTTTCCTTTCTAATGAACTTCCTGGTTTTTCTTTCTCTTACCAAACTTCCTTTTATACAATGGAGCTGATTGCTCGAAGCCAAGCTCTCCAAGCCAAAGTTGATCTGGACAAAACAGACATTAAGGATTTGAAGGAAAATATAAGGGGTTCAGAGAAAGAAAAAAAAAACTCCAAACGAACAACGATGCTTTGGTGGAGGAGAAAAATTGGCTCCAAGATGAGAAGAAAGAAATGGAACATCAAATCAACTCTGCCCTTGCTCAAGTGGAGGCAAGCAAGGTTCGTGCGAAGCACATGGATAAGATTTTGGCTAAGAAAGACGAGGACCTATTGGAGAAGATTGGAAAACTTTCCAAGGTCGAGTTTGAACTGTCTTCTTCAAAGGCCGAACAAGAAAGACTGGCCAGAGAATTCGAGAACTCCAGGGCCGAACGAGTTACACTCAGGTAAGAGATCAAGAATCTTAAAGTTGAGCTAGCAATGAAGACTTGCACCCTGGAGGAGAAAGATGATGCGCTTCATGCTGCCGAAGAAAAGGTAAAGACGAAAATTGAGGCCCAGGTGAACGATTGTATCGAGCAAATGCGGGATGCTCATAATGAGTTTTTTCTAGAGGGTTGGGAGCGGCTATGAAGAAGAACAGTATCGAGCACACCAACCCCATCTATACTGAGGTCTCGTATCCTGATCCACACCATCCTGCGCCTTTCTTCAGCTTCGAACATCTACCTCAAACCCCCTCGATCCAAATGTACGAAGAAGACATCGAAGAGGGTGAGGTCGAGGTGGAGAGCTCCCCTAAGGACACTTCCACACAAGGAAACAAAGAGATTGAATTAGTTGTGGAGAGTGATCCTTCAAAGGAAGGAGAAAAGTAAGCCCCCATTTCCATTTTTTTCTTTTTCACCTATTCAACTTTGCAAAAATGTATCAAACTTTGTAAGCCTTTGATTAGATGAATGAAATATTCTCAATCTTTACTTCTTCAGAACTGATGACGCATTACTTAGAGAATACTTTGATCTACTTGCCGATGAGATTATAGGAGGAGTAACCGAAGAATATCTTGAAGTGTTCTCTGACGAGATAGCAATAAACCTTTCAACAAATGCTGATTTCCTAATTTAAACCCCACTAGGATAGATTTTACTACCACTACCAATGTAAAATGTAAATTCACTTACACTTACAAGAGTTTGCAATAAAAGTTCATGTGCTCTATTTTGTATATGCTCCATTTCATTTGTGAATGACTTACTGTCTAAACGTTCATGATATATAAAATGAAATTAATGAATGAAGTGTTGTGCTTGTGCTCGATTGCTTCATAGCTTGACTATGACTCATAATAAGGCTTTCCAAGAACTATTCACATGATAAGTTCAAGTAATAAATTGTTCTTCGTCATGTAATTCAAACTTTCTAATAAGAATGATATATAACTTTAACACGTCAAAGGATAGCTTTTCACATACTTGAATGAGCTCGGCTATCTTTAAATTTGCATATAAGAGTAGAAGCTTTTACTTTCTGGGAAATTTTGCCTTTTGTATCTACGCTGAGCTTTCTTAGTAAGAGCTTTTGCTTTCTAAGAGCTTTCGCTTTTTTGTACCAACGATCGGGAAGCCGAGCGTGGCTCCTTTTTGATAGTCCTTTTCAATAAACCAAGTAATCGAATCTTGATTTAAAGAAAGTGCCTGGTCAGTCAATAAACCAAGGTTAAACCAACATCCCAAGGGGATGTGATTCCATTTTGATAATTCTTTTCAATAAACCAAGGAACTGAATCTCAGTTTAGAGAGAGCGCCTGGTCAGTCAATAAATCAGGGTTGAACCAGCACCCCAAGGGGGTGTGGTTCCCTTTCTGTACCTATGCCCGGCAAGCCGAGCGTGGCTCCTTTTTGAACCAACACCCGAAAAGAGTGGGGAACCTTTCTGTTAAACACTTATCTGTTACAAACTTTTGAAATTGCTTCTCTTTTTATTCACTTTCATGAAGATATCTTTCAACGAATGTACAATATTTTTAATGATAATACAGCTTTAAATGGGCTATGTTCCATGGCCTTTTGATTGGCTTTCCTTCCATGTCATTCAACCTGGAAGCTCCATTGCCGAGCACTTCCGAGACGAGGAATAGTCCTTCCTAATTAGCTCCCAGCTTTCCCTTAGTCGGGTACTTCCTTGTGCCCATTAACTTTTTCAACACAGTCTCCAACGCGAAATTCCCTCTATCTAACTCCCTTATTGTATTTTCTTCTTGTCTCTTGTTGATAGTTCGGTAGCCTTAATACAGCAAGTTTCCTTTTTTCATCAATCAAATCAAAACTCACCGCCATTGCTTTGTTGTTCTCCCATTGATCAAAAGCTTGTGTTCTGATGCGCAGCAGGCCAACCTCCAATGGTATGACAACTTCTATGCCATAAGCTAGAAAGAAGAGAGATTCCCCAGTTGACCTTCTTAGAATTGTTCGGTATGTCCAAAGCACTGAAGGGAGCTCATCTACCCATTTCCCTTTCGCTACTTCTAACTTCTTCTTAATGCCACTAAGGATGACTTTGTTTGTAAACTCGGCTTGTCCGTTACTCTGGGGGTATACAGGTGTAGAGTAGATATTCTTGATTCTGTACCTAGAACAGTATGCCCTAAATGGAGCACTATCAAACTGTGTCCCATTGTCATAAATAAGTGTCCTAAAGATACCTTACCTAGTAATAATACTCTTCCAAACAAATCAAATAGTATCGGCATCCCTTATGTGGGCCAATGGTTCTGCTTCCACCCATGTAGTAAAGTAGTTGGTGCCGACCACTACCTATGGCCGTAGGCAATGGATCGATTATGTCAAGCCCCCATTGAGCAAACGACCAGGGGCTATTAAGTGGGCTGAGCTCTTGTGCTGGTTGATGAGGTATAGGAGTAAACTTTTGGTATTTCTTGCATTTACGGACATAAGTTTAATCATCCTTCCCCATCCTCAGCCACCAATACCATTGTGAAATCGCTCTATGCGCCAATGACCTGCCCCTAGTGTATGCCCCACAGACTCCCTCATTTAGCTCATAAAGAAAATCTTGTACCTTATCAGGGTGAACACACAAAAGGTAGAGACCTATAAAGGACTTTTTGTATAGTTTATGATCTGGAGAGAGCCAAAATCTAGTAGCCTTGACCCTGAGCTTCTTTGCTTCTATTTTGTCTTTTGAGAGAGTTCCATCTTTCAAATAAGAAATGATCGAATCCATCCAAGAAGGAGTTGCCTCAATACAAATAGGTTCTTGCCTTCAGAAATACTCGGCTTTTCCAAAACTTCCAAGAAAACTTTATCAGTCAACCTTATCCAAGGAGAGGCGGCCAGTGTTGCAAGCGCATTTGCGTGAGCATTGTGATCCCTTCCAACTAGTTCCACGCTCACCTTATTGAAATCCTCAATTTTCTTCTTAGCCAACTCCAAATTTTTCGCCATCTTCTCTTTTTTGGCCACATATTCACCCTTTAGCTGATTTGCAACTAACTGAGAGTCGGTCTTTATTAATACATCTCTTGCCATTAAGCGCTGAGCAATGTTAAGTCTAGCTAGGAGAGCTTCGTACTTTGCCTTGTTATCAGTAGCTTCAAATCTGAGCTTTATTGCATATTCAATAGTAACCCCCTTTGGGGTCATCAGAACAATGCCTACCCCAGCTCCCTTCTTCGAAGAAGACCCATCAACCTCCAATTGCCAAGGTTGAGAGGAACTACCGTGGTCGGTAGAAGCCTCAGATCTAACTTCCACCTGCCAAATTTTATATACCTGATCTGAAGCTGGAGTGGTAAATTCTACTACAAAATTAACCAAGACTTACGCTTTTATTACTGTTCTAGGCACAAATTTTATGTTGAATACACCAAGAAAAACTGCCTACTTGGCTATTCTTCCTGATATATCACCCCTTTTAACAAATGGCCAATTGGCTGGTCGGTCACGACCTAGATGGTATAAGCATGGAAGTAGTGGGGCAATTTCCTTGAAGCCATTACCAATGCCAGAGTCAACTGTTTCAGGGAAAAGTATCTGGTGAAGCCATTACCAATGCCAGAGTTAACTGTTTCAGGGGAAAGTATCTGGTCTTTGCCCCCTGCAATGTCTTGCTCACATAATAGATGGAATGTTGCTTTCCTCCTTCTTCTCTGAGCAGAACAACACTGATTGCGTGTTCTGAGACCGCCAAGTACAACTATAGGATATCCCCTAGCTGGGGAGTTGAAAGTATTGGAACAGTCATTAGATATTCTTTAAGTTTCTCCAGTGCCTGATCTACTTTAGCATCCCAAAGCATTTTATTCACACCTTTCAATAGCTTGAAGAATGGTCGACACTTGTCAGATGATTGGCTGATAAACCGATTAAGTACTGCCACCATCCCTATAAGTTTCTAAATTTCTTTTTTAGTGCGTGGGGGAGAAATGGACTTGATAGCTTGGATTTAGTCAGGATTTGCTTTAATCCCCCTCCTGTTCACCAAGTGACCCAAAAACTTCACAGAGCCAACACCAAAGGCACACTTGGCAGCGTTGAGGTTTAGACCATATTTATCAAGGGTGGAGAAGACATGCTGGAGGTACTGAAGATGACTGTCTGACTCCTTACTTTTTACCACTATATCATTGATGTAAACCTCCATCATCTTACCAAGGTTTTCTTTAAATATCTTTGTAACCAATCGCTGATAGGTGGCACTAGCGTTCTTCAATCCAAATGGCATACCCTATAACAGTATACCTCTCGCGGGTTAATGAATGAAGTCTTTTTCCTCATCAAGGCCATACATGGGGATCTGGTGGTACCCCTATATGCATCTAAGAAAAACATTCAGGAACTTCCAACCGTGGAATCAATAAGCTAGATGATCTTTGACAGAGGAAATAGATCCTTTAGGCAAGCTTTATTTAGGTCAGTATACTCTACGCAAGCCCTCTATTTCCTATTCTTCTTTTTAACGACAATTGTGTTAGCCAGCCACTCAGGGTATGAGACCTCCCCGATGACTTTAGCCTCCAACAGTCGACCGACCTCTTCAACGACGATTTCAGCATAACTTTTCACTTTCTGTATCACAGGTTTTGTCTCAGGGTTAACATTTAACTTATGAGTCATAACCTCAGGGGAAATACCTAGCATTTCTTGTGGAGTCCAAGCGAATGTTCCAATGTTCTTTAGTAGCATCTCTGTGAGCTCTAATTTCTATTCAACACTTAAGTTGGACCCAACTAGGAAAAACTTATCATCCTCGGCAGGGCCAACTTGGAACTTCTCGAGACCCTCAATAGCTTTTTTCTCCAGATACCCCCAACATCATCAATCTTTGGGGCATCTTCAGGCAATTTTATCAATGGGACTTGTTCGGGAATGGTCTTGGACTTCAGGGCTGCAGTAAAACACTTGCGAGAGACATCCTGATCCCTCTAACCTCAATCACTTCCTCGCCATAGGGAAACTTTAGTACTTGATGATAAGTTGAGGGGGCCGCCTTCAAGGCATGGATCCACAATCTTCCCACTATAGTATTAAAGGAAAACGAGAAATCCACTACTGTAAATTCAACCTCCTGTTCTACCGAGTCCACACGTGCAGGGATAACAACCATGCCCAAGGGCCAAACGGGGGCAGAGTTGAACCCAGTTAGTGGGCATTCGGCCAACTCCAAGTCTTCTTCAGTCAGCCCAAGCTTCTTAAATAAGCTTAAGAACATAACCTCTGTTGAGCTTCTGGCATCGACCAAGACTCTCCTCACCTCCATTTCAAACATCTTCAAAGTAATCACGAGGGAATCATTGTGTGGCATCTGAACCCCAGAATGCTCTTCCTCATGAAAAGTAATCTCCCTTGTTGCTTCCCTCCTCAGACGTTTGGTCAGCTAGCCAACAACCCCTAGAATCTCTTGTACTTGTGGAGCTGGCGAACAATTAATGACGCTTTGGGAGCGTTGCTCTATATGAATAACGTGGATGATTGATGGCCCTTAAACTTCCCTGCATGGCCTGGCCCTTGGTGGGGGTTAAACTTCTTCTGCATAGTCTCCTCCCACAGCCTCTTCTCTTCCTCTTGTTCGCTCCCTCAACTGAAGATCCGCCCCGCCGCTTCCGGCCTCGTTTATGAACTCCTTGACGTGGCCATCCCTTACCAACTCCTCTAGGTGTTTCCAAAGTGATCAGCAAAATCTAGTGCGGTGCCTCTTATCTCGATGATAGGCACAATAGTCCCTAGAGTCCTCTTTACCTGGGAAATCAGGCAGCTTTTTTGGCCATTTGAAGTATGGCTTATTCTGGATTTGAGGGAGGATCCTGAAGATAGGCTCCTGAATACAGTGTTAATGGCCTCAAAGACTGATTGTTCCCTGCCAGGGAATTTAATGCCTTTCCTTTTATTCTTGCCTCCCCTCTAGCCCTGGAATCTCCATTATTTTTACTCGGCTGGCCTTGTCTCATCCTCAACTTTAGCATATTTTTCAATCCTGCACATGAGGTCAAACATATTAAGTGCAGGTTTCTTTGTCAAGGACAACCACAGCCTGTCTTCTTTTCTGAGCCCTAATTTGAATTATGTTACTGCCAACTGCTCTGAGCATTCTTCTACCTCATTGTAAAGCTCCAAGTACCTCTGAGAGGAATCTCTCAAGGTCTCTCCAGCCTTCCTTTTCATGGTAAAGAAAACATCAGCGATTTTTGGTTGTTTGGTGTTATCCAAAAACTGAGTGACAAACTTCTCAGCCAACTGCTACCAAATACTGATGCTCCCTGGAGGCAACTTGTGGAACCATTGGAGAGCTCTATCCCCTAAACTGGAAGGGAAAACCCTATATATGAGGTTGTCATTACTGCTCCACAATATCATGGCTTGCATGTAATGATGATAATGGGCTAAAGGGTCTGATTTTCCATCATAAAGATTGAGCCTCGGGATTTGGAACTTCTCCGAGGGCTCTGCTTCATTGATCTCCTTAGTGAATGAGGAGGCCAAAATTCACCTCAAGGCCCTCCTTGCAATCATGCGTGTGCTTTGGCCTAGCGCATCCCATTCTACTATTTGCCCCCGCTCCTCAACCTTTGCCTTCCCTACTTTTTTGTGCTTTGCAGGTGTTTCTTCCTCATTGGAGGAATCTCCGTCATCTTCGTAGTGTTTCTTCTGAGTGAGAGACTTTTTCTTGTGCGAGCCTCTATCATGACGCACCCTAGGGAGTGTGTCAACATGAGAAACTCTTAAGAGAATAAGCAAATAGTGCAATAAATTGACAATGGTCAGCTTACCCAGATTGTGAAATGAAGTCTTGTATTTATAACAATGTCAAGAATAAATAAAATAATACTTGTGATTTGGCTGTATTTATGCCTTCAAGCACTTCTTTCTCCCCTTATTTTAAATGCCTTTCATTTCTCATTTAATACCCCATACATTTCATTAAATGCATTTGGTAGTTAAATGCAACTGTATAGCTAGATTCAGTTGTCAAACTATCTACCTGTCACATCTATCAACCACTTGTAACGAGATGAACTAATTTAGTTTCCTTTACAGTGATAAATACATAGTCCAGCCATAACCAAGGTGCATTTATGGTTACAGACTTATATTAATGCTGTGGAACCCATGCCTAACATTTATTAGCCGCCGTTCCAAGGGCCGAACAAATTAACTTTGTGATCCTTGGCGATCGCCACATGGCAGGATGTCATTCATCAATACTAGGACACCAACGAAACCTAAGTCATCTCTATTATAAGTCACGCATCAAATCCATAATACTCGTGAGTGACGCCACGTGTCACATAATATCTTGTTCGGTAGAAGGCCACATGTCACTAGTCAAAATGTTCGGTCAATGACCACGGGTCCATAGTAAAAATGTTCGGCATTGGGGCACATGTCATCCTCTTTAAATTGCTAAGCAACTCGATGTGTCCCAGACTAATTTTACCCAATAGGTTCTTTTTTATTTTTAACTAATTTTCATTTTTCTTTTCCCAACTGAGGCCCCTAACTGGAGAATTTCTCCAAGCCCTACCCATACAACACCAAGCTCGACAACAATCTCTGTACAGAGGTAGGTACCAAGGGTTTGTTTGTTGATTTATTTTCTACAATGGTGGAATTTTCTGTTTTCTCTAATTCATTTTCAACCATGATGGATTTTTTTCTTATTTATTTTCTCTCATATGATAGTTTAATTTTTTGTAATGGTGAGATTTGTAATTGTGAGATGTAGTCTCGTAAAGGATTGATACTAAAATCTTTGTGCCTAATTTGGCTAATGTGGCATTGGATAGCAAACACATAAATGTTAATGTAGATGTATCATGTTTTCCCTTCTTTTTATTCTATTAACAATCAATCTCTCTCTCTCTCTCCCCTCAAATATGTAATTAGATTGGCGCATGGGAAATTTGATGAAAGTTATTATGTAAGCTATAAAGTATTGAACTTGCATAGCTATCCTCTTTGATAAGCATGGCTGCATTTTCTTCTCTCTAAAATATGCTTATTAGATGAAACAATTGATTTTTTTGAATCGGGTATTTGGACTAAGAAGACAGAACGTATATATTTAATACATTGGATATTAAATATGAGTTATTGGCCCCAGCTACAACGAATTGAATAATGCTATGCTTCTTTTGTTCCAGAAGGCACTTGATTAATCCTATGCTCAATTAGCGGGGTTTTCAACCGTGATAGATGTTGAAATTTCCTATTTAATTTATATATTTATATTGACAATTTTGTTGAGTAATAAAATTTATTTTTTTCAGGTCTAATTATGCGGTGAAGCGAACCATAATGTTTTTTTTTTTTTTTTTTTTGGGAATTGTATCGATCTTGTTTAGCACTTTGTAATTCAAAACGTTGTAATTTTAACTATTAATATGAATCAAAACTTTATTGTAGTTTGTTCCTTTGGTGTGTGATTTTACTATTAGTATTGAATTCTATAAAATTTTACAATACAAATAATACAGGCATAAAATAAGAGAAATTAAAAAAAAATAAAAACAATAATATTGGCAGCCGCCTAAAGTGGTAGCTAATAGTCATTAGTGACGAAACATTGGTAATCAACCATTGGCGGTCGCAACGCAGTTACAACAAGTATCTAGCGATCGCCTAAAGACCTTTAGAGACCGCTAAAGTCTTATTCTTGTAGTGTTTTTAAGTCTTTGAAAATTACATCAAGTATTGTACACTAAGAGATGAGAAAAATTTTATTGAAATTGTATATGTGTTGAATAATGTCTCTCTCTCTCTACAAAAGCCTATAAGAAAGATTCTTTATATAGATATAGATTAATCCAAAGCGAAACAAGGCTTCCAAAAAATGGAGTTTCTTATTTTTCTGCCCGTCAATTGCTCCAACAAGCTTTTAGCGGGTATCAAGCGAGCTCACTCTTTACTCAAATTTTAATTTACCCTGCAAAATAAATATATTGGCCTTTCCAATGAGCTCCACACTTGATCAAATTTTGGATTGCTAGATAAACATGTGTTCTGAATTTCATAATGAGTTCTATTAAGGGGCCATTTGGAAATTCAATTTTTAGTAATTTTTAGTATTTTTTTCTAAAAGTGATTAAGCGAAATTTTTATATGTTTAGTAGAACAAGTAGCAATTTTTAGTAGCTTTTGAAAACTTTTAGGTATTTGATAAAATTTTTGATAACTTTTAGTAACTTTTTGTTATTTGATAAAACTTTTGGTAACTTCTGAGTTGAGCAAATTACCATTGTTATAAAAAAGAGACAAAATTTGATATTTTACCAAATACCTAAATCTCAAAATTTGATAGCTTTATGCCAAGACTTGGTCCTTCAAATGGAGCCTAAGGGTAAGTATCAAGGGAGCTCATTCTTAATTAATTTTTGATCTGCCGAGCAAAACAAGTATATTAGACTTTCCAACGATCGAGCTCCATACTTCTGAGATCGGGGAGAAGTCCGCAGCCGCTGCCCATGGGTGCGCACTGGGTGAAGCCCGCCCCGTGGCCCTAATCGGCAAAGAACCACGAGAAGATAAACCAGCCTAGGCAAGTCCTAGCTGACCGACTCAGCTGAGAAGGCTGTTAGATGGCCCTCCACAATTAGAGGAATGACTGCCTCCAAGAGGAGTCGAACCCGGGACCTATTGGTCCCAGGCCCTTCAGTCCACCAACCGAACCAACTCGACTACCCATTTCGGGGAATCGAGCTCCGCACTTGATCAAATTTTGGACTACTCAACAAAACATATGCTTTCTAAATTTTCTAGTCAGCTTCCAGGATCCAACGAACTATTAAAATTCTATTCAAAGAAAATTATGGCTTAGACAAGGTATGAAAAGATAAAATTACCCCTCGTTGGAGCAAGCTACTAGCTAGCTAGACATCCATCCAGTTTCGTTTTACGCAACTCCTGTTTCCTTCTTCGATCCTTGGCTACTTCAATGGTATATTACTCCGCTCTATCTTAGACATAAAAATTTATCAACTTATAATGTAGAACACTTCAGTCAAATGTCTAATAATATATATTTCATTATTTTGTTCACAAATCTTTAATATACAAATGTTGTTGGACAAACGAGGGGAGTTATTTATATACCTATATTTAAAAAATAATTAAAATTACTACAAAATATAAAATATATACAGCAATTCGCAATTTTAGTAATTATGAAGGGTCATAGCTCTTACTCTTTCTTTTCATTTTCATCCGTAGCACCTACATATTCAACTGTAATCCTATAAAAAAATAATAAAAAAAATTAAGTCATCCTAAGATTGTTGCATGTGGCTTCTGTAGAGTTAACGACATATATATGGTATAAGCATAAGCACTAGACAACTTAGTTAATCACCTAACTTCAAATATTTAAATATATATATATATATATTTAATTATTTTAAATTTACCCTCTCCTCTTCATCTTAATCTTAAATAATTTTGAAACTTATCTTAATTTATGTAAATAATACCTTGTGAATAAAAAATCTCAAATTTAAATATATATATATTAATTATTTTAATTTTTTTCCTTTTCTAAAGGTTAATGCTCACATTTTTAGCTTAGGCCCCTAACGAGTTTGATACTGACCTGCATATATATATCTATATATTAGTGATATATATCATGCAATACACAAATTTGTCATATTATATGATTAATTTAGCGTACTATCATATGCTAAAATAATTAAGTTACAGAAATGTATTTAAAAGTAATATATACTGTTTATTTATGCAAATTCAATCAAATAGTAAACGTAAAACAAATTAACATATTGATACCATCAATAGTATCGATTTGATTAAATTCTAATTCTAATAAATAAAAAGAAAAGAAGAAAAATTAAGAAAGTTAAAGAATAACACCACTTACTCGTAAAACTAAATAATTTTTATAATCATTGTCTTTATTCGTCCTACCACAACGTATAATGTATACATATCAATTACATATAAAAACTTACAAAAATATATATCAATTACATAAAAAAACTTTAAAAAATTAAAATTTAAATACGTATCTAGCAAATCATAAGATCGAAGAGAAAATTATTGTAATAAAAAGCTTACAAGAAATTTGGAAAAAATTAAAAAAAAGGATTAGAAAAAAGAAGACTATGTATCCATTTATAGATTTTGTATGCAGAAGAGTCTTATTCTATTTAGCTTAGAATATCATTTTGAAGTATTATCTTATTTTAATTATAATACTATTTTGATCAAATTGAAAGTTCAAATCTAAGAAAAATTTGAGTGGTACTTCAATTAAATTGATTTATCCATTGCAAGTTTTATTTTTTAATTTCTAATACTATTTGATAGCATGCTATATATATATATATATATATATATATAAAGTAAAGTCCAGCAACGCCGTTGCGCCACGTAAAACCTAACTTACACTACGATTGTGACATGTGACACCTAATTATATCTATCTTGCACTGCTTAGGATTTAACTTACACTACGGTTGTGCATGTATCTATGACACATGGCACTCAATTATATAGTTATCTTAATTTAACTTATAAAAAATTAGTGTTTTACATAATTACTATTTATTCACAATTTTTAATTTTATTCAAACTAAAATGTTCATAGATATCACTTGGTATTTTTATTTAATTTATACTTCTATTTATCATATAACTTCTTATTTTTATATTTATTTTTATTTAAAACATATTCTTATTTTTTATTTCTTCTATATTTTAATAAATTATTATTTAAAACACAATAAATATTATTATTATTATTAAACAAAATAATGTAAAAAAATACTTACCCTTTTAAATAAAGGTTTTAAAACTAAATATTATTATTATTATTATTATTATTAAAGAAAACAATGTAAAAAAAATAGTTATCCTGTTAAATAAAGAATTTAATTTATTAACATAAATTTATAATTATAATTATCTTAATATATAATTATATAATTTAAATAGAATTAGTATTATACATAATTACCATTTATTCACAATTTTATTCAAACTAAAATATTCGTGAATATCACTTGATATTTTTATTTAATGGACACTTCTATTTAATTATTATATAACTTCTTATTTTTAAATTTTTATAATTTAATAATTTATTATTAAAAAATAATAAGTATAATAATAGTTACTATTATTAAATAAAATAATGCAAAAAAATAATTAACCTGTTAAATAAAGATTTGAACAAGTAACATGTCCTTTATTATTTTTATCATTAGGTAAAATAAGTGATATATCTTAAATCAAATTGTAATATTATTTATTAAAATTATATATATATGTTGTACTAAAAAATATCAAATAATATTAGAAATTAAAAAATAAAAATTGGCAATGAATAAATCAATCCAGTTAAAGTGCCATTCAAACTTTTCTTGGATTTGAACTTTTAATTCGATTAAAATAATATTTTAATCAGAATAAAATAAGATTTCAAAATGATATTCTAATCTAAATAAAATAGGACTCTTCTAAATGTAAAATCTATAAATAGATATGAAATCTTCTTTTCTTTCAAATTTCTTGGAGACTTTTTATTATAACAATTTTCTTTTCGACCTTACGATTCGTTAGGTACATACTTAAATTTTTAAATTTTTAAGTTTTGAAAGTACATACTTAAATTTTAATTTTTTAAAATTTTTATGACTCTTCTAAATACAAAATCTATAAATAAATACGAAATCTTTTTTCATTTCAAATTTCTTAGAGACTTTTTATTACAACAATTTTCTCTTCGACTTATGATTTGTTAAGTACGTACTTAAATTTTAATTTTTTAAAGTTTTTATATGTAATTGATATATATTTTATAAGTTTTTTTATGTAATCGATATATATACACACTGTGGTAGGAAGAATAGAAACAACAATTATAAAAGTTGTTTAATTATATAAGTAAGTGTTGTTATTCTTTAACTTTTTTAATTTTTCTTTTCTTTTTATTTATTAGAATTTAAATTTAATCGAATCAATATTCTTGATGGTATTAATATTTTAATTTATTTTACGTTCACTATTTGATTGAATTTGCATAAACAGCAATATATATTACTTTCAAATATATTTTTACAATTTAACCATTTTAGTATATATTGTATCATCAATTTAACTATATAATATAGCAAATCCATGCATCGCTGGGGCCATATCACTAGTTTTTTCAATAAATAATATTCCAGTATATATATATAATTTTAATAAACAATGTTACAATTTGATTTAAGATATATGACTTATTTTTCCAGTAATATTTTGTATTATTTTATTTAATAATTATTATTATTATTATATTTATTGTTTTTTAAATAATAATTTGTCAAATTATAAAAAATTAAAAATAAGAAATTATATAATAATTAAATAGAAGTGCCAATTTAATAAAAATATCAAGTGATATTCACGAATATTCTAGTTTTAATAAAATTGTGAATAAGTAGTAATTATGTACAATATTAATTCTATTTAAATTATATAATTATAAATTAAGATAATTATAATTATAAATTTATGTTAATAAATTAAAATCCTTATTGAACAAGCTAATTATTTTTTTTACATTATTTTGTTTAACAATAATAATATTCATTAATTATTAAAACATTTATTTGACAGGGTAATTTTTTTTTTTTTTTGGCATTATCTTATTTAATAACAATAATAACATTTATTATGTTTAAAATAATAATTTATTAAAATATAGAAAAAATAAAAAATAAGAATATGTTTTAAATAAAAATAAAAATAAAAAATAAGAAGTTATATGATAAATTGAAGTGTAGATTAAATAAAAATATCAAGTGATATTCATGAATATTTTAATTTGAATAAAATTAAAAATTGTAACTAAGTAGTAATTATGTAAAATACTAATTTCTTTATAAGATAATTAAGATAACTATAATTAGGTGACATATGTCACAACCATACACGTGTCATAACCGTAACTCAAGTTAAATCTTACATGACGTAAAATAGTTATATTAGATGTCACGTGCAGGGATGTAAATGGGTAGGGTACCCGTCTAATTAACTAATCTTTTTACCAAACTCGTTTATTTTTTATTTGCCATTACTGTCCCAAACCCGTTTAATTTTTTAGTTGGAATCCCAAACCCGTGAAACCTGTCCCAAACCTGCAAAATCCATTTATAGTCTATTGGTCAAAATTATCCATTAAGTACCTGTTAAATACCCAATTTGAGATAAAAAATAAAAAATTAGTAAGTGACAAAAATATTACATTTATTAATTTAAAAAAATTCATTGGTTAAATGACATCCAAGTGTTTTTTTTTTTTTGAAAGGTAAAAGAAATATATTATAAATAATAGAAATAAATATACAAAATACATAGAAACACACCGTTAGAATAATATAATAGGAATCACAGTTTATAAAGAACTTCCAAACCCAATATAAAAGTTGAAACAATTCATGACATGTAAAAATAGCACATAACAATTTATAAATTAAATAAGTCCAAATGAATGATCTCAACAAAGGTAAGAGCAGCTGCCAACAAAGCACAAATGACCTTGAGTTTAGAAGTTCAAAAATTTTATTTTAGGGATAAAATTGTATGTAAATATATAAATATATATTTTATTTTATTTTATTTTATTTTATTAAATGGGTACTTTGCGGGTACCCTACAGGTATTAGATATCGGGTATCCTATAAGTATAAATGAATATTGGGTACTCTACAGACAAATCTCAAACCCATCCCAAACTCGCACGGGTATTAAATTTCAATCCCAAACCCGTCTCAATCACATTAGGGTATTTCCCAACAGGTTTTTATCGGGTTCGATTAAGTTGGGTACCCTCACGTACCCGTCCCATTGACATCTCTAGTCATTTGTTACAATTGCAACGCAAGTTACATCTTACGTGGCGCAACGACATTACTAGCCTCTATTTTATATATATATAATATGATATGATATATAAAAACAGCCTCAATTCCTTCGTGATGCAGAGTTCCTCTTTTCCTGACAATTTTTATTTTAATCTTAATTTTGAACTGAAAAATAAATTTCCATCAAATGTACGACAAATCTAATTCTTGATACACAAGAGAGGCCAGTTGGACCAGAAATTCCCTTTAGCTGCATCTAGTAAAATAAAGTGGCATTATCGCAGGCCATGCATGCATGTGATCGACTTGTAAGAGAGAGAGAGATAAAAAGAAAGGGTTGCATCGGACAAAAGGAGGCCCTTTAGAAAAGCACTCATTTTCACCATCCCTGAAACTAACTTGTTTAGTAATTTGATTTTTCTTACTCTAAAAATACGTCTTTCTTTCCATGATCTGTTTCTCTCCTCCAAATAAAGGAACAGGAAAGGAAAAAAAATAAGTAAAAAAAAAAGACTACTCATGAATTCTCTTTACGAATCATCATAAATATTTGGAACACTACCATGCATGTCTTTGTTAGTTGGTCAATGCTGTCTCTTCCTTTTTGCAATCGAAAGGGAAAAAATGAAGGGGATTTATATATATATATATGTGTGTGTGTGTGTGTGTATATATTATTTGTTTTAGATAGACAAATCATAAAGAAGAGAATCATGAAGATCATGCTTTACTTAAAGGCATTTTGGTGTACAAAAAGAAGCATTGCTCTTGCAAGTGCATGAAATAGAAGCTTAGCTATGGAAACTTGGGTATGCTTGCTCAGAGACATGCATGCTTCTTTCCAAGGTTTCTTAGCTTCGGGTAGTTTTTTTTTTTGAGTGGTATGATTCGAACACATTTTCGGTTGTATTTGCTTAGTTAATTTGGCAAAACGTAGTCGTATTATTTTTATTTGAATTTTTTTATTTTATATGATTTTTTTATTAAAATTTTGGTGTTTTTATAATATTTAGAGATGTTATCCATAATCATCCGAAACAAAAATGCATGAAAAATTCTTCCAAAAAAGTACAACTCACGTATGGATAAAAAATGCGGGACTTTTCACATATATTATTGTTGTTATTTTGAAATTTGTTTTTTTAAATATAACTAATATGCTTAAAAGTTTTCAAACAAAAATCAAATCAAATCAAATTTTGATAAAAAAAATATTTATATAATAACATAAAAAAATATCCCCAAAAAAAAGTAAACCAGTTACTTTATGCCAAACTAAAGAATCGTATCGTATGACATTTTCAAAATATGCTAACTTAATTTTGTCACTTTTTCTTCACTGTGACTTTTTTTTTTTTTTAAACTAAATTGTGATTTTTTTTCTTTTTCTTTTTGGCACAACAAGTTGGCTCAATTTAACCGTATCTTATTTTTTCTGTTTTTATTTTTTTTTAAATATGAATAACATCTCAAAAAAATTATCAAACAAATAAAAACAAAAAAAAAGGAAGTTACATTTTAATAAAATTAAAAAAAAAAAGATGAGACAAAATAAATATGCCAAATGGAACCTAAGCCTTAGTAACGCTTGAAACGATTGCACATGCATGGTTCCATGTTCATCAAAGGAGGCTTAAAATGCCTAATATTGCAGCATTTTTTCCACCGAACTTGTCATCATAAGATAAGCCAAGCAAGAATGGCTATCTGTATTAGGTTTTCCTTCTGCCTTTCAACTTTCTTGTTTTGGGTCTCCGGTTGCGTGCTAATCTTGAAGTTGAGCATCTTTACATATAGAAAAGCATAAAGCTAGTAATATATATTAATGGCAAATGATTTTCTCAAAATAATTTTTTTTTTTTAATATTCATGTCAACAGAAGACATTTTTATTATGAGCATTGATATTTGGACATTATTTTAAATGAATCAAAAATAAATTTGTGAAAATCGATTGCCACAGTAGCCATTTGGCCTATCCAAAAAAAAAAATAATTAAAAAAACTCTTACCCATTTTTTTCAAACTTTTTCCGACTTTATCTACCGAACACAAATCAACTTTCTTCAACTTTTACCAATTTTCTTCAATTTTGTTCAACTTTTACTTTCTCTAATTTTTCTAACATTTTCTAATTTTTTTAATCTTTGCTAATTTTTATGAAACACCCAATTAATTATCAAAATGTCTCGTATTAATTTGTGGTACAAAATTATATATATATATATATATATATTTAGAGATTTTCTGGGGCGCTAAAAAGTCCCCTGTACCACCTAGTAAACATAAAGTTGGTTCCCATGTTCTATGGTCCCCCAGTGTACCATGCATAGAGGGGGTTGAAGCACATGTAAAGGAGCTCCATTACAAAAACTATCATGACACGTAAAACAAAGATCGATCACATTCCAAAAAAAATAATGCTGGAGATCTGAAAGGAGGAAGTACAAGTGAATCACTTCACTCGGAGAGAGAAGCAAGTTCGTCAACAGTGAAAAAGTCTACCCACCACAAAGGGATAAGAGCTCACATATATAACCGGAAAAACTTCTCTCTCTCAAGAGCCAAATTAGAGGCTAAAATTTGCAGAAACGTCCGCCTTTTCATATACAACTTTTATAGATTTGAAACAACCTTCCAAGAAATAGATGATTTTAAGGAAGGAATGTTTAGTTTTCTAGTTGACTCGGGAGTCAAAATTGCGCCCTGTTTTCTTTCAAAAAGCCTCCGACATAATTAAAAAAAAAAAAATGAGCTCCATTTGAGAATGAAATTAATTGAAATAATTCGAATCGATTCCGATTAAAGCTAATTAACTATATTCTATATATATATATATATAACTAATTTTTGTTTTAATTTTTATGAATTTTTTATTACTGTTATCATCTAAAATAATATTATACATAAATAGATAATTTTTAATTTATTTTTGTACAAAGCATTGTTATTATTTATATTTATATTTAATTTTTAGTTCCACTTTTGGTTAACTTGGCTTTTCACATGCAACAATTGAAACCAAACCGAATTTTAGTTTAGGTCTAAAAAAATAACTGAATCAACTCGAAAATCAAATTAATAATTTAAACCGAATTAACTGAAAATTAAAATTTTGAATTCGATCTTCAGTTCCACTGTCATTGATGCTTGAAAAAATAAATAAACAAATAAATAAAAGTTATGGTATTTTATAAAAACAATCACGAACTCTCTCTCTCTCTCTACAGAACTTCAAATGACGAACCATTTGCAGCGTTGGAAATTAGACATAGACTTTTTCGACCACAAAAATTGCTCAAGAATTGAAGCTCTGTAAAAACGCCAAAAACTTTAAAGTTACCCTAAAAAAAAAAAAAAAAAAAAAACATAAAATGCAACAATGAAACACAGCATTCCTTAGAAATTTGCACGTCTGAAAATATTCAAATGCCAATTGGTATACCTATTTTGAACCCATTTTTCATCTTGTAATTTTAAAAACAAAGAAAATAATTCAAAATATATTTAATCACTTTTATTTTTAAAATTTATTTTAAAAAATAGAAAATATATTTAAATATGAAATACAAAAATAGTAAAAAAATTATTTTGAACATTTTTAATTCAAAATAAAAAAAATCTCAAAATATAAAAAATATAAAATATTAAACCAAATGTATTTTCTATTTTCCTTATTTTAAAATTTTAAAACATAAAACATATAAAAAAAAAATAAAATACAAAAACAGATAACGAAAAAATAGAAACGCAAATCAAATAGCACCTTAGTGTAAACAAATAGGAATAGATATTAAATTATATAATCTTAAAACTATATTTTCATTGCTTGAATGACAATTTGTTTCTTTAGAACCGTGTTGTCAAATAATTATTTCATATGAAATTTAGATTTATAAAATAACAATGTCCTTAAAAAAAATAGTGAATTCACATGGAAGCCTGGTCTTACCAAACGACGAGAAACTTGGATTCTAGAAATGAATGAAACAATTCATCACTGAAAGTAAAATTATATTTGTTCATATTAAAATCTTGGGAGTGCCGAAGATAAATTTTATTCAATTCAGAAAGTTCATTATACTATTTTTTATGATATATATATATATATGATATAGCTCAAGATCCTATAATTTAAATTGAATTTTGAAAATCATACACAACGGTGGCCCCTCTAGCCTCCCTTCAACATCGGCCATTACATACATACACATGACCAACTTCCATTTTATATACATATATATATATATATGGATCGGTACGTTTTGGACTTGTCATTAGCCATCATCTTTAAAATAATCAACACTAAAAACGGATAATTACCCTTTAAATCCTTCAATCAAGAGTTTTTTCGGGAAGATAACCAAATATGTTTGCGATATTCTCCAAGTGCCCGAGTTGGAAAAATGTTTTTGTAGAGTGGATAGTGCAGCGTGGAAGTTTTCCCAAACGCTCCACAAGCTTCCTGCTATGATATGGTTTCAGTTTAGGAGACAAAAATGATATAAAATGATAAAATGCTATAAAATCTGCTACATACATACATATATGTATATATATATATATATATATATCATAATATATATGTTTGGAATTAATACTGAAATATTATTGTACTATCAAATCAATGTCACCTGCTGTGGAAAATCACCATCGTCCATCTGCGCATTGATCAACAGTTTTGCGGCTTTGTGTAATGGGGGTTGGATCTCCGTTAGCCTAGTTAATAATTTAAAAGAGACATATAGAGAGAAGAAAGATGGTAATAGGATAGCATTAAACTATTAATGAAATAATAAGCAGTGTAATTTTAAATTATTAGTCATAATTTCTTTTTTAAGGCAAATTGAAGGTCTTTTTCTGGGAAGCAGGGCACTAACTTCACTTCACTTCACTGATTGATGTTAACCCGCTGCCAGCACATGTTGATCGTAAGTTTTCAATTTTTTTTTTTTTTTCTTTTCTTTTGTTTGAACGTGATTCAAACCGGCGAACTAGTTTGAAAAAAAAAAAAAAAAAAAAGCGCTAGCTTTTCTTTGTATTTGACTACTAACTACTTACTAAATAATTAATTTTTTTGTGCTTGAAAAAGAAAAAAATTAAGTTTTAATTTTTTTTAATTAAACATTTTTACCTTTTAAGTTTAAAATATAAGAGAATAAATTTGGTCACTTTAAAAAAAAAATCACCAAGCTAGTAGCTAGTAACTTTTCCCCCAAACACAGCCCCCCAAAGCTAATCAACCGAACAAATTTTTTTTTTTTTTTTTTTTTGTAAAAATTTGGTTCAAATAATAAAAATATTTTTGAGTTATTGGATAATATATTAATTATATTGAATATTAAAATATTTAATTTAAAATTAAAATTTATTAGTATAAATTAAAATGCTATAATAAAAATTTAATTATCAATATAATTTTAAATATTTTTAAATAAATATATTTAAAATATTTAAAAATAAAATTTATCAATATAATTTAAAATATTATAATAAAAATTCGACCATTGTAAAAACCAAAGTATCTACATATGTTTAACTGAACCCATATAAAAAAATATTTTTTATTATAAAAAACAAATTATACTAATAAATTACATTTCTAAATTTTTTAACAATTGTCACTTAAATTATTATAAAAAATTTAAATAATTAATATGATAAAAAATTTTTAGAGTTATTGTGTGACATATTAATTATATTAAATATTAAAATATATAAAAATAAAATTTATTAATTTAATTTAAAATATTATAACAAAACTCAATCATTAATGTGATTTAAATATTTTTTAATAAATATTTTTAAATTTAATTTATCAAAATAATTTAAAATATTATCATAAAAATTAATTTAGATAACAATGTACGTTTGTCTCTTAAAATATTTTAAAAAATATAATTTGCCACTATAATTTAATTTTTTATAATAATAGAAAATATATTTAAAAAATTTCAAAGAAAATAAATTAATCTTAATTTTTATGATATAAAAATAACTCGCGTGTTATAAGTAAAATTTGTTTTGAAAATTTAATTTGCAATTGCCCAGTTTTAAATAAAAATTTACTTCAATCAACTTATTAAAATATTTTTATTTTTACCATAAGAAAGTAATCTCAAAAAAAAATTTTAATTTAAGTATTAATTCAAATATTCATGCAAGATAAAGATTATTTTTTATAATAATTATTTTTATATTAAATATCTAAATTTTTTTATAATAATTCAAGTAACAATTATTAATAAATTTTAAAAATTAATTTATTAGTATAATAATACAAAATATTTTTTATTCGTGTTCAATAAAACATGTAGATACTCTAATTTTTACAATAGTTGAATTTCTATTATAATATTTTAAATTATATTAATAAATTTTATTCTTAAATATTTTAAAAATATTCATTTGAAAATATTTTAAAATTACATTCATAACTAAATTTTTATTATAGTATTTTAACTTATATTAATAAATTTTATTTTTAAATTAAATGTTTTAATATTCAATATAGTTAATATATTATCCAACAACTCAAAAATATTTTTATTATTTCAACCACATTCTTACAAATTTAAAAAAAAAAATTGTTAGACTGATTGATATTGAGGGCAGTGTTTGAGAGAAAAGGTTGGTAACTCAACTATTAGTTACTAATTTTTTGACTTTTTTTTCAAAGACTAAATTTATTCTCTTATATTCTAAACTTCTCTTAAACATTAAAAGACAAAAATGTCAAATTAACAAAAAACTAAAAAACTAACTATTAAAAAATTATCTTTTTTTTTTCCTTTTTTCAAACACAAAAAAACTAACTTTATAGTGATTAGTTAGTAGCCAATTATAAAAAAAAAAATGCTAATTTTTTTTTTCTGCCCAAACTCAGTCTGAAGTCCGCCAGTTTGAACCACATTCAAATATAAGAAAAAAAATGAAAACATACGTGGGGTAACATCAATGAGTGATGTTAGTGCCCCTGCTTCCCTTTTTTTTAAGCTAAATATAATTTGGGAAAGGCAGTTTCTGCAACGGTAATACTGTAGTGTGCTCTGTGTCTCCGAGAGGAAAATTTGAGAATTTTTTTTTTTTTTTTTTATCTTACTGCTATTACAATAAACAACACTAGAGGCTATTGTTTAATTAAAAATATTTATCAAAATATTTGTTAATGAAAACACACTTCCATATGCAATGAAAACACACTACACTTCCATATGCTGTGTATTCAAAATACGCATTTTCATTTTGCATTTTCTGTGCATTTTGATTGAATCAAAAAATACATTTTTATTTTGCTTTTATCCAAATCTACACAGCATATTGCATTTTTTATGCGTATTCTTATATTTCTATTTCCGTTCATTGCGTATTAATGATTTTTTATATATATCTATTATTCTTATATTTATACTTATCTGTTTTTTAGATAAGAATAAATCTCATTGCATCCTCATATTAGAATACCTACTGGGTTTATAAGAATAATAGATTTTCTTAAGATTTTTTAATACATCTCTTCAATTTCTTTGTCGTGCTAAAAATTGAAGTGATATACCTATTATAGGAATAATAAATCTTCTTAAAATTTTTAGTATATTTCTTCAATTTATTTGCCAAGCTTAAAATTAAAGAGATATACTAAAAAAATTTAAGGTTGAAGAAGAGAAGAAGATCAGAATAATAAATAATAGATGTAGACATATGAAATATAAATTTTATTACAAAGAAAAAGAGGATAAGAAGGAATAATAGATGCACATACCTATGCTGAATTATAAATTTTATTAAAAATAAAAATAAAATGATAAAAAAGAATAATAGATATACAAGTATAAATTTTATTATCATAATACATTTTACACAAGGATAACAAAGACACTACTAGAAGAGAATAAAAAGAAATAAAAATATACATAAGTGTAAATTTTATTGGTTCTCAAGATATCTAAAATACAAAGAAAACACAACTTGATAATGCGCTTTTAGTTGAAAATGAAAAGGCGTATTTTAACAAATATTTTTATTTAAACAGTATTGTCTATATTTTTTTTATTAAAATAACAGCAGAACAAAAAAAAAAAAAAAAAGAAATACCAAATTTGAAGTGCAATACTGCAATGGTAAAAAGGACAAGCTTGTCTTGTCTTAGCACTAACCTGTCCAGCGTAAATTAGACCCAACATAGCCCATGATGTCTGTACCAAATTAGTTCTGTTTCCTTCCAGTGGTTGATATTTCTGCTTTTGAGAAAACAATGAAACTAAATGAGTGACAAAAATAGAAACAAATTAAGCATTAAGAATAGTTATCTCTTTTATACAAATTGGCACACTATGGTGACATGCCAAGGCCAGTTTGTCTCAACACGAGTAAAATAATTCTTCGAGGAAACATTTTAAATTAAAAACAAACGGAGCTCAAATCGAGCTAATTTATGCTCGTAGAGCTGACAATATAATTCAAACGTATGAGTTACCATAGATGGGCCTGATTTGTAGCTCTCTCCCCACCCGCCTTCTTCATTTTGTATTGAAAGCAAAAATTGACCGCTTTACGAACTGATTGGCTGTTATTAAATGTCTTCCCAGCCGCAGTTAACACTCCTAGCGCACAATATGTGGCATATATGAAGCAAATTCCCCAACAACCATACCTGTCAATTGTCATTGCCCACACTGAATTGAATTACCTTACCTCTTGAAATTTTCAATAAAACTATGTAAACGTTCGTTCGCGTTCAATCTTCTACCTAAACACAATTAATTAGAATCTAACTCGACCTAACCCAATCCAAAGTGAACGAATTACTTCAATTGTCATTTTTTTTTCTTTTAGTATTTTGTGCATCTCATTCAGTAGAATATGCTGAATAATTTATTTTTGTCATCGCCAATGACCACACATTTCTGTATGTTCACTTAAATTACTTGGAAAGAGAATAAACCCACCAAGATCCATCGGCCCATTGTTTACTTCCAAGGAAATGCAATGCTTACGTCACAGAAATTTTTATTTCCACCCGTCGATGCTGTGGGTGCAAACGAATAAAGGATACCAGAGCTTGAATTGCGGAAGCAGTGCATTTGACATACCTAAACAACCAAGAAATAAAAATTATTAGTGTTGACCATCTACGGTATTGAACCCCCCCCCCCCCCCCAAAAAAAAAAAAATTGATATGAGCTGCATGAGATCTTACTCTTGCTCAACCATAATGTTTGCATAAACTTCTGAAGGATTAAGCACCTAAGAAACAAGGAAAAAGACAACAACAACCTATCAGATTAATTTGTGCATTTATAAGTGAATAATCTGTGGTTCTATTGTAATCCAAACCAAACAGAGCTTCATGAGCAAACTTCAGGACAGTCGGAGAGTGAGCAAAACGTAAAAGGAAAAAAAAATATTCAACCACAATAAAAAAATAAATAAATAAATTTTACAAGAATAATGAGACAGTGGCAGACTTGAAACTTGAGTGCATGATTGGTATTTTTAATATACTTGTTATTTTAATTGGTTGTGGCTTACCTCTAAATACAGCTGCAGAACGGGTGGCTCCCAAGCTGCAAAACCACCACTTTCAAGGCTCTGGAAGAGGGGGGAGAGAGAGAGAGAGAGAGAGAGAGAGAGAGATAAGAAGAAGAAGTTTAATGATTATTGTCTCACTGTTGCTTGTAAAACTGATGCGGAACAACAATTGAAAGTAAAGAAAGAATAGAGAGAAATCAAGAGAAAGAAGAAAGTAGAGAAGAAGAGAAGAAGAATTAGAAGAAAAGAGGGGAAAGAAAAACCAGCCACCAATATTATTCAATCAATCAATCCTCCTGTTAACCCTAATTAGGGTTTAAATAGAAAACATCATGGGCTTAACACAAAAAGCCTAAAATAAAATAAACCGATACTAAAATAGCCCAAAAACAAATGGGCCCAAATAACCTCTAATAATATAAACTCATTATTAATAAAATCCAAAACAAATGGGTTCAAATAATAAATAATAATAATAATAATAATAAGAAATAAATTTAAAATTGATGTCCTCATCAACTCTCCCGGGCTGATAAGAACTCGGCTCTGTCGAGTGAAAACCGAACCAAGGCCTTTGTCAGTCAATCACCTAGCCACAGGCTAAGGTGCTGTGCTACTGTCCTCCGACGCTCGTAGACACGCGTGGGAGGTAATATAACCCTGGTATGACTCGCTGCTGGAGAAGAAAGATCCTGCTGACTACGATAAAACTCCAGAGAATCAGGATCAATGCGCTGCAAAATGTCACTGGATATCCAAGTACAATCAGAATCGAGTTGGCCCACCCAACGAACCAGATAGCGTTGAACCGGTCCTTCCTTGGTAAAAACAACCTGGTCACTTATAATAGTATCAATTTTATCTGTGTGTGAGAAATTAACAGGTGTTGATGTAGGTAAGGAAATAGGCTCAGGGACAGAATCAAGCTCATAATTGGTCTCATGGTTAGGTTCAATACAGTCATGGTTGGGTTCAACTGGAAAGGACACAGGCTCAGGGTTAGGCTCATTTGGAGAAGAAGCAAAAGGATTAACTGGGATAATAGTTTGGCCTTTATAAGCAACTAGGTCCTCAACATTAAATGTAGAGCTAAAACCAAATTCTGGTGGAATATCAATAATATAAGCATTTAGACCCACCCGTTTTAAAATTTTGAAAGGACCAGCACTACGAGGATGCAATTTGGAACCGGGCCCAGATGGACGCCGTTCCGAGCGAATTCAAACCATAACAAAATCCCCAACATTAAATTCAATATATCTTTTATGTGCGTCAGCTCGAAGTTTGTAAGATGCATTACTCGCTTCAAGTTGTTTGTTGATCTCAATATGCAAATCATGTAAATGTTGTGCAAAAGACTCAGCAGTCATAGACACAGGGGAATGCATAGACATGGGAATCAAGTCTAATGGTTTCCTAGGTTTGTAGCCATGCACAACCTCAAATGGACTCATACCTGAGGACCTATTGACAGAACTATAATAAGCTAGTTGGGCCACAGGGAGGATTAGATCCCAGTTCTTAGGGTTTTCTTTGACCAAACATCTCAAAAGGTTTCCTAAACTACGATTGACTACCTCAGTTTGGCCATCTGTTTGAGGATGGTAAGCAGCAGAAAAGTTTAATTTAGTACCAACCAAGTGCCACAAGGTCCTCCAAAAATGACCAGTGAAGCGCACGTCCCTGTCAGACACAATAGTCTTAGGAAGGCTATACAACTTAACAATCTCATCAAAGTACAACCGTGCAACCCTAGAAGCATCAGAGGTTTTACTACAAGGAATAAAGTGGGCCATTTTGGAAAAACGATCCACAATAACAAAAATGGAGTCGTGCTTTTTAGGAGTGCGAGGAAGACCAAGTACAAAATCCATGCTCACATCTTGCCACGGACAACTAGGGACAGGAAGGGGTGTATAGAGGCCAGTGTTTTGCTTCTTCTGTTTGGCTAACTGACAAGTGCGACACTGACTAATAATTCTAGCCACGTCTCTTTTCAAACTAGGCCAATAAAATTGACGCTCAACTTCCTCTATAGTCTTATTACGCCCAAAATGGCCAGCGAGACCACCTGCATGAGTCTCCCAAACTATGAAATCACGGACGGACGTCCTAGGGATGCATAATTTATTAGCTTTAAAGAGGAAACCATCCTGAAGACGAAAGTCACTAGAAGGGTCAAATCGGCCCTCAAGCACTGGCACATAAATGTTCTTAAAGTCAGAGCATGAGATGTAATCTTCTTTAAGCCTTTCAAATCCTATGACTTTAACGCTCATAACAGTTAACAACGAAATGCGTCTACTTAAAGCATCAGCGGCTAAGTTCTCAATTCCTTTCCTATGTTTTAAAACAAAAGAATAGGCTTGTAAATACTCACTCCAACGACCATGCCTATAATTAAGCTTTTTTTGAGAGTTAAGATACCGTAAGGCTTCATGATCAGAGTAGAGTACGAACTCCCGAGGGAGTAGGTAATGTCGCCAATGTCGTAAAGCCTGGACTACTGCATATAGCTCCTTGTCATAGGTAGAGTATCTTCGCTTAGCCTCACCTAGCTTCTCACTAAAATAGGCAATAGGGTGACGCTCTTGGCTAAGAACACCACCTATACCCACACCTGAAGCATCACACTCTACCTCAAACACTTTAGAAAAATCTGGAAGACGCATCACAGGGGCCTCTGTCATTTTCTTCTTTATAGCCCTGAATGCCCTAGCAGCTTCTTCCGTCCATTTAAAATCACCTCCTTTCATACATTCCGTTAAAGGAGCCATGATCGTGCTAAAACCCTTGATGAAACGGCGATAGAAAGAGGCTATCCCATGAAAACTTCGAACATCATGAATGGATGTAGGTTCGGCCCAATCTACAATAGCCTGAATTTTCTGGGGGTCAGCAGCAACTCCAACAGAGGAGACAATGAAACCTAAGAAAGAAACTTTATCAACAAAGAATGAGCATTTCTTCCGATTAGCATATAATTTTTCCTTCCTAAGAACAGAACAAACCTGAGATAGGTGATCCACATGTTCCTCTTTAGACTTACTGTATACAAGGATGTCATCAAAATAGACCACTAAGAATCGTCCCAAAAAAGACCGAAGTGCCTGGGTCATGACTCTCATAAAAGTACTAGGGGCATTAGAAAGTCCGAAAGGCATTACCAACCACTCATAAAGACCGTCCTTCGTCTTGAAGGCTGTCTTCCACTCGTCTCCTGGCCTAATCCTAATTTGGTGATACCCACTTTTAAGATCTATCTTAGAAAAAATTGTGGCACCTGCCATCATGTCTAGCATGTCATCTAACCTAGGAATGGGGAAATGGTATTTCACAGTGATCTTATTTATGGCTCTACTATCGACACACATCCTCCAAGAGCCATCTTTTTTTGGCGTCAAGAGAGCTGGGACAGCACAAGGGCTCAGGCTTTCACGGACAAACCCTTTATGAAGGAGTTCACCTACTTGTCGCTGTAGTTCGGCATGCTCGTAAGGATTCATCCTATAATGAGGTAAGTTCGGGAGGGAGGATCCTGGAACAAAGTCTATGGCATGTTGGATGTCACGCAGAGGAGGCAAGTGATCAGGTAAATCCTCAGGGAAAATATCTTGAAAATTTTGAAGTACCTGATGGGTCTCTTCAGGAACTAGAGGCTGAGAATCTGAAGAAACTTCTTTAATGATGACTGCAAACACAACAGACTCCCTAACAATCTCACGCTCAAATTCTTTTGGGCTAATTATATGCAACCCTTTTGTCTCCACAACTTTCTTTTCCCTGTGGGGATCAACAGGCTTGGGAGGCAGAGGGTTGAGGTGAATTTTCTTTCCCTTAAATACAAAAGAACATGAGTTTGTGCGACCGCGAATGGTTACATCCATATCAAACAACCAAGGTCGTCCCAGAATTATGTGACCAACGTCCATAGGGATTACGTCACACCAGATATGGTCTTTATACTCAAGAAACTGAATAGGCACCAAGCAGCGTTCTTTCACTGCTATAGATGAGGTATCAACCCATGAAACATTATAGGGATTAGGGTGAGGGATGGGTTTCAACCCCAGGCGGGAGATGGTACTCGCGGAAACAACATTGATGCAACTCCCACTATCAATGATGACTTTACAGGGTTTACCATTGATCTTGATAAATGTATGAAAAATAGAATGACGACGCCAATCATCAGCCTCCTTAGGCTGTGTTAGAGTACAACGTACTACACCTAATCGTGGGGTATCAAGGCTACCATATGAAAGATCAACATGGGCGGGAAGGGTGGAACTTCTAATGCAGGCTAGAATAGTATCACCACAGTCGTCCTCTAAATCACCAAAGTCCTCAAGATTAGGTTCATACACTTGTTCTTCTAAGTGGTCATCATCAATGTGCCCTGAATGTTCTCCAATAACTAAGGCTTTCTTTGGACAGTTAGCGGACACATGACCAAATTCCCTACAATTGAAACATTGCACACGGGATGAGTTCCTTGGGGCATTAGTCATTGTACCTTTTCCTTTATTCTCATTCAATGATTGAGTACCAGGTGGAGGGAGACCTAGAACTGACTTAGAGTTTAAAGAGGAAACTTGGTGTGAGGAATAATTACTATGGAAACTTGGTCTACTGGGACCCTTGGTAATCAACTCATAGTCCTGAACTAAGGTGTAAGCATGATCGAGAGTGGTCACACCTCTAAGAACAAGTTCTCTCTTGAGGTCATCGTGGAGGCCTTGTCTAAATCTACTCAAGGTCATGGACTCATCCTCTATGATATTGCACCGCATTCGAAATTCGTCAAATTGAGTCACATACTCAGTTACAGACCTATTTCCCTGCTTAAGATTATTCCACTGATCTAGTAAATTAATCTTATACGATCTAGGTAGGTATTTCTCTTGGAGGCGGCGTTTCATTTCATCCCAAGTTCGAACAGGGGGCATGTGGCGCCTCGCCAAGAGATCTTCAACACTCTCCCAAAATAGCTGAGCATTACCCGATAATCTCATACTCGCAAACTCCACTTTTCTTTCCTCTGTGAACCTATACCAGTTAAAATATCGATCCATATCTCTAATCCACTGGCTAAAAATGACAGGATCTAGTCGACCATCAAAAGTAGGGGCATCTAATTTAATATTTTTAAAGAGACGGTCCTCTTGACGAAGATAGGCCTCATCTTGAGGACCAAAATTTCCATGATCTCTCTCAAGATTCCGAGGAACAAGATTATACCTAGGAGGTACCCTATCCTCTCTTCTACCGCGGTGATTCAAATTGCCAGGCACATCCGAAAGGTCACCATCCGACAGACGGTGGTATTGTTCCAGGGTTGTTACTCGATTAAGTAATTCCTGGGTAGCCTGACGACTAGCATTCATTTCAGCATGAAGTGCCGTTATTTGAGTTTGTAGTCCCTCAAGAATTTGAACTATTCGATCATTACCTTCGGGGGTACTCATCTTACTAATAGGTGAGCTATGGGTGAGAATACGACCACTACGCAATTGCATGCAACACTAACTCAACTAACAACTATTGAGATCAATAAACAACTCCTTAATGCAAGTGAATGATCACAAAATTTCAAGCCAAATGTAATTTTTAATTTTTTTTTTTTTTTTTTTTTTTTTGTTGGGAAACTTGTTAAAATCCGAATTCAATGTAATGCAACTAGTAGACTAATTTATCTTCCAAAAGTTTAAAAGAGAGGTCTCAACACTAGTTATTAAATCCCACAAATTAGTCAAACTCACAATTAAAATTGAGGGCAAAGAAACCTTTATTTTTTTTTTTTATAGCCAATTAATCAAATAGGAAAGGTGGCAAAATAAAATGCTATGGATGTAAAGA
Organism: Vitellaria paradoxa; assembly: GCA_019916065.1. Taxonomy (NCBI): domain Eukaryota; kingdom Viridiplantae; phylum Streptophyta; class Magnoliopsida; order Ericales; family Sapotaceae; genus Vitellaria; species Vitellaria paradoxa. The sequence continues at coordinate 9,533,315 of CM034237.1, read as the reverse complement.
ACAAATAATATGAAGGTGGTCTAGGTAAAGTGGATCGGAGGCTAATAAAATTTGGTTCAATGTGATATTATAAGTTATAGGTTGAGTAGCGAATAAAAAATGTTAAGGTACCACACAGATAAAATAATACCATTAAAGTGCATAGATTGTAATACCAAAGGAAAGGTGAGGAACAAGTGCACCTGATTTGATGTAAAGGGGCCCCAAAAATATCCCGAGTGTCCTAAAAAATGTTTCGGAGTGTCCTGGAGTGTCCTGGAAGTTGCCGGAGCTTCACCGGAGTGTTGCCGGAGCTTCGCCGGAGCTTCGCCGGCCGGTCGCCGGAACTTCGCCGGAAAATTCTGGGGTCACCAGAGAGGTCGCCGGAGGGAGGTGATTCTGGTGGTGTAGGTCGTCGGAGCTGGGTGTAGCCGGAAATGCACGAAAGTGTATACGAAGGTCTTGAGGGTGAAGATGCGTACGGCAGCGGCAGCGGCAGTGGCTGCGGCTGCGGCTAGGGTTTTTTTTTTTTTTTTTTCTCACGGCTAAAAACAGTGATTTGATATTTTTTTTTTTTTTTTTTTTTTTGCACCAGGGATTCGCTCTGATACCAAGTTGATGCGGAACAACAATTGAAAGTAAAGAAAGAATAGAGAGAAATCAAGAGAAAGAAGAAAGTAGAGAAGAAGAGAAAAAGAATTAGAAGAAAAGAGGGGAAAGAAAAATCAGCCACCAATATTATTCAATCAATCAATCCTCCTGTTAACCCTAATTAGGGTTTAAATAGAAAACATCATGGGCCTAACACAAAAAGCCTAAAATAAAATAAACCGATACTAAAATAGCCCAAAAACAAATGGGCCCAAATAACCTCTAATAATATAAACTCATTATTAATAAAATCCAAAACAAATGGGTTCAAATAATAAATAATAATAATAATAATAATAAGAAATAAATTTAAAATTGATGTCCTCATCAAAAACTTACATAGTTGAAAATATGCAAGGATGATCTTTAAAGTTGCACTGGAAGAGATGTCATCACATACATTTTATACCTGTAAGTAAAGGAGAAAATTCACAACATCATATAATCTTTCACTATCAACTTTTTCTCCAGAAATTTCTGATGGCATTTGTGAAAGTAACAGTAAGCACTGTTGAGAAAAGGGAAAATTTAGTTAATTCTAGGAAATGTGAGTAAAACACAAATATAAGCTATATTACCTTAAGTGCCTCAGCTGTGCAGTCGGAGACAGCCCAACCATGATCTTGATCAGAGAAAGTCCATGCTCCTTTTGTATAATGACGATACATACTCACAAAATTCCCGGGTGGATTTTCTCTGATCTTGAAATTCAGTAATATCATAATTAATATGCAAATATTCAAACAAAGGTTGTTCTTAGAAATTAATATGCATTTCTCAGTAGGAATTAAAAACCTGTGATTCCTTAATGAAAAAGTGCGCCTTCTTGAGAGAATCTCCAAACTCATCAACCACATTACTTAGAATTAGAGCTTGAACTGCAAAAGTAGTGTCCCATAACTGGCTACCAAAACTCTGTCGGAAGCAGGGTTTGGTGGAATGCAATTAATTCTTCTCGGGACAGTCGCGAGACTAAGCAATTTCAGTTGTTCATTTGTGTGAGTCTCAATGTGTAGCCTACAAAATCGGTACATAACACAGCTGACAGTTCATACGTAAATGATGCGTAAATGACCAACAAGTGGACTAAGATCTTGATTTGCAGGACAGGTACCTGCATTTTCATTCCATCTTCAGCAAGCCACAGGTAATCGGGAACTCTAGCTAGGTGATACTTGAATTCATCACAATTTGGATCCTCCGCCCACCAACACAGCATTTCTAAACTCTGCTAGTCAACAACAGTATTAATGAGAAAGGTGAGGCAAAACAAAAGACAAATAGATCCCAACCTTTGACTCCAAGTCCAAAACTAGTAGAGACGTATACACATACAATTCTGAATCTTTAGCCGGCATGGGATAAAGAAATCAAACCCCAAGTAGCACAAAAGAAACTAAAACCAGGTAAGATAATATCCAACAAACCAAACTGTGACTAAATTCCAACAGAAATTTTACTTCGTCTTAAATTTTGTTTGCATTGCTCACCTTCGATACACATCCAATAGTCATGTATCTGCTAGCCTCAGCTCCATAACGCATACACTCAATTATTCTTCGCAAAGCTCTCTCTCTAATCTTGGAGAAGGGCCAACATTTGATAACCGGCTCACTAATGTAGTGAAGACTATCCCAAATCAGATCTTGTATGGAGGTGTGAGGGTAGTAGAGGTCTTCCTGTATTGGAAAGAAACACAGCCATTGGAAGAGCACAAAAGCACAATTACTAGCTAGAAAACAAATAATAGATTTCACCAACTTTGCAACAGCAATAGCGCGCTTTATTCCAATTTATGTATTCATATGGCTGAGGATAAATTTCTTGTCTCAATGATCTAACAATATCAGTGATCAGCCCCACAAATTTTCTTCCATACAAATATGACACGGGCAAGTAAGTTCCTCGACAATAACACCACATTTTTGCTACAATATAGGCAGAGCAAAAGAATAAAATCAAGCCAAATACTGTAAATTATCAGTAGAAGTTGCAAAGAAGTGAATTAAAAAAATAAATAAATAAATGAGCAATAACTTAATGCCTTCAAACATCTCCATAGATGAAGAAAGCCTCTTTAGATGAAGAATATCTCTTGCTCACCTGGATGATAAGGAAAAAATGAAGGGAAAAGCCAAAATTCTGGGGGCAATGGATTGCAGCCCGACCATTCATACACTCCAAGCACCTGCATACAAAAAGTTCAACTTTGCCGAAATTATTCCAAAAATGCAGTTAGATTGAAATCATCCCATTGAAAAATGAAAGAAGTTTATTGGACAGCTCATGGCTGAAATATGAAATTTAAAAGTTTTACCGAAAGATAAGTCTTTCCCCAAGAGGGAATCCCTGTTGCACCACCATGATCAAGAATCCATTTCCGGGCTCTTGTCATTGCACCATTTTCTCCACCATCAGCCCCTTCTCCTAGCAAACGCAGTTGGATGTAGTTAAGTGTCGTCCCAATCATTGTACTATGTCCATCGAGGCAAAACCCCCATCCTCCATTGTCGTTCTACACTAGCCATGTCATAGTTTAGAGATTTTTTATTATTGTTTCACTCACGAGAAAAGAACTAACCAAATTAATCTTGATTGGTATGTACTTGATGGTTGTAAACATAATGAATCAACTCCTTTTTGTGCTCTGATGTCAGGATAGTGTTAATTGTTCCACTAATGTGTAGGACGGTGATCTGCAGATTGTAATAACCAAACCACTAGTTAAGAACACGTACACTTGCTTGGGTACTACAATCAAGTTAGAGGAAAGAATGAAACTAAAACAAAATTATTTTAAAATGTTAAAATAAATATTCTGGGAGGATTTAAAAAAAAAAAAAATCTTACAAGATGAGGTGTGAAATACAGTGCCCCTCCATTTTCAGCAGGCCAGTGCCCATCCCTTGCTTGGATTGCACAATTCAATCGAACAGCTTTTCTTAAAGCAACTGTAACAGCCTCGTATGTCACTTCTTCTTTCTCCCCTAGTCTTACCGGCGGTGTGCTTAGATCAATTTTATTTTCCCTTTTTAGCTGTGGATTGATGATCAAAATTAACATGCAACCGTGTCAACTTCACCGTGGCATAATTGATTTCAGAAAAGATATTTTATTAGAGAATAAGACAAGAATGACACGACAGTAGTATTGTGCATTACAGTTATTTTTATTTTTTAAATAACATACTCACAATCAAACCACATCATTCTAATCTAAAATTCTAAAGAAGAATTTTGATTGTGTAGCAATAGCATTACTGATAGTCTACTAACACATGATGAAATAGCCTTTCAAAAAAAATAATAAAAAAATCAAATTATTGTGAGTACCCTTAAAGTTTGGTAAAAAATTAAGACAAATCTACTTGTGTTTAAGTAATTAAGCCGTCATTTGGTATACCTGTTTTGAGCCATTTTCCATTTTGCAATTTTGAAAACAAGGAAAACGGCTCAAAACTCATTTGATCACTTGTAATTTCAAAATCTTTAAAACAGAAAATGAGTTTACACATGAAATGCAAAACGACAAAAAGTCGTTTTGAGCATTTTTAACCGAAAACAAGAAAAATCTTAAAACACGAAAAACAGAAAATGTCAAACCAAATGCATTTTCATTTTCCTTATTTTGAGATTTCAAAACATAAAACACATAAAACAGAAAATAAAAAAAAAATAGAAAATCAAAAATAGAAATACAAACCAAATGACACATAAGCAATTAAGCTAGCCTCCATTCAGTGTTTAAAAAAAAAAAATACCTAAGATTTCCAAAGGGCATTTTTACCATTAGTATAATATAACTTTTCAAAAATTAACAATACAAGTAAATAAAATAATTAAAAGAAATTAGAACTAAAATAGTTTGTGAAAAAGACTCAATAACTCAAATCCCCAACTCCCCATCCCTTTGTTTGCTTCAGCTTTTGTTAGAGGAGGTGAATCGAAAGTAAGGTAAAGGGAAGATCAACATTTTTTGGGAGATTAGTGGAAAGGAAAGAAAAGGAATCAAAGGTAATTAATTCACCTTTATAAGATATTTTATTTTTTCACCTTCAATTTGGGACGTAATATATGGGAAATGAAATTGTACTTTATCTAGTCCTTAGTAATTTTCATTATCTTTACAAGTATCTATCACAAATAAATATAATATACTCTACAAATATATAATAGTATTTTTAATCATATTTTTTACCTTCTCATCCATTCTCCCATGCAAGGTAATAAGTTAAAACAACCATTTTCCTTCTTATCTCTTCCAATTCCAAAAACTCTTATAAATTTTCCTCCCCTCCCACTCCCAAATAAAGGATCAGTTTTTTTCTCTTACCATCACTTCACACCCACAAACAGACATAATATGCAGGCCCCATGTCCAAACCCACCACAACCTCCTCCTCCTGCAACCAAATCAATTTCACCATGAAACCCAACTATTGGAACTCTCAAGTGCCTGCCAAGAAGCCAATCGACGATGCTCTATGAGCTCCATGCTAAGGATTTGTTTGGGGAAACCACAAGATTAGATTCTCAAAAGTGTAGTGTGTTATGACCCAAATTATTTAGTTAGGATCCCAACTTAGTTAGTTAGAATCATTGCTAGTTAGTTAGTTTAAAAATAGGAAGTACTGGAAGAAAAATATTATGAAAAAGAATTTTATTTTGGGATAAATTTCTCATTTAGTAGAGAAGAGTTACTCTCGAATTAAACTCATTTTTTTTCTTTCTCTTTTATGTTCTCTATCACCAAACCCCAAGAATTACGTTCTCTTCAATTGGTATCATAGCAGTTTGATCCAACAATGGCAGAAACCAGAGCAGCAGCACAGCAAAATCAACAAAATCAGGATATTCAATTACATCTAAAGCAATCTGATGAAAATGAAGGAAGCTGTGATCGATAAACTAGAGGATTTATCTCAACAAGTTCAAGCCAATGCTATAGCAATTCAGAACAGCCAGGGAGAAAGAACGGAAGCAGGATCGTTCTAGAACCAGAAAAATGGATTGGCTCAGTCCAATCTCAATCCGGCAAAAACTATGGAAGGGAAATAGGAAGATTCTGAAAAGGATTTTTCTAAATCAAGGTCCCTCAATCAATACCTCTCTTTCATTGACTCAGACGGCCAAACCGATCTCACTGTCGATCTCAATCAGGTTATCGACATGCACGGATTCAAAAAAATCCACAAAACTCACAAGAAGATTACGATAGATGCGGTGAGCTCAATTGATCTGATGAATCCGTCTCGCTCCACGCTGAACGACGAAAACATCTCTTCATGCTCCTTCATCGCAGACCTCAACTGGAAAGAATCCTCTGTCACTTCAATCCAAACCCTAAACTCGATGAGCTACGACCGGAAATCTAACGATTCGTTCACTAAATCGAAGCCAAAGAGGTCAAGGAGGTGACAAGCATCGGTAGTTACCGCGCTGCCACCGCCGTCTCTCGTGGTTGTGGCGACACTGGAGGCTCGCAATCGTTTTGCTCTGCGGCGGCTGTTGGCGGAGACAAAGCATCCCATCGATTGGAAAGGTGAAGTTCCAGTCGAAGCCCAAGCCAGGCATTGTTTGGGGTTTCTCCTTTCGCAAGGTCGCGAGGCGTTGTTCGGTGCTCAGAATTTTTTTTTTTTTTTTTTTGGGGGGGGGTAATTTTGGGTGCTCAGATTGTTAAGCAAATAATTAATTAATTAATTAATTATAAAAAAAGTTATTTCCAAAGTTTAATTAATTATAAATAAATTTTAATTAATAACTTTATTTATAATTAATTAAACTTTGGAAATAACTTTATTTATAATTAATTAATTATAACAATAATTACTATGTTTGAAACTCTACAAAATGTGTAAATTTTTATAAATTTTTATAAAATTTAAATTCTTTATTTACTACACAAATATTAAGATTACAATTTTTATAAATTTATATTAATTTTTTATAATTCTAAACACGATATCCCAATAATTATCTTGCACTATAACATCATAGAAGTTATATTTTGATCTACAAGGGTAGGATTTGCAAATTCAAATTTTAGTAACTTTTGAAATTTTTTTAGTAAAAGTTACTAAGAGGCCATTTGACAACTCAAAAAAATACCAAAAATTATATTTTGTAACTTTTGGTATGTTTGACAAAATCATAAATTTTCTCACTTTTTTGATTTGCTACAGTAAAAAGTACACTCCATAATTACAACTTTTTTGATTTGCTATAGTAAAAAAATATACCAAACACCCAAAAGTTACTACTTTTTTTCTTTGCTACAGTAAAAAATTTACCAAACACCTAAAAGTTACTAAAAAAATACTAAAAATTTCACTTGGTTCAACCAAACACACAAAAAAGTGTTAAAAAAACACCCAAAAAACTACCAAAACTTGAGTTTTTTTTAACTTTCAAACACTCGCTAATTGTAATTTTTGGTACATTTGGGAAGCAAATAGTTATTTTTAGTAATTTTTATAACTTTTGAATGTTTGGTAAATTTTGTGGTAATTTTTGATAAATGTTAACAATTTTTAGTAATTTTTAATAAATTTTGGTAACTTTTTAGTTAAGAAGTTATTGTAACTAGGTAAAAAAGACAAAAATTAGTAATTTACCAAATATTCAAAGAGTAAAAGTTGATAATTTTTTGTTAAAACTTTTGCTTTCAAATGGCCTCAAGATCAATTTTTAAAGGTGTGAGAATTGTTATGAACCCAAATTAATTGAGTAGATACTAATTAGTTAGTTGGAATCATTGTTAATTACTTAGTTTGATTGTTAGAACAAAGTTTATAAATAGGGAGTAACGTAAAAAAAAATTATATAAAAAGAATTATTATTTTGAGTTTAATTTTTAATTTAGGAAAAAAAGTTGCTTTTGAATTAAATTTATTTTTTTATTTTTTACTTTTTATTTTCCTACTTGTCAATCAACAAGAAGAAGTGAATTATCTTTGGGGCTTGATGCGTTAAGAAACATTAAAAACTCTAAAAATTTCTAAAATTGTATAACACATTTTACATTTTTCGTATTTCGTTAAAATTTTATAAATTTATAATATCTACATATTCTAACAATTTTTTACAAATTCTAATAAATTTTGTATAAATCTTAATAACATTTCACAAACCCCAATAACTTTTCTACAAATTAAAAAAACTTTTTAACCACTTTCAATAGATTATCACATAAAACTGTTCTGATTGAATCAAAAAGACCGTTCGAACGATTTCTCTCTTTAAAAAACTGATATAAAAGTCAAAAAGTTTCATCATTCATATCTAAAAAATGAGGTTTTATAGTTACGCGCTAAACATCAAAAAATTTTTCAAATCATATTTTTTGCTATTTTAAGTTACTTTTCGTTGTACCAAACACCCTTTATTGTGAGTAAAACTGTGGACGGGAAGGGTTTTTACCGCATCCAGAATTTGAAGCTTGAACTTAATTAGAATTTTTATGAAATAATAAACACTTATACTCATAGAAATAGATCACATAAATTTATTTAAAAATAAATAATATATATTAATATTTAAAAAATATACGTCCAACGCGCAGATTTAAACACTACATATATGTATATACATATATTAGTAGGGTAGTCTGTTTAATTAATTAATTACCTGCATTCGCATGATAACATCACCGCAAGCTTGAACCTGAGGTCGATTTTTCCCGTACGACTCTCGAGCCATTTTCAACGGCTGCAAGTTCTTCTGTGGTCCCGCCATGAGGATCAAATTCCCATATCTGTCTTCCCACAAAATTGTTGGTGCTAAGCAACCATGGACCCTCACCTTCACCAACCTTAAGTTTCCACATACTGTTCTTCCCCTGAGCACACCTCTAAAAACTCTTGCTTTAATTTACTATGGCCACGCACTTAATTATACAGTACACTCCAAACATGAGATTTTTCTTTTTTTTTTTTTTTTTTACTTGGAGTATCCAGATCAAGTTACGTCTATATAGACAAATCGATTTGGGGCTCAGTAGACTGTAGCACAAGTAGTCTAGTCTAATTTTTTTTTAATTAAAAAAATATTTTTTTTAAATTTAACCCACTCTAAATTTTTATAACATAGTCTATTTTATATTTAAACCATTTGTTTAGTTTAAATTTTTGTTGGCCGGTATACTTTATTTTTAAATTCTTTATTTAGTCTAGTCAAACTCTAAATCTTGGTTGTCTTTGTGCGCACATATCGACTAATTTTCTAAGGCGCTAGAATTAATAGTTAGATAAGCCCTTAAGTGAAACTGAGGAAACCAAACATGAGATTTCTAAAACAATTCCCCCCCTTTTTTTAAGTTATTCAAACTTAATTACAGAGAGAGAGAGAGAGAGAGAGAGAGAGAGAGAGAGAGAGAGAGAGAGAGAGAGAGAGAGAGAGAGAGAGAGAGAGAGAGAGAGACCAGGGCTGAAAGAAATATTGCGGAAGAAGTACTTCAAGATCTGCAGATGCACGGTAGGCCAAAATGTGAAGCTCCAAAATTGGCTTTGTGGTGACATATACTCTTGTTCTTAAACTTTCACTGGGGAGCCTACTTCTGAGTATCACCGTAAATAGCAAGCCCAACTAGCTACAACTTATGTCGCGCTATCTGTTACATGTGTGTGTGTGCGTGTGCGTGTGTGTGTGTGTAAAAATCAAAGATAGTAGATAATCAAATATTAATGTTGCCATGATGCAAAGCTTTTTCAACTGTCCCGTTGTGGCTAATGCCGGCACTATTTACGCTTTATAGACGAGCACCCTCTTTACGCAGCAAGAAGACCTGCTTATATAGCTAATACCTTCTGTTTTATTGGAAACCACGAACTTAAAGATTTTAGAAATAAATAATTATTGAGACAAAATAGTTTATCATGTATTCTTCTACCCCAGTCAAAAAAGATACCATTCTAAGTTAGATATCATATTTCAATTAGATTGGCACCATATATTTTGATAATTACTTGATATAGTTAATTGATCAAATGCACTCGAATTCTGGGGAAAATGAGATAGGAGAAATATCTTAACAAAATGTCATCTTCTCACCAACTCTAATACTTACATCATTATCAGTTTTTAATAATTTAATTTAATTTTTTATAAGTAAGATAAATTGGATTAAAAGAAAAATAAATTACATAGTCATTTAGGCTTGATTTGAGAAGAAAAATAACTGGTTTATTTTTAATTAGCTAGTAGCTAGCTACTTTTGTATTTAAGAAGGAAAAAAAATGTGACTTTTTTAAGTGAATTTTTAATTTTAGTTAATTTTACATTTTTACCCTTAAAAATTTTTTTAAAATTAAAATATAAGAAAGTAAATTTAATCATTTTATAAATTTGCAAATAAGTCAATTTGCTCCTTAAATCTCAAATGATACCTTAATATTGTACTTACCACCACTATAGTTAAACTAAGACAATGTCAGTCAAGCATTTTACATTTATAAATACTAGAAATATATGCAAAAAGATGATCCCTCTCTTTTAAGTGTTTTTAAACACTTCTAATTTGAATATTAGAGTGTTCTTGATCGAGAAACCCTCCAATCACTTTCTCTTGTTCCTTTTTTTTCTGTTTTTTTTTTTTTTTTCAAGCGCGCTAGTTTGTATTGGGTGAGAGACCACTCTGGTAAAATTTTTTTCACCTACAAGAAAATAAATTCACCCTACGTGTCCGATTTGGTGAAACGGTTGAATAAGAATGCCCGACTGACAGAACATTTGAATGGGAATGCCCCCACGATAATAAATACATGATATAAGACGGCAGTGCACCAATTACTTGTCAAGATGAAGGGGCTTTTTTGGAGGTATACTTTCCTTCCCAATTCCTTTGGCGATCACTTTGGGTTCGTTTGCAATATATTGTTTTAAAATCAGATGGATTTGGTGAGGCTATCTATCAATTTCAGAATAGTGTATCTTAGCCTGTGGATGGACTTCAAAAACACCTTTCAGGCTTAAAATAATTTTCTCTCTTTTTGACCTCCTATGATTTTGGAATATTGGTTGGATTTTTATATATTGATAAATTTTATTTTAGAAAATATTTTTGATTTTTTTTTTTGGAACGCCCGTTGGACTTATTATAGAGAAATTTTAGAAAAAAAATCATTCTCATAAAGATTTGTTTAATTTCCCAATAACTATCTGCCATAAAACTTTTGAAATCGATCAATTTCTTAAAAATTTAAAATACCCCTTAAGTGAAAAAGTGGTCAAAGGTCGTTTTATCCTTATAATATATATATATATATATATATATATATATTGGTGAGTAAGCAATTCTATTCCAAGAAATAAGATTTTACAACTGAACCTTAATACACTGTCTATTAGGCAAATCTCTTAGCAAATAATTAAAGACACCTTACGCCCAAGGAATTAGGCCCAAAAAAAAGAAAATAAAAAAAAAAAACAACAGACCAATTAAAAGAGTACATCTTAAGCAAACATTTGTATTTTAATTTGCATGTCAAATCAATGAATTAGGTGTTATATTTGAAGAGAATTATTTAAATATATAATTTTATCCATTTAAATATAAATTTCAACATAAATTTTAATAATTTAACCTAATACATTATGATGAATTTAGAATCATCATATAAAATTAGTTATTGAAGTATAGTAGTTATTTTTATTTGTATTTAACTATTTTTAGTCTCTATAATCATTTAGTAGAACTAAACTTTCTCTTTAACATCTACTGCATGCAGTGATATATTAAGGAGAAATACTCTGTAACGGATTCTTCGACTAACTTATATTTTTTGCCTACTTTAATTATAAAAAAAGAAAAAAATTAGATCTAGCTATATTTACATAAATTACCTATATTTTTAAATTTTAACATAATTCAATTTTAAATCTATTATTTAAAATTCACATATATTCTAATGAGGCCTAAGAAACTTTGGCTTTCTAATGATAATCTATCTCCACACATAGACACACACATATATGCATATATTTTCAGGGGCACACCACATAATTTTCATAGCTTCCAATCACAACCTTGTCCACATCCCAAAGGTGACTGACAGTGACGAAAGCAAGCTTTGGCAGTAGGGGGCCATGGCCCCCTTCCATTTGGTAGAAAGCTTATATATATTATATATCTTATATATATAAACACAATAAATATGATATGGTGGCCCCCTCTGGCCCTCTCAATTTTTTTTTTTTTTTTTTTTTAAGAATCCCACTTATCGCACTTTGAAAAGTGTAACTCTATTTGCTATCAAAAATTTTACAACTAAACTGGTTCCTGCAAAGAAACAGAAGACATAGCACGTATAAAGTAATGAAAAACAACAGCTTGCATTACCTTTAAAACAACAGCCTGCTGTAAATGGAGTTATTATTTTTCTATTTTTTAACTTTTTGATTGTGTGGTTACAATTTAGGCCCCGTTTGGAGGCTAAAAAAAACTCAAAAAATTTCAAAAATTTTCAAATCCCTCCAATCAAATTTTGTCACCTATCATTTTTACATTACATTAACTCCAACTTTTGATTTTTTTTTAAGTTTTTTTGAACCTCCAAACAACCCCTTACTTACCGTGTATAAGATAAAAACCCAGAATCCATACCTATAGGTTAAAGCTTCTAACTTTAGGTTAAAATTTCTAACTTTCTTTTTTTTTTTTTTTACTTTTCATCTCCAAATATAGGCTAAATCTATTCTTCTGTAACACAGTTACACAGAGGCTTTAGATCGAATGAGACGAAAGAAGAAAGGAGACTCAGAAAACAACTGCCAAGGGCCAGTTTTGATGAGGTAATGTTTGCAGCATGGGGAGCATTGCCTATATAGTTAAAAATGCTTTCATTTCATCCCAAAAGCTTCATCCTCCTTTTATATAGACACTAAGATTTTGGCATATTTTTTTCCGAGCTCTTGGCCACAAAATCCTAAAAAATTCAACCTTAAAAAGGGCTTTTCCTCCACAGCTAGTAAAATAGAATTGGACACACTCCTACATCATTCTGCATATTGATGTTGTTGCAATTGCTTCCAGCAGCCACTTCGGCAGCAACTGAAGGAGCTAACCTGGGTCTAAGGTCTTCCTACTAAAGTGTTTAAATATTTTATTATACAAACTCCATTGGATAGGCTGTATGCCGAGGGGATTGATGAACTTGTAACTAGTGTCTAAAACTAGTCTTGTAGTTGTAATGACATGGAATTTGTTAGAAGAAATCGAGGGATTCTATCATTTAACACTAATCTGGTAACCCATTGCTCCCCAACCAAATAAAATAAAATAAATAAAACAAAACAAGAAAAAAGAAAATAGGGGAAAAAAGCAGAGGATGCTGGGGGAAGTTTTCTTTCTTTAACCTTTGTTATCTATTTGTTTTGTGCCACCATGAAGTTTTAAAATTGAGACAGTGATGCTACCATAACATTCTTGCAGGAAGACTCAGGTCAGCTCCTTCAGCTACTGCACGTGCTCCATTGCATAATCATCCACAACCAGGTGGGTTTTTATTTGTGGTTACATTCATAATCTTAAGATGGAGGAGCACCTATAAAAATTATTTAATCTCCCCCCTAAATCTTGAAAATTGACTTTAACTACCAAAGCCTTTAAAAGTCAAATTTCAAGATTTAGGGGGAAGATTAAATAGTTGAATGCCTTCTTGTTGATGTCAATTCAGTCACAGATATTGTACAAAAACATTTTAGGTCAAGTGTACTGAGATATCTTTTTCTATGCCTTTAGTGCTGTTGGCCGAGTTGTTTTTGTTCTTGTTTTATTTTTTTATTTTCTGCCTTGCTGTTAAAAAAAAATATGATAAAATAACTAATTACCTATGTTATATCATCTTTAGGACTTTTTACTTATTACAATTCGTATATATATAGACAAATATTTATCTCAAAATTCACTTTTTTAGTTGCAGAAATATATTGATTCAACCTATTTTGGAGCTATTATTGGACAGTTGGACAAATGTTAATAACATTGTAAGAGCCTATAAGTTTTTGCTGTAAATTCTTCTTTTGTCTTTATTTGGAATACTTCTTAACCATTTAGAGACACTAATAAGTTAGGATATGATTCATATGAATATATTGTATGCATTGGATGAAAATTTTGAGATATTTGGGAAATGATTCATGCACATTTTACATGTTTGTGAATGATAATGACATAAGAAATTCTTATTATTTGATTTTAGATTATATAATAAATTGCTACTGAGACAAAAAGCTTTCAATTTGATTTGTAGATTATATATAGTAAATGGGGAAGCCATCTACAATAGATAGATTTTTCAAAAGAAAGAGTACAAATTATTTAGAAGCTGATGTTGGCGATGCACAATTGCCAACCTCTAACGTTGAAATTCTAATCTTTGAGAATCCACGTACAAAATCTCAAAGAGCTAAAATCAAAGAAATTGAAAATAGTTAATTGAAGCATGATCCTAGATTGCGTCCACAAATAGAAGATTATCATGTTAATCAATGTGATGAAATTCAATGAACTTATATTAAGGTTGATCCATACCAACCTATACTTTCAAAGTATCCAAAATTTGGACCTGCAACTCATCCTCGTAGCTTTCAACCTTCGTGGTTCAAGTTATTTCCTTCATGACTGGAATATTCACCTAAGAAAGAAGCAGCTTTTTGTTTGTCATGCTTTATATTCAGTAAGCCATGTGGATTTGGATATCCAGGGCAAAATGCATTTATTGTTAATGGATTTAAGAGTTAAAAGAAAGTTAGAAATGAAAAAAATTGTGCTTTTCTAAATCATGTGGGAAAGATCCCAACTCTTTTCATAAAGTTATCGAACAGTCATATGAAGACCTAATGAATCAACCTCAGCATATAGAAAAGGTGATTGATAATTTCAATTATGAAGAAATTATAAACAATCAACTTCGATTGAAGGTCTCAATTGATGCAGTCCAATGGCTTGCTTTTCAAGGTTATGCTTTTAGAGGTTGCGATGAAAGTTCTGGTTCAATCAATCGTGGAAATTTTCTTGAAATGTTGGAGTTGTTGAGTTCATACAATGAAAAGGTCTTTGAATTATTGGAAAAAGCTCCCAAGAATGCTTCATACACATCACCAAAGATCCAGAAAGAAATTTTGAATGTTTTTTCAGCAAAGGTGCAAAGGTAATTTGCGAAGAGATTGGCGATGCAAAATTTTGTCTAATTATTGATGAAGCTCGTGATGAGTCAAAGAAAGAGCAAATGGCTATAGTTTTGAGATTCGTTGATAAAGCTGGTTATGTCTGAGAGCATTTCTTTGGGCTTATTCATATGTCTGACACTACAGTATTAGCCCTAAAAAATGGGATATATTCTCTATTGTCTTATCACAATCTAGACATTCAAAATATTCGAGGGCAAGGATACGATGGAGCAAGTAACATGCGAGGTGAGTTTCATGGATTGCAAGCTCTTATATTGAATGATTGTCCATATGCTTATTATATTCATTGTTTTACACATCGCTTGCAATTAGCATTAGTGGCAACATCAAAAGAAGTTATCCCAATTTATCAATTTTTCAGTAAACTCACTTCTATTGTAAATATTGTCGATGCCTCCTGCAAGCGTAATGATGAATTGAAAGCTACTCAAGCTGTTGACATAGCACATATGCTTTCCATTGATGAGCTCGAAAGCGGTCGGGGATTTAATCAAATTAGCACTTTACAACAAGCTGGAGATACTCGTTGGAGTTCTCACTTGAAGTTAGTTTCTAGTTTGATAAAGATGTTTAGTGCAACATGTGCAGTTCTACTTAACATCGTTAATGAAGGAACTACTTCTTCCCAACGAGGAGATGCAGAATCATCCTCTAAAGCATTAACTTCATATGAATTTGTTTTCATATTGCATCTTATGAAAGTAATTATGGAAATCACTGATTTACTTTGTCAAGCTTTGCAATGCAAATCTCAAGACATTTTGAATGCCATGCAACTTGTTTCATCTACTAAAGCACCTATTCAAAGCTTTAGAGATGACAAATAGGATGAGTTACTTACCAATGTGAAATCATTTTGTGAGGTACGTAATATAGATGTCCCTAATATGAGTGCTCAATATATTGCTAGAAGAGGTCGAGCTTATCATCAACAAGATGACTTCATAGTTGAGCATCATTATCGGGTGGATATCTTTTATGCTACAATAAATTCTCAATTACAAGAATTAAATGGTGGGTTTAGTGAGCATGCAATAGAGTTACTTGTTCTTAGCTCAACTCTAAGTCCTCAGGATGTATCAAAATCCTTCAGATTGGATGATATTTGCCAGCTAGTTGACAAGTCTTACTCGCAAGACTTCACAGAGCATGAGAAAATGCAATTGAGAATGAACTTCACCATTATGAGCATAATGTAGTTTGACTTCCTGACTACAAAAATTAGTCAACTACTTCTGAATTGGCTCAATGGCTGGTAAAGACCAACAGATCAACAACCTACCAACTTGTTTATAAAGTGGTAGAACTTGTGCTTACTCTCCCAGTTTCTACTGCAACTACAGAATGATCATTTTCTACTATGAATATTATCAAAACTAGGCTTCGCAACAAAATGGAGGATGATTTTCTTACAACCTCTTTGCTTGTGTACATTGAGAAGGAAATTGCAGAAAAAATTAGTACGGATACAATCATAAAAGACTTGCAAGACCTAGAAGAACAGAGAGTTCTATTTTGATAAAGGTACGAAGGAATAATTTTTGAACATATCTTTTGTTAATATTTTATGAAGTTTATAGAAAATACCAACTTCATTATCTATGCATTGATTAGCATTGAATTTTAGTATACTTGTTATCATTAAATTAGGAGATATGCAGTAGTCTATATTAGCAAATGTAAGTTTTTTAATATTTCGCCCCCCCCAACATAGAATCCTGGTTTCGTCCCTAGTGACTAGCTAACACATTGAATAAATTAAGGAATAACAAAAATATGAAAATAAATAATGTCATCTTTCTTATGATTTTGGCTCCAAGCTACTGGCTTTATCAAAAGTGTGAACAAATTGTTGCATAGCACAGATGGCGTATTCCATGTTCGGACTACGATTCCTTAGGTGCGAAGAGTTGATGCAATGACTTGACTTGTCCCTCCATTCTCCTTCGGCTATTCCACAGCTTTTTGGGGGGCCTTAAACTCCATTCTTTAAGACCTTAAATAGTAAAACACCAACTATGCAAATACATACCTAAATACAAAATGAGCATAGTTAAATACATCTAGAACGAAATTATGGCCAAGATCAATGGTTTCAGTTGACCAACTTCTTACTAATTTGGGTTTGATGGTACTTAAAAGATGACCCATCAATGAATTTGGGCCAACTCCATTTTGTTTCTTTTTTTCCACCTTGCCATGAACTCGGAAATGTTGATACCGTACAACGATGTTAACTAAGAACATTATGGGGTGTTTGGCAACTCAAAAATTAGTAAAAAAATATCAAAAGTTAGTTTTTGTGTGTTTGGTAAAACCACAAATTTTGTCACTTTTTTTATTTGCTACAGTAAAAAGTACCACTCCATAATTACAACTTTTTTGATTTGCTACAGTAAAAAACGTACCAAACACCCAAAAGTTACAACTTTTTTGCTTTGCTACAGTAAAAAATTTACCAAACACTTAAAAGTTACTAAAAAAATACTAAAAATTCCACTTGGTTCAACCAAACACACAAAAAAGTGTAAAAAAAAAAACAACTAAAAAACTACCAAAATTTAAGTTTTTTTTTTTAACTTCCAAACACTCTCTATATTAGAGGTTGCGTGATTAAATTTCAACGTTCGAGATCCATTCACATATTTTTAATTAAAAAAAACATAAACATATATATATACTTGAACCATTAAATTAAGGTCCCCGACTTTATAACTGTCAAACTGACATCGATGGGTGATGTCAAACTCCGCTTTCCTTGCTATAGCCCACAAGTCACAAAAATTTAAAACCCAAATCCATGGATTTTAGTCTTTCATTTATTATTATTATTTTTGTATCCGCAGATTTTAGTCAAAGTCTACCATGTTAGGACAAACAACAAAGTAAAGGATTCTCTTTCCATGCGTTGTTTGGTTAATAGAATTATTTTGGATAATTACACTTAATTTTTTTCTACTTACTCTCAATTAACTTCAAAATTTCATCTTTTAATTCTAACAAATAAATATCTTTTACAATTAAATTGTTTTACAGCCTTAACTTCCTATGAGATTTAAAAAGTTTTTCATCGCTAATATCATCGTTTTGTCAACTTAAAAAAAAAAAATAGAGTCGTTGCGTTTCTTTCATTCACTACATACATGACCATGCACGTGGTCAACTTAAAAGAAAAAGGGTTCGTATGATAAAAAGAAATTAAAAAAAAAAATTAAAAGTCCACAAGGTCAATTAACTGTTAATAATTAAAATGGTGAGATGATGTAGTAATAGTCACTTGCAAACAGTGTGTTTCCATCAAGGATATATTTGTAAAGTAATAAGAAAATAAAGGAGAAATGAAATTATTTATCTAAATTCATAATTTGTACTTAATGAAATTAAAAATTAATATTTTTTATAAATATCTTTTTATTTTTTTATAATTTCAAAATCCCACTACATTTATCACGACTAAGAGTTAACATTTAACATATGAGGGTAAACAAATATTAATTCATTTAATTTTTTTTTAATATCATGGGAATGATATTTATTTATTTTTATGCTAAACACACCGAAAATTGAAGAGAAGGTAAACACAAATTATACAGAAGCCCCACCGGATAAGGGATTAATCGGGACTTCTTTATTTACGCATAGAATTAATGATAAATACTCTGAATTTTATCCACCACACAAAATGTTACGTGGAAGAAGTGGCACCTCTCTTTCTACAAAACGAAAGCGCATGAGAATGCAGATCCTGTGAATTCATCTCCACATGGTTAATGGTAATCTTGACTTCTCCATGACCAGGAATCAATTAATAAAGACTAATCAACCGTAATAGTTTATAACGATTAAAATAAATATATATACGGGTGTTTCATTAGTAAAAGTTTGATCAAAAATACAATAAAAGTATAAAAGTGTGATATAAAAGTGATCTGTGATAAAATTTAATTAAAAAAAAGTACAAAAAATTAGTAAAAATTGATGAGTTTCGATTGATTTTGACTAACCAAACACCTTATGATAAGGAGAAATTTTTACCTCCCAACCCCTCTTCCAATGCAATCTAAATAAACATAAAATCGTTTGATAGATTTCTAATCAAAGATACTCCAATTTTTAAGTTAGGAGTGTATAAGAATAATAATAATCACTCCAATTTTTAAATTAGAAGTGTATAAGAACAATAATAATTATATACATATATATATATATATATGTATATATATATATATATATATGTATATATATATATATATATGTATATATATATATATAAAGAGGAAGCCATTTTTAAAAGTGATGCACTAGATGTTATTTCTACTTTGTACTTCAACGCCAGACAAAACTCACCAGAAATTTCTACCATCCTTGATGATGTACAAACTTGGAAATCTTTCTAATAATGGTCTTTTATCTAGGGGTTTGTTTGGAGTAAGAAAAAATGAAATAAATTGAGATAAATTGTGGTTTAGAGAGAGTTCGTAATGCGTGCAGTGAGAGAAAAAAGTTGATGTGATATAAAGTTAACAGAGATTTATAGAGATTTTCAGAGATTTTCAACAAAATATTGCATGCCAAACACAAATAAAGCTATTAACTTTTTGTTTTAAATTACTTGAAAAGCCTTTATCCCAACCAGACATTTTTCAGCTTGACCTTCCCTTAGAATTGGTCCGTATTGCAGAGAGGAGGGCTCTTGAAACCAATTAATTTGTTATTCATATTTTTCTCAGTTTCAAAAATATATTTAAAGAGGAGAGAAAATTTTATTTTTATCCTTTTCCTTTTTTTCACTTCTTTTTTTCCCGAAGGGAGCAAACTATTTGTGTGTGTATATATATGATAAAAAAAGTAAAAATAAAAAAATATTTATTCGCTTATAAATAGTTGGATAAGAGAAGAGTTTGAAATTACTTTTGAATTTTATCCTATTAAAATTAAATCTCATCGTAATTAATGATCTCACAGTTCAATTTAAAAACATAATTATTAATATGAGTTCAAATAATATATAATTTTAATAGTGTAAATTTTAAAAGTAATTTTAAACCCCCGCGTCGTAAATGGATAACAATAAATCGTCCAAAGAAACCAACACGCCAAGCCAACAAAAGAAGTTAAACCATAACAAACTATAAATTTCTACGTATGCGCGTGCAAGAACTACAAATATATTACAACAATAAAGTAGAGTTTTTTTTACTGACTCAAACTACCACCAGCGCAGCTCCTCCATGGGCGGCAGCTCCGACAACAACTTCTCAAAGTCTTGGGACATAAAGTCGTTTGACAACAAAACGCCGCCGCCAGCGGGGCCAGAGCCACCAACACAGTTGTTACCACCATATTTTTTTCTCTTATGACTTGCAATTTGAAAGCGCTTCTTGTCTCTCCATGCAGCGGTAGAATCCTTACCGGTAAGGCTCTGAACAACCGATTTGAAGCTCATTTGATCAGTTTCGACGTACTGGGTATTGATGTAAACCACTTTCAATGGCTCATGACTGGCACCCGCCATGGAAGAAACCTTCTCTCCCTTACTGCTCTTTCTTTTTTCAGCGGTTGCTTTTTTGGCGTGGTTTTAAAGTGAGTGACTGGTCATATATATAGGGAAGTAGTTTTGATGAAAAAAAAAAAAAAAGGGAAGAAAAATGGGTGTCAATTGTGGGGGTTTTGGACAGCTAATTAGGGCAGTACCGATTGACTAGTATTACGCAGTCTAGAAGGACCAAAGTCTAAGTCAACGCGTTCAATGTGTGAATCGAATTCCTACGATTGGCAAATGGGACACACGATCGTACGAGTTGGAACTGAAGAACGGCCAGATTTTTCGGGCACTTATTTATTGTCTGGGAAAAAAATTTGCAAGAATTATTGGGTAAATATCTTTTTTTTTTAGCTCTTTTAGTTTATTTTTAATATGTATATATAAGGCCTTAAAATTGAAAAATAAGAAAAAATATTTTGAGTTTTTTTTTTCTTTTTTAGTGTAACGGATATATAGGGTCCGTTTTGCGTGATAAATTTTGCTAAAAATCTCTATAAAATACTAAAATTCACTATTACACTTGATGAATTTTAGATTTCACGATCCGCGACCCGACTTCTCTTAGTTTGGAGCTTCGGAGAATTCAAAAGATGCCCCTGTCTCGGACACCGGTGTGGTGCTTGTTAGGGTGATTTTCTCCCGTATTTATAAGAATATTTTGTAGAGGTGTCCTCGGATTAGGATTGGAAGTTTTCCCTGATTTATTATGATTTCCTTATTTGGATAAGGAAAATACAATATACATATTCCGATTTTAAATTGAAAGTCCAAGGCGCAAATCTCAGAGTTTAAACTTCTGAATCTCTGCATATTGCTTGTGATGCTTGTTACCACCAGATTTGAATCCAATCGAGAATATAGACGCGGTTCCGCTCCTCAGAGTTTACCCATTCATCTCGGTCGAGAGAAAGGCTTGGACACAATTCTCGGAAGGCTAGCTCGTCGTATGTTACAAGGTCAACTTGGTTGCCCCAGCAAGGAGATCGGTTCAGCCATCATGCTAGAGGGGTCGGTTTAGTCCCCTGATGAGGGTTGGTTCAACCCACACATTCCGGAATCCTACCCATATTCTATTAATTCTGATTGGCCCTTCCGATCCCCTCTTCGCGGCACTGAGGGGCATCTTTGTCATTTCAGAACTCCAGAAAATCCTTATCATCATCTGCCCCCGATTCCCCAGTTCTGCAAGCAGTGCTGGGGGAATCAGACGAGTCAGGCTTCTCCGTGTCGTGCACGCATTTAATGTTGCCAAGCATTATTGCTGCATTGATGGATGTCTCTTCTACTTCTCGTATGTCCATACACAAGGCGTCCCTTATTGGTTCAGGTTTTCCGCACTCGGCTATTCTGCAGGCCCCGTTGATTGGAGTTACGTGACCCGCTCTCAGTCTGTCCCTTTTGAATTGGGGTGCCGCCATTTACAGTACATGCCTTTTTCGTTTTCCCTCCTCAACTTCATTCGGCCCTCACTATTCTAGCTTTCTCCATCTTCGATCTTCAGAGTGCTTCATCTGGTATGTTTCTCTACCCTTTACTTGCTTATTTTTCCTGTTCCATTGCGTTCTCCTTCCTTTAATGCGTTGGTTCCTTGCTCGAAGCTTGTAGGTTTACAAGAGAGGAGGTAGGCTGCCTAATCCCCTAGGTTTCGTTGGAAATCCATATTTCCTTAAGGTGATTTTAGCCCTCTTGATTTTTGAATATTATAGTTATAGGCTTCGAACCATAAATTCCCCTGAGACAATGCTGCCTCGAAGGAGGATGATCGTTATTGAAAGTAGGGACGATTTGGCTGCAAACAACACTCCCCAAACTGGCTCTGACGCTGCCAGTTCAACCCAGGGCCACGAACCTTTAAGGGGTGATTCTGAGCTTCGTCGTGGAGAGGCTTCTTCGTCAGGAAAAGGCCTTCTCGAGTTGGATTATGTGGGGATCCACTCGGTTATAAACAAAGCTAAACTTAAGAGACTTCTTAAGGCATTTCAACTCCCAAAAAATCTTTCCTATCGATGGCTGGCCCCTAAAGACACCGCCTGTTTACCTACGACATCCGGGGTTGTCATCGTATATGAGGCTGCCCTGTCTAGTGGCTTGCGGTTCTCTTTAGCGCATCCGATCAGGGAGGTGCTTTCTCAGCTCAACCTGAATCCAGCTCAGTTTGTGCCGAACAGCGATGATTTGGAAAGCGGCTACCAATAAGCACCTCTAAGCAAATGAGTTTTTGTATTGCTATAGGATAGTGGAATCAGGCTGAGACTGGTATTATTTCCCTGCCAGGGCGAAGGAATTCAACTTGGTAGAGGGTTACCCCTCATCGGTCAAACACTAGAAAGAGAACTTCTTTTTCCTTTATGGGGATGGATGGGAATTCTGTCCCTGGGAGACTGAGGAGGACCAGTTGATTTGATGCCCCCTAGAGTGGGGCTAGCCCTAGCCAAGAGGGTATGCCTCTCCCCTTTTGTTACCTTAGGATAATTAAGTTCATTCATTTATATTTTCCTGACATGCGTTTTAACCCGTTCAGCCAAAGCACAACCTTCTTTCTCTGACGCCCAGTTGGAACGGATCTTGCTGGCTCAAACTTATCCCGATCATCACTATAGCGTCCTAGTTACTGCGGAAAGCTTAGCTGAGTACATGCTCGATCCTGAACCCAGCCTAGAAGCCTTGGAGATTGAACGTGAGAGGAGTGAGTCATTGATTATGCTTGTTTTTTGTTTACATTGTAGGACTTACTTTACCTTGTTATCTGATTTGTAGACGCCGATGTAGCTGCAACCGACGTCCCTCAGTCTTCTTATCAAATGAAGTTCAACAAGAAAGCATACAAAGGCAGGAAAGCTTCTGGGTTGGACTCCAAACTGGCCAAGAGGGTAAAGATAGTGAGCTCGGGCCCTTCCAAGGAGGCATTTCCTTCCCCGGAGCTCAGGGATGAGGACCCTATTTCGTACCTCTTGGAACAACAAACCCCCTTAACCTTCGAGCCGGCCGACCCCGTAGTCGCGGCGTCTTTTTTGTCCCCATCGGGTGACCAGCTGGAATTGGGAATGGTTTCGGGATCCTCTCCTCCGAGCAACCTTATGGATGATCCCGCTCTAGCAATTAAGAGGATGGAGGGGATCATTACTCCCGAGGACCTAGCTCGGTCGAAGGGGATTTCTCCTACCTGTTTAGCCAAGAACATTGCCCACGACCTTGCTAAGGTACTGCCTTCTTCTTGAAGCTTTTCAACCATTCTTTATTACATATACGCATTTATTTACACTCTTATAAACCTATAGGTTATGCTTTATTCTGCCGAACTCGGTACTCAGTAAGTTGAGATGAACCGGGGCTTTCTTCAAGAGAGCAGGAAGAACGAGCATCTATTGGCTCGGTTGTCCACTTTGGAGGAAGATCTCCAGAAGGCTCGAGCTGAAACTGCGGCCGCAGCTTCTGAACGTGACTAAGCCTTGGCCACCCGGGACTAGGCTGTGCGGAGTTCAAATAATTTATCCTCTGGTCTGCTTGCCGAAACCAACTTGAAAGAGATTGCCAATAAGAGATAAGAGGAGATGGCCGGCCGGATACAACTGCTAAAAAAAGAAATTGATGCACAAGTGGCAACAGCCATTAAAGAATTTAAAGAAAGCGCCGAAGGCCAAGACTGGCTCGCCGAGGCCTTCTAGGATGGCTTCGAAGATGCCAAGGTTGAGGTTCTTAAGCCCTATATTTACCTGGATCTTTCTGAGGTGGTTTTTATGGCTGGTGCGGCTGCCTCTCCCCTCTCTGATCAAACTGGGGATCCTGGCCAAGGGGAAGCTACTGCCATAGAGGCTGATTTAGATCGAGCCGTTGAGCAGACCAAGGATTTTAACCACTCCAACCCTTCCCATGGCATTGACGCATGAGAGTGTTGATTTTTTTTTTTTTTGGATGATATTTGAATTAACCTTTAATCTGTATATTTGGGCTTGGACAATATTTACCTCGTTTGTGGAATCTATACTCTCTCTCTCTCTTTTTTTTTTTTGACTGAGGTCTGTTTGGTTCCTACCTGGACCAGCCGAGGTGTCAATTTGTGCCATTCATTCAGTCAGGGACCAATCGGTATATTCCTTGTCCGAAGTGCCATGATGTTGTTTATTCCAATCGGCTATTCTCGGATTGATCGCACTGTCACAACACCCCTGGGGCTCTCGTCTCGGCAAAGGTTCCTCATGCTGGTCGTTTACTTTTGGCCTTGCGAATCTCGTCTTTGCAAGTCGATCGTTCTCGGACTAACTGAGTTGTCACGTCCCCTAGGCACCCTAGGCCTTACGGACGTCTTCCATGTCGGTTGATCACTCTCGGATCGTCCGAGCTGTCGTCACATCCCTTAAGCGCTTTGGGCCTAGCGAGCGTCTCTCTTACTGGTCGATCACTCTCGGATCGACCGAGCTGTCGTCACGTCCCTTAGGCGCTCTTGGCTTAGCGGACGTCTCCTTTGCTTGCTGGTCACTCTCAGACCGACCGAGATGTCATCACATCCCTTACACGCTCTTGGCCTAGCGGACATCTCTCTTACCGGTCGGTCACTCTCGAACCGACCGAGCTGTCGTTATGTCCCTTAAGCACTCTTGGCCTAGCGGACGTCTCGTTTGCCGATCGGTTACTCTCGGATCAACCGAGCTGTCGTCACATCCCTTAACCGCTCTTGGCCTAGCAGACGTCTCTCCTATCGTCGGTTACTCTCGGACCGACCGAGCTGTCGTTACGTTTCTTAGGCGCTCTTGGCCTAATAGACGTCTCCTTTACCGGTCGGTCACTCTCGGGGCGACCGAACTATCGTCACGTCCCTTTGGCGCTCTTGGCCTAGTGGACGTCTCTCCTGCTGATCGGTCACTCTCGGACCGACCAAGCTATCGTCACATCCCTTAGGCGCTCTTAGCCTAGGGGACGTCTTTTTTGCTGTCGGTCACTCTCGGGCCGGCCGAACTATCGTCACGTCCCTTAGGTGCTCTTAGCTTAGTGGACATCTCTTTTTTTTTTTTTTTTTACTGACAATAAACGATTTGTATATAAGAGAAAAATAAAATTCAGGATAATGAAAATTCAGAATGGGAATTATGCTATTTTAGGAAAATAACTCAAATTTTAGCAAAAGAAACTGCTTTAAAACTCTATAAACTAAATATATCTTCAAGTGCTCGCTATTCCATGGATGCGGCAAAGTCTTTCCGTTGCAATCTTTGAGCCAGTAGGTCCCCTCCCTGGCGCAAGAGATAATAACATATGGCCCTTCCCAATTCGGACCGAGTTTTCCTTCCCTAGGATATTCACTCTTTTGAGTACCATATCGCCCACTTTGAAGTTTCTAGGTTTGACTTTTTGGCTGTAGTACTGCTTTATCCTCTGTTGGTATGACGCTATTCGGACGACCGCTTGCAATCTCTTCTCTTCCAATAGATTTAGATCCGTCTTCAAAGCTCTTTCACTAGCCTCCGGATCGAAGAACTCAACTCTCGGGCTGTGGAGGCCGATTTTCACAAGGATTATTGCCTCTGTTCCAAAGGTTAACGAGAATGGAGTATATCTTGCGAGGGTCCGTTCAGTGGTTCGATAGGCCTATAATATGTTGGGTAGCTCATCCGCCCACAATCATTTGGCTTTCTCTAGTCTAGTCTTGATGATTTTTAGCAAGAATCGGTTGGCTACTTCTACTTGTCCGTTAGCTTGTGGGTGTTCTAGGGACGAATAGTGATGGTGGATTCCAAGCTGTTCACAAAGCTTGTTGAACGACCGGCCTTTGAACTATTTCCCATTGTCAGTGATTACCACTTTCGGAATTCCGAACCTGCACACAATTCCTGCCATAGGAACTTTCTCATGACTTGATCCGTTATGCTTGACAAAGCTTCAGCCTCCGTCGACTTGGTAAAATAATCTATTGCTACCACAACAAATTTCCTCTGCCCTCTCCCTAAAAGGAGAGGTCCAACGATGTTGATTCCCCACTGGGCAAAGGGCCAAGGGCTCTGTACTGGGGTTAGTTTCTGGGCGAGTCTCCTAGGTATATTGGCAAATCTCTGGCATTTGTCACACTTTCTTATCAAGTCCTGGGCATCCTTTTCAATGGTGGGCCAATAATAACCTATGCGTAAGACCTTTTTGGCTAACATTCTCCACCCTAAATGGTTGTCGCAGACCCCTTCATGGATTTCTCTCAATATATATTCAGCTTCCGCTTCATTTGCACACCGAAGTAATAGTAGAGTATGCCCCCTTCTATAGAGCACCCCCTCTATCATCACGTACCTAGTCACCCGATACTGTATCTTTTTTCGCTCATTCCGGCCTTCAGGAAGCTTCCCTCATTCCAAGTACTCTCGTATTGGCCTCGCCCACACGACCTCAATTTCTATTTGCCCTATTTCGGTTACTTCGATGCTCCGCTAATCCAACTCTTTTACGAGGATGTCAGGGCATTACTCATCCGAGGTGGCTGTCCATGCCAATCGATCGGCTTCCTTATTATCCGACCTAGGAATCCTTTTTATTTCAAACTTTGTAAATTTGCTGGCTAGCTCCTTAGCCACCCGGCAATACTTCACGATGTTTTCTTCCCTAGCCTCGAACTCACCTCGTACTTACTCTACCACCAGTTAGGAGTCACTCCTCACGTCTACCTAGTCTGTTTCCATTCTCTGAGCGAGTCGGAGCCCGACTATTAGCGCTTCATATTCAGCCTTGTTATTAGAGGCTGGGAAGTTGAAGCGCAGGGCATATTCAACCTTACACCCCTCGGGAGAGATCAACACGATGCTTGCTCCGCTAGTTCCTCGTGTTGAAGAACCATCCACATTCAGGCTCCATATTTGCCAAGAAGTGTCATCATCTTCGCAGGATTTAGTTGTTGACGTAAATTCGGCCATAAATTTTGCTATCACCTGCCCCTTGATGGCCCGCCTTGGTCTATATTGGACGTTAAATTGGCTGAGTTTGACCGACCATTTGACCAACCGTCCTGAGGTCTCCAGTTTATGAAGGATATTCCTTAAAAGTTGGTCTGTTAGGATAACTACGGTGTGGGCTTGAAAGTATGCCTGTAACCTCCGGGCACCTATGACAAAGGCGAAGGCAAGCAACTCCATCTTCGGGTACCTCTCTTTCACTCTATAGAGCACTTTGCTGATGAAGTACACTAGCTTTTGCACTCCTTCTTCTTCTTTCACTAATACTACACTGATCGCTGTGGCTGATACGGTTAAGTAAAGATAAAGCTCTTCCTCTGGGACGGTCTTGCTAAGCAATGGAACTACTCTGAGATATTATTTTAGCTGTTGGGAGGCTTTCTCGCACTCAGGGTTTCATTCGAACGCCTTCCTTAAGACCCTGAAAAAAGGCGGGTGCCTGTCGGATGACCTCGAGATAAACCTATTCAAAGCAGAGATTCGTCTGGCCAACCTCTATACCTCCTTTGCTGTCCGCGGAGATTGCATTTCTAGGATTGTTCTTACTTTTTCAGGGTTAGCTTCAATGCCCCGCTGGAACACCATAAATCTGAAAAATTTCTCAGAGGCTACTCTGAAGGCGCATTTTGCAAGGTTAAGGTTCATTCGGAATCTTCTGAGTGTATCAAATGTCTCCTGAAGATTTGTCACATGGTCTGATGCTCGATGGCTTTTCACCAATATGTCATCGACATAAACCTCCATATTTCTCCCGATCTTCGATTTGAACATCAGGTTCACCAGTCGTTGGTAAGTAGCCCTAGCATTTTTAAGCCAAATGGCATAACCTCATAACAGTACAGCCCTCGGTCAGTGACAAAAGCTGTATGTTCTCGGTCCTACTCTGCCATCTGGATCTGATTGTACCCCGAAAAGGCGTCCATAAAAGAGAGTACCTGATGACCGACAGTCGAATTCACGAAAATGTCGATGGCGGGCAAAGAGAAACTATCCTTTGGGTAGGCTTTGTTAAGGTCGGAAAAGTTTACACACATCTTCCACTTGCCATTCGATTCTTTGACCATCACAATGTTTGAAAGCCAAGATGGGTAATAAACTCTCATGATAAACCAAGCGGCGAGGAGTTTATCCACCTCTTGGGCTATCACTTCATTCCACTCAGGAGCAAAAACCCTTCTCTTTTGCCTGATTGGACGAGCTTCTGGCATGTCCTCATGAGACCAAGTAAACACGTCCGAGTTCTACTGAAGGATTTCATTTAGCTCCTGCTTTTGTTCATCCGTTGCCGAGGCACCTATCTTTACAACCCTCTGGAGTCTGGGATCTCTTATCGCCATCTCCTCTAAGTCATCCCCGGGTTCCCCCCTCTTCATTTCCTCTTCGTCCCGGACCTCTAGCTCTTCCACCACTAACGCCTCTCTGCTCATGCTTTGAAGAGAAGACACATAGCATTCTCGTGCAGCTTTCTGATTGCTTTCAACGCACCCGACTCCCTGCTCGATCGGAAACTTGATCCGGAGATGGTTAGTCAATATGACTGCTTTAAACTAATTTAGAGCTCTTCTTCCGAGTATTACGTTGTACGCTGAAGGGGCGTCGACCACTAGAAAATTCACCATTTTAGTCGCATGTAGTGGTTGTAACCCTAAAGTGATTGGCAAGAAAATAGCTCCTATCGGCTCGACACGATCACCGGTGAATCCCACTAACTGTGAGCAGACTGGGCTTAGCTTTTCTTTTCACATGTCCATTTTCTCGAACGCTCTCCAATAAAAGATATCCGCTAAGCTCCCGCTATCTACCAGAATTCTCCAAATATGTAAATTAGCTATAATTACCGATATGACCAAGGGATCGTCGTGCGGGTGACACAAGTCAGATGCATCTTCCTCAATAAAAGTTATCTACACCAACCCTACTTTGGCTCTTTTAGCCGGGTGGGTTATCGCTATAACCCATTTTACCCTATTAAGTTCCTTAGCATATCTCTTTCACGTGGCAGAGGTTTTGCCACCCCCTGTGAATCATCCTGCTATGACCCGTATCTCTCCCAAGGGGTGTTGTGCCTCGCAACCCCCATTTGGACTCCTTCTCTGAGTGTCTCTCCTGGGTAGACTTCTCATGTTGCCTCTCCCGTCTTTTTTTTGCTCTGCGATGAACCCATTATATTTACCTTTTCTTATCAGATCCTTGACCAACCTCTTAAGGTCATAGTACTTCTCCGTGTCATGCCCATGGTCCTTATGGAAGAGACAATACTTAGTCTGCTTCTAGATCTTGGGGGAGCTTTCATTGCCTTTGGCCATTTGAACTCAGGGTCATTTCTAATGGTGTGAAATACCTGTTCCATTTGTGAGTTCAATAGGGTGAATTCCATAATCTCCCTCGTGTACCGATCTCTTCTATTCGACACCCATCCACTTACACTGGGAACCTGTGGGGCCTTTGTTCTCCCCTCATCCCTTGGATTGTTTTGTCGCTTCCTGGGGGTAACTATCTCAACGTCTCTTCGTGCTTTCATCGCATCTTCAGCATTTATATGTTTTTGTGCTTGGGACATTAGTGCAGCCATGCTCTCGGGGGGTTTCTTAGCTAAGGAAAACGCAAACCGACCTGGCTTGAGTCCGCTCATAAAGGCCGTCAATGCTATCTTTTCATCAGCCTCCTTGACTTCCAGCATTTCCCGATTAAATCGGTTCACGTACTCTTGGAGGGGCTCTTCCCGTCCCTATCTAACTGTAAGCAAGTGAGTGGGAGATTTTCCTTGACGCTGCTCTCGATAAAATAAGATACAAATTGCTTCCTGAGCTGTTTGAAGTTTTCGATCGTCCTAAGCTTAATCTTATTGAACCGTGCCCTGGCTGGTCCCTTCAGTGTAATGGAAAATGCCTACACTTGATCTCGTCTGGGACAGTGTGCAGGTGCATTACTGAGTTGTACATGTCCAAGTGATCGACGGGGTCTTTCGAGCCATCATAAAACTCAACCGTCAGCATTTTAAACATAGGGGGTAATGGACACTCTATTACAGAGGAGGTGAACGGGATTCCAGTTCTGTTGACTACATCTTCCAAAACACCAGAGTTTCTTACAGCCGCTATAGCCCTGTCGATCTGGGACTGCATAGCCCTAAACCGGTGTTCCATGGTTCCTGCGTTTTCATTGTGAGCCCTATTTTCGAATGCTGGATTTTCCCTTTGAGAAATATCCACTCCTCCGTTATTCCCACCCACAACTCCCTCATTAGCATCATTATGGATTGCCCTGCAATTGCCTGGGCCATTATTTGGGTCTTGGTGCAGGTGCGGAGGTGGAGCCTAGGCCAAGTGATCAACCCGTTCCATAATTGCTTGCAAGGTGGCGGCTAATCCCGCGAACTGCCTTTCCATTACCACGATTCGATCCCTAGTCTCATTTTGATCTTCCATTATCAATGTTGATTCCCCTACACCTGTTTGTATGCCGGATCTAGTACGGACCATGAAAAATGAGAACTACTTCTCATTTCCTACAGACAGTGCCAACTGATGAATACTAGATTTCACGATCCGCGACCCGAGTTCTACTAATCTGGAGCTTCGGAGAACTCAGGAGATGCCCCTGTCCTGGACACCGGTGTGGTGCCTGTTAGGGTGATTTTCTCCCATATTTATAAGAATATTTTGTAGAGGTGTCCTCGGATTAGGATTAGAAGTTTTCCCTGATTTATTGTGATTTTCTTATTCGGAAAAGGAAAATACAATATACGTTTTGATTTTAAATTGAAAATCTAAGGCGCAAATCTCAGAGTTTAAACTTCTGAATCTCTGCATATTGCTTGTGATACTTGTAACCACCAGCTTTGAATCCAATCGAGAATATAGACGCGGTTCCACTCCTTGGAGTTTATCCATTCATCTCGATCAAAAGAAAGGCTCGAACACAATTTTCAGAAGGCTAGCTCGTCGTATGTTACAAGGTCGACCTGGTTGCCCCGACGAGGAGATTGGTTCAGCCATCATGCTAGAAGGGTCAGTTTGGTCCCCTGATGAGGGTCGGTTCAACCCACACATTCCAGAATCCTACCTATATTCTATTAATTCTGATTAGCCTTTCTGATCCCTTCTTCGCGGCACTAGAGGGCATCTTTGTCATTTCGGACGACTCTAGAAAATCCTTATCATCAACACTTTTACATCTTTCTACTTTTTGTAGTTAAAAAAAATTAATATCTTCCAAAAAAATTGCGCAACTAGAATTCGGTTCATCAAATAGTAAATTTTTTTCCAATGTCAATACGAACTTCTAAACTGCCGAATGACACCATTGTGCATTTTTTGCCAATCGGTTCCAACGGCAATAGGATTCTTGTTTAGACGGTTTTCTTTACTGGTTTGGAGTTCTGCATTG
This sequence comes from Vitellaria paradoxa, assembly GCA_019916065.1. Taxonomy (NCBI): domain Eukaryota; kingdom Viridiplantae; phylum Streptophyta; class Magnoliopsida; order Ericales; family Sapotaceae; genus Vitellaria; species Vitellaria paradoxa. The sequence continues at coordinate 9,501,636 of CM034237.1, read as the reverse complement.
CTTTGGGAATGAACTCATCCAATGTAAGATAAGAACTAGAGAGAGTTAAGTTAAGCTATTCTTGCCACGGCGATGGTGATGAATCAAAAGAAGCCGTGAAGAATACTACAGGAATCGATGGTGATCAGAAGGCCTCGGTTGATCCACCTTTCCAACTTGATCTCCTCCTTCTTTCTCGCTCCACAACTTCACACCAGTAAGGCCTCTCATAGCTATCTGATAAATGGTACAAGGTAGAATTTTATATTTTACACACAAACACACCCCCTATATGTATATAATCGTTTTATAGGTATGTTGATTTGTGGGTTGATTTTTGTTTTTGGGGATGTTATAGGGAGTTTGGAGGGGGGTTCGTCCGCTTAGCTTAATTTTCTCCTTCTTGCTTGACCGAAATTTCAATTCGTCCAAACGGTCCACAACACCTCGTTTGGACAATTTTCTACCTTCCACAGAAAATTCTACCAATGTGCCATATGGTGAGAGCTGCAAAGCTGTCAAGGATTTTTGTTTTTGTTTTTTAACCATTCCAATGGGTCCCAAATCGTCAAGACAATTTGAGTACTGTTCATTTCCAAAAAACGTGATTTTAGTCCACTGTGCCAAACATAAAAAAATTTCTCAAATCACATTTTTCATTATTTTTCACCGTACCAAATGCACCTATAGTACTTTTTCTCATTATTATTCTCTGTATTTATGAGAAAATATATTGCTCATATAAAATTCAATATTAAAAATCCTAAAATTTTGGCCAAGTTCTCAAATGGTATAAAATTAAAATTTTCAATCAATTTTTTATGTTACTTTCTAAAAATATAATATTAAATAAAAAGATAAAAAAAATTAAAAGTTGTGCAATATAATTATATTTTTTTATAATAAATTAAGTATCTAAGAGTGATATTTGATTTAAAATGATTAAATTACATCATGCGGGCGCGACTGAGTGACTCATAAACTAACACTGGACAAATGTTCTATGAAGGAAAATGAAAGACAGTTGCTTTTCTACACTCAACAAAGTCACCTAAAGGGTAAGAAGAATAAGGTAGCCAAGAGTAAGTGAGATGAATTAAGGGTATTTGTAGTAGTTAAGGAATTTAAAGGATATATCAATGGCTCAAATGGCAAGGAAGGGGAAGCAAGTTAGGAGTAAGTTTGGGAGATTAGAGATGTTAAAGCAATTCTTATGAGCCACTTATTGGCCTAAACAATTTGGCTAATAGTACTAGGGTGTGTGTCCTTTTTGTAGGTAGTGTCTATAAGTATTAAATGCTTGGTGATTAGATATATTTTAATGTAAAGTAAGTCTCTCCCTTTCTCTTAGTTGGGCGAAGTTTGCTCTCTTGAAGAAAGGGATTCGCTTGCTCAACGAACTATTATTCATGCTTTTATTCCATTAATCACGCAAGTGATCCCAAATGTTTATATTGTAGAGATCTTCCAAATTTCGGTGCTTCTCTTAAGTTATAAAATATGATATAAAATCTCTTGAGAGGAAAGAAGCCTATCTGGGGAGATGCTCCCTTAAAGAATGCTTGTCCCAATGAGGTAAATATATGACTTAGTTGGATGAGACATATTACGCTTCATTTTGAGTCAGCTTGAAAGGTTAAGGTTTTCGTTGGGTATCGTTTCACAAAATCAACATATGGATGAGGAAGATTGTGCTACGTGGAGAATACTTAAGGGTACCCATGCATCATTTTAATAAATACTGTTAATTAAAATTCTATTATAAACCAAGACCAAATAATAGGTCCTAACTATAGTCTAAAATATAAAATTATTATGAGGAAATATAGAAATAGTGCAAGAAATGCGACTATGGGTGCTAAATTTTATTTTTGAAACTTAAAAAATGAGATTATCATAGGATCATATATACATTAAGAAGAAATAATGTTGATCTGAATTGTTGTATTATGCATGATTGCGATTGTGTGGTTTCAATCGTATATTTGATGTGACTCACAATTTTTTGCCCATCTCTTGTTCTATTTTTTTTTTCAAAATAAAATGGCAAAATAATAGCCTTGTAACACAAAAAAAAAAAAAAAAAAAAATCATGTGCTACTTATATTAGTATATTAGGCAATAGGAGTATTGGTAAAGCCCCTCCCCAAAAAAAAAGATTGATGAAACTTTAATTTTTGTAGGATTTTTTTAGTTTCCTATAAAATCCTCCAACTTTTTGTTACTTTCAAATTTTAAATCAAATTATTTTAAAAACTATACATAATTAAACTATTTTACATTTCAAGTTTTTAACCATCGACATAATGTTTTCCTTTAAACTCACAATTGATTAGAGAGATAATTACTTTTTAACCCCTATACTTAATGTAAAAATTATTTACACACTTTAAACTTTAAAAACTTACCTTTGTATCCTTTTTATTTTGAAATAAAGTGAAAATATTAAAGAATTAACCAAATATAATAGTTTTAGTTCTTAATAATCTTAAAAATTTTATTTATACCCTTATAGTTCAAATTACATACATTTACACCCCTAATTCTATTTGACTTTTAGTTGACAAATAATTTATTTTAGGTCTACATAAATTAATTTATTCAGAGTGGGAAGTTCAAAATGAATTTGAAAATTTGAACCGAGTTTTAAGGTGAGTTGAAACTTGATATAATTTAAGTTCAGTTAAAGTTTTTAATTACCAAAAAAAAAAGTAGCTAAAGTTTTATCAATTTGATTTTTTATGCATGCTCAAATTACAAGCATGTTTATTATTAGATTTAAAAAAATTAAAAATAAATCTAGAATTAGTTTGTTTACATATGAATTGTAAGACTTCCAAGCCCTGTTTGGTAAAATTTATTATATTTATTATTTTGTTGTTTATATCTATAAATTTTTTGAAATTGATAACGAAAATGTATTTGTTAAATTTATTTTTATTTTTATTTTAAAAAATAAAAACTTAAACTAAAAATATATACAAAAAAAGGTGTCTTCACTTTATTTTTTTAATGTTTTAAGCATTTTATCAATTTTAACACTTTGTCAATTTTTGTTACATTATATTAAAATAGTTTATTTTATTCAAATATTTTATTAAACTAAAATTATTTTTAGTTGATAATTTAATTAAATTTATTAAATTAATATGAAATATATTTTATTAAATTATTTTTAATAAATAATGTAATTAAACTATATTTAATATGTTTTACTTTTATTGAATTAAATTATTTTTAATAAATAATATAACTAAAATAATTTAATTTTAATTAAATATAAAATATATTTTATTAAGTTCAATTAATTTTTAAAGAATTAATAAAATAAAATATGTTATTAAATAAAAATTAATTATTGCAAACAAAATTACATTTTTAAATGCTATTTTAATTTAAAAATGATAATAAAAATAAATAATAAATAATAAATAATTAAACATAAATAATAAAATGACAACTTTACCCAACAAGCTGTTAATAAGCCACTCATAAGTTAAATTTTGTGTTAGTTTACCGCGGCTAAGGGCCATAAATTTTGTAATTTTGGGAAAAAAAAATGTTGTAACTCTTGAAATGGCTAAATGGCCATATATATAAATAATATATATATGCATATATTTATAAAAATATAAAATAAAATAAACTGGAGCGAATAGCTTCTTCTCTTTCTCATCATCTAGAGCTTCTTCTGCGTGTTTGGGTTCTCTCCTACAATGAGCTATTGATTACCCTTCTATGTCTCAACCCAACAACAACAAGCGCTCGGCCTGCAACACGATCAGCACCGGCGGCAACACCACTAGCAATTTCAGCGGCGGCGGCGGTCATTTCCCGGCGATGAAGAAGGCAAAGTCCCAGGCCATCGCTTGTTCCGTCGACAACAAAAACGGCCTTCAACACCACCACCAGCAGCCCCAGAACATCCACTTCGACACCGAGCTCGAATCCGCTGGAGGCCACCCTTCCCCCATGATCGAAGATCCCAACAACCCCAATGACGTCGAACCCGCCGTTGGAATCGGCCGCGCCCCCGGCTCCGGAGGCATCACCGCCAATTTATCCCGCAAGAAGGCGACTCCACCGCAGCCCGCGAAGAAGCTCGTCATCAAGCTTGTTAAAGGTTCTTTTGATCTCTTCATTTATCTTCTCTTTCACTAACTTATCTATCGACAATATATATATAGATAGAGTTTCTGTAAAGATTCGTCATTTATTTATTGTTTTGATCTGTTAATTTTTTGTTTAAGTGTTGTTCAGTTGAATATGGAGTTTGCATGATCTGGACGAAACAGTATTTTGAACATTTGGTTGCTAGGTTTTAGATAAATTAGATGTTTTCATGTATTGAGCTGAAATTGAGTGGTTTCCTGAACATCTATTGCATGATTTTCTGTGGCTGTTGTTCAATTGAATTCATCCGTGCTTAAAATTCCTTTGATTTTTCTGTTCGTTACTGAGGAATATCAAGTGCCCTTGCCATGTATCCCTTTGGGGCTCTATGGGATTACGGAGGTTGAGGATGCGCGGGTATTGGATATAGGCTTCTGAACACCAATGACTCAGTAGTGATCAGCAGGAGTAAATTTAGTTTATTTTTTTTATTTATTTTTTGTTCTTAATAGTACTGTGAAAAATATGGTTGTGTGTTCTTTTTTTTTTTTTTTTTGGTGACAAGCTGTGTTAGATTCAAGGAGAAGTGTGGCGATGGCTCAGTATGGGTTTATATGGGAGATTGGGCATCTCATGAGGTGTCTATGTCACAAGGTATAGGGTTATGGAAGTGCATCCAAAGCATTTATTTTGTGAGGTTAATTAGCATGGAGTTGGGAAGGGGTGATGGTGAAATTTGTGTCACGTATGGTTTGGTTAGTAGCGGACCTAGAAATTTGATTTAATGGGGACCAATGTAAAATTTTCTATAATTGGAGGGGGCCAATATAAATTTTACATAATTGGAGGGGCCAATATACTATTTTTATTATAGATATTCATAAACTTATAAGGTTCTAAATTAATTTTAAAAAATTAGGAAGGCCATGGCCCTTGCTAGCTCCCTTCTCGGTTCGCCAGTTAGTGTGGTGATGGCTAGTTGCTGGTAGTTTTTTTGGCTATTGAGAAAGAGGCAACAATGCCAGAATATCTTTGTTTGCTGAATGGTTAAGGGTAGTAAGATATCACTTTGTGAACATCCCCTTAAGATTTGAGATTAAAGTTTTGGAGGAAGTTCCTCATGTGTTTATTCGACTAAAATAGGGGTGAGCTGATTCTCATTGTTGGTTTATATCGGGCAATGACAAGTTTGAGGTGAAATTCTACCATCACGGTCTCCTGGGAGGCATTGAGGGTAGACCTTGGCAATGGATATGGTTGAGCAGAGTTCAATTGAGAGTAGCTTTTTGCTTGTTGTGTTTGTAGAGAGAAAATCTTAACCATTCATAATCTGATAAGAAGAAAAAAAATGCTAGTTAATTGGTGTTGTATGTGGAAAAGGGATGGGGATTCAGTTTCACAACTTCTATTTCTGTTGTGTAGTTGCCTAGGAGTTGTGATCACTTGTCCTAATGATAACTGAGATGTCATGGGTCTTGTTGAAAAAGGTGTTTAATGTTATTCAAGGTTGGCAAGGATGAAGGTGAGAAGAGGAAGGTGGAAGTCGTAGAGAATTTTTCTTTTTTGCTTGGTGTGGCTTACTTTGGGGGAGAGAGAGGAGATATTGTTAAGGAGGCAATATGCAGATTAAAATGCTGTTCCTTTTTTTTTTTTAAATTAATATATATCTGGCTTTTAGGTGAAATGAGGGCTAACTTAAATCAGGTTTTGGATTGTGTTGAAAATGTACCATTGGAAGGTGTATAGAGGTGGGGGTGGCTTTGAGTAGTAAGTATTGTTAAGTTAGCAACTGTCCCAAAAGTTTAAATTGTTAGGAAATAGGCCCAACAAATATATATTAAGTTATTTCAACACCCTCTTTCATGTGCGACCTCGATTCGCATGTGGAGCAGATACAAATGAACCTAATCGAATAAGGTGCACCAACAAGTAAACAAGGTACACAACAATAAACAAGGAATAACGAGATTTGAATCCAGGACTTCTTGGAACCAGAGGTCTGATAATATGTTAAGTCACCAATTATCTTACTAAGAAATGGGCCCAACAATGCATATCAAGCTATTTCAACAAGTATTTTTGTATGTGAGTTGCATCCTTTCTTATAAAAGTTTTGTTGCTTATAAAAAAAATGATAATAATAACAATAATATAATAACAACAACAACAACAACAAAAAAATCATGTTTTGCAGGAAGAGAACCTCCCTTTCTCCCCTTGCCTTCCCTTTTCCTTACTATTTGGTGTTCTAACATCCACAAACTTTATTTTGTTGCATTCTTTTGTGTATCATATTTTGATTAATATGTTTAAACTTTTTGTAAATACTTGTGCGAACATAATTTTGTTAATTTTTATAATTTTTCACATAGACTCGAGCTAATCGAGGAGTTATACCCCCCATTTGAAGTCGTGTGTGTGAAACAGTGACTCAAAGGCAATTTATGAGTTATACTTCCTTTCTGAAGTCGTGTGAAACACAGACTTAGATCCAATATATGTGTTATACTCACATTCTAAAGTCGTGTGTGAAACATAGACTTAGAGGGAATCTATGAGTTATACTCCCTTTCTGAAGTCGAGTGTGAACCAATTGGATCTTACAGTTGATGTCTGTTCATATAGCACCTGATTCTGTAGTTCAAAAGATTTATTAATATTTTACTGGATTTTGTTCTAGCAAATACAATAATATAGAGGAAACTATAAAAGATCCTTGAAAGTAGTAGTGGTGTAGGTTGTACAAGTGAAATTATGTAGCGATCCTGTTTCTTTTGGTGCAAAAGCACACTTGGAAAAAAATTATGTCAAAGAATTAAGTCTTCAATTCTATGTTCGGATCAAGGCTTTGTTGAGGGGAAAGACAATAGCAGCAAAATGAAATTATTTTGACACTTATATTTATTTTGGCAAATGTTCTGTCATTTTCTTCTCATTTTTCTAACCCAACTAAAAAAAATGAAATAAATTAAAGTCTTATGTTTTATTTTGCTTTCCTACATTTTCATTCACTTTATTTTTACTTTCACAAACCCAAACTCCAAATGCACCATAAGGCTTCTCAATGTAATCTTTTGTTTCTATTTGTGAAGCATTGAGAAGTTGTCATGTCTTTTCAATTAGATTGAAAAAATTTCTGCATTCCTTATTTTTTACTGGGACTTAATTTCTGTTAAAATAATTGTGTCAAACAAATTGGTGCTTAAGGTGTCTATTTTTTAAAAAAATAATTTTTGTTTTCACTTCCCCCTCACACAACAGATTGTAGTAGGGACCTGATATTATTTATTCATTTTTGTTACATTCTTTTTTTGTATTTTTGAAGCTAAACCAACTCTGCCGACAAATTTTGAGGAAAATACATGGGCAACACTGAAGTCTGCTATAAGTGCCATATTCTTGAAGCAGCCAGATCCTTGTGACTTGGAGAAGCTTTATCAGGTGGGTTCTAGAATATCATTTTTCCTTACATTGGAAATGATGACTCCCTGTAATATGAATTAAGCAACTGTTTTTCTATTAGGCTGTCAATGACCTTTGCCTGCACAAGATGGGGGGAAGTCTTTATCAACGGATTGAAAAGGAGTGTGAAGCACACATATCCGCGGCATTACAATCTTTGGTTGGCCAAAGTGAGGATCTGGTGGTTTTCTTATCGCTTGTGGAGAAATGCTGGCGGGACTTTTGTGACCAGATGTTGATGATTCGTGGTATAGCTTTGTATCTTGACAGAACATATGTGAAACAAACCCCGAATGTGCGTTCATTGTGGGACATGGGCTTGCAGCTTTTCCGTAAACATCTTTCTCTAGCTGCGGAAGTTGAGTACAAAACAGTATTTGGCCTTCTCAAAATGATTGAGAGTGAAAGGTAATTCTTGAAGTTGTCTAAACTTCACCTTTCAATTAATAGTGATATCATATTTTGTATGCGTAATTCATGCAATTATGCTGTCACCGCAGACTTGTTTATTCCACACATTTATTATTTCCTTCAGGATATGTTTATTCTGATTCTGCCATTCAAGATTTATGTTATCAAGAAAGAAAGGTTACTCTCACGAGACCTATAACCTACTGATGGACAGATGATCCATCCTGAACAAAAACTGTTCGTTGGGCTTACAACAGGATGATGTTTTCTTTTTCTTTTCCTTTTTTTGGGGGGGGTGTCAGCTTGATGTATGACATGGCATGACAATCCTGGCTGCTTTGGATACTGGATCTGAAGAATTGGAAACTGTGCAATGTAGCAATAAATAATAAATTAATGAGAGTTTACAATAGGATCACATTATATCATTTAACAATAGGATTATCTTAATTATAGCAGGCTTCGACTCTGCATTTTCATGGTGTGTTAGAGCATATATAAGCAGATATGTCTATGTGCAACGTAGTCTGTAGAAGTGCAGTTAAGTACAAACAAAGAAGGAATAATTGACAAGGACTGTATGATTACATCATTTTAATTGTTTGTGTATTCAGTTGGGCTTGGTGTGTGTACATTTTTTTGGGCTGTTAATTCTTCTGCATCTATTTGTCCTGGTGCATGTGCCTTTCTACTTGTCAAAACATTTCCTATCAGGATTACTAATTTGATTTCCTGTTTTACCAATTTGGAGTGACTTATGGTGGTGGTGGTGGTGTTGCTATGCAAGAAACAAAATTTTAATTGGCTGCTGTTTTCTTATTTATAACTGCTTGGTAAAATAGAGTGGATATTAGAGGAGCAGCTGTTTGGTGTTGCATCTTATGGAGAAAAATCTCCGAAATTCATGTTTTGAGACCTTGTTTTCTAATTAACCACTTCATTTTGTTTCCAGCACCATGGGTTTCAATAACCCTCTTGACTTGCTCTTAACGAAAAATAGAGAGTTTTTTTTTTTTTTTGGGGGGGGGGGACTATTGGTGAAGCAAGTGTTTTTATATCTACAAGTATCTGAGATAAACACAATTATTTTATCCTATTGCTTGGTAGAAGAGAAAAAAGGAGAGAGAAGGAAAAATGAAGGAAATAGGGGAGAAAAGTAAATTATTATTTTCCAAACTTTTTTGGCTGCGAAGAAAGTTGAGAGAATAATATTTGATCTTGTTGGTGCAGGACAACCAAGGAAGTAGGTTTAATTGTCTTATACTTGGATTTTCTGGTGGGTTTCGGTTATGAAAAGCAAGTAGGTTTGGGGTTTAGTGGAAACTAGGTACTGGAGTTGTAGGAGGGAATTGCTGAAATTTGATTCATATTATAAGTAGGTTGTTAGGTTTTCTGGAATTGAGCTGGCATAGGGCTTATTCAGTGGCTATTCTTTTGGTAGTCAAAAATTAAAGGTTTGAAGGTCATGAAAGGGTAAGGTTGGTTAGTAATCGATGAAAAGTGCTTTGATGCTGAAAGAAGGGTTGTTTAGGACCTCTGAAAACTAACCTGGGAACAATTTTTGTCATTATTTATTTATTTATTTATTTTTTTATAGGACAAGGAGTGAGGACGTAATGGAGAAGTTGAAGAAAACAGAAAGAAGCTCATCAACCTTGCTCTCTGTTCAGATATGAAAATATGTGGTTGGAGGTCATTGATATTAAGGATAATAAGGTGCCGCTTATCGAAAAATAATATAAAATAAAATGAAAAATATTAAGGATTAGGTGATAGGATGGTGGGGGAATTACCAATATTGGGGCAACTCTAGTTTTGTAGTTGTTAAGGAATTTTGAGAGATCTCAAGATGCACACACCAAATTAGAACAAAGTGGAATTTGACAGAGTGGAGAATCTGAAGTCTAGATTGCTTGAGGAAATACAGAGGCTTGATTAATGAGATGATAATGGTACTTTGTCAATCTTAGAGAATTATACCAGAAAGATTAAAATAGAGGAGCTCGGTAAGAAAGCAAGGTTGGGGGAGATTAAACTTATGTCTAGTGTTATGGTTGAAAGAATATGTCAGTAAAACTAGATTTTTTCATAGGGTAGCTAATGCACATAGACAGAATAGTCATATGGCAAAAGTGTATTGATGGAAGAACAGTGGAGCAAGAGGAGATTATTAATGATTTTTCATAAGATGGCTAACGCACATTGATAGAATAATCATATAGCTAAAGCGAGTATTGATGAAAGAACAATAGAGCAAGAGGAGAGTATTCAAGAGGGCATTGGTGACTTTTGTTTACTGAAAATGAGAAGTGGAGGCCTAGGCTTGATGATTTGATGTTCTCATATATATCTAATCTGGATTGTGATGAACTAGAATGTGACTTTTTTGAAGAAGAAGTTTGGGTGGCTTCAAATCAATGAATACACAATTTCGAATTCACTCTAAGGTCACTCCATCACACTCTGATCCATGAGACCAATTAAGGTAAACTTATTCCAGACATGGATTAACTGCTTGCCTGCATATCCCAGACTGATGTAGTGACCAGTTGAACATGCAGGACAAACTTGATGGTCAAGAATTTGACTTTTTGACATTCAGCCTGCTAAAATTTAGCCTAGCAAAATCCATGAACACCCGTTAGAATCCATGGAGACAAATTACAAACCATACCTAACAAATAAAAATTATTGTACCTTTTAACTCCTGTGACCAAATAAAATATAAAAGAAAAATGCTATCACCCAACTAACATATAAAAACATGATCAACCAAAAATATAGATAACGCATCCAATTCAATATTTATATGAAATTCCACAGTTGTTCTTTTTCTTCTTCATGTGGTAGACATGACTTATTATACCTTGAACATACATTATTGTAGCTGGCTTCTAAATTTAAAATTTCGCTCTAGATTCTCATTTATTTAGCAAAGAGTTTGCAGGATTGAGAAAATTTTTAAAATAATCTTATTTATTTACTCTCCTAATCCTAAGCCAACCATACAAGAGAAAAAGTAGAAATTTAAAATTTTTTCTTCTCTTCTTTTTCTTTCCTACCTAATGTGGTAGTAGATAAATTTGTGAAGCAGTAACAACTTTCTAAGTATGGCTGCTAGAAATTATCATCATTGATACAGCTTTCCTAAGAATGAAGCATAAAAGTATCCCTTGTCAGGATATTCTTCTTATATTTCTTTTCATAAAAATGCTTCTTTTAATCTTTCAGGTTAGGTGAAGCAGTTGATAGGACTCTCCTTAATCATCTTTTGAAGATGTTCACTGCTCTAGGAATTTATTCAGAGAGCTTTGAGAAGCCATTCCTCGAGCGCACATCTGAATTTTATGCTGCTGAAGGTGTCAAATATATGCAGCAATCTGATGTTCCAGACTACTTGAAGCATGTGGAGGTCTGCCTTTTTTCAGTTGTTCTTTTCTTCTCCCCCCTTCTCTCTCAAGATCTAAAGTGATGATGAGTGTTGTATCTCTTATCTTATTTTCTATGTTGTTTCTTCTGTGTAATTTACTTTTAAGCCTTCGAGCTTAAGGAATTTGTTGAATTGGCTTGTTATTTGACTTCTATTTCATGATTTGGAGTGGTCTTTGGAAATTTGAGGATGATGTATTACTGCAGATAAGGTTGCATGAAGAACATGAAAGATGCTTACTCTATTTGGATGCTTGCACAAGAAAGCCATTGGTGGCAACTGCAGAAAGGCAACTCCTTGAGCGCCATCTATCTGCTATTCTTGATAAGGTATGAATTGTGATATTACTTTAACATTCTTTGTTTGGTCTTGCCTACTGGCACCTCCTTGTGTGCGTCAATTTCCGTTGCTTTAGTAGTTTTGTTTGCTTGGATTTATACAGGGTTTCATGATGCTGATGGATGGGAATCGTATTGAGGATCTTCAGAGGATGTACTTGCTCTTTTTGAGGATCAGTGCTCTTGAGTCATTGAGGCAGGCGCTTAACTCGTACATACGGAGAACTGGGCAAGGCATTATCATGGATGAAGAGAAAGACAAAGATATGGTATCTTGCTTGTTGGAATTTAAGGCATCTCTTGATACCATCTGGGAAGAAAGCTTCTCTAAGAATGAAGCATTTAGCAATAATATTAAAGATGCATTTGAGCATCTCATTAATCTCCGACAGGTCAGTATGTTCTTCTCAAAATCCTTATAACTAATGGACTAAAAAATGTACATATAAAGTTGTACTTGTACAATTGTGTCTCTATTATTGCTCAAGTGTGGTTATTGTATTCTCTTTAGGCCACGTTTGTTTCCGGGATTAAAAACTTGGGATTGGAGTGTATGTCTGTGGGACCCACTCTAATCCCATGTTTGGTTAGAAAAAGTGGGAGGAGATTATTACTACTATGGGATTACTTGTACCCCAAAAATGGGGTATGAGCAATACCATGGCTATATTTGATTGGGGATTGGATGATGAGGTATAAGTAATACTATGGGATAATATATGGAATTGGATGTAACATGAGATTATTATTATTATTTTTTTTATGTGGGATTATTTTTTTAGTATTTGGTTGGTAGGATATAAAGTGGAATAAAAGATATGATTTGACATGTGATGTGATAAGAAATAATTTTGAGCTTTTAAATTTTGACAGGAAACAAATCCGAAGGTGGGGTATAAGTAATATCACACCCTCCATAGTATTGCTTATACCCAATTTTTGGGGTATAAGCAGTCTCATAGTACTAGTAATCCCCTCTCACTTTCTCTAACCAAACATGAGATTAGAGTGGGTCCCACGGACATTCACTTCAATTCCAAGTTTTAATCCCGGAAACAAACGTGGCCTAGGGTTGTGGTATTACTTATACCTCACCTCCCGATTTGTTTCTTGCCAAAATTTAAAGACTCAAAATTATTTCTTATCACATTACATGCTTAATCACATCTTTTATCCTACTTTATATCCCATCAACCAAACGCTAAAAAAATAATCCCACATAAAAAAATAATCCCATGTTATATCCACTCCCATATATCATCCCATGGTATTACTTATATCTCGTCACCCAATCCCTCAATCAAACATTGCCTTAGTAGGAAGGGAAGTGGAAGCAGCGTAAACCTCCCAGGCCACACAAGTTAACCAATCTACTAAAAATAGTTGTTGGAAAGTGCTGGCAAGCAGGAAAATTGGAAGGGTTTTAACTTTTGCTTTAATTCTCTTCTAACAACATCACTGGCTCTAAAATGTAGGTGTCAATTAGTGATGTCTAGGGCTACAAATGAACCGATCCATTCATGAACAGCATTGCTGTGGCTGGGGCACATATGTAAATTGATGGAATTTCTGTTTCCTTTTATTATACCTTTGACAAGTCTATTTCCAAGCATGTTTGCAATTTGCTTTGCTATGTGTATGCTTAGATAGCGTACATATGTCCAGCTATTCCATTGACCGCTGTTGGTTTGGAAGGAGAGGTTGTGGTTTTAACACTTGAGAAATATTATTAATTTTGGTGGCTTAAAAGATTGAATAGGCTTATTCTAGGATGACCAACTTACACTAACTTGTTTACATTGCATACCTGGGAACCTGGATCAGTATTCTCACCATCCTTTAGCATATTATTTTGCATTCACTTCTGGTTGAATATTATTCTTCATGCCTGTTAACTGTATATTGTGATTTGTAACAGAACCGGCCTGCTGAACTGATTGCAAAGTTTTTGGATGAGAAGCTTCGTGCTGGGAATAAGGGTACATCTGAAGAGGAATTGGAGGGTACACTTGATAAAGTTTTGGTTTTATTCAGGTTTATACAGGTAATCTGGATGTGTTTGTCATAATTTTCTTTTGCATTTGATTGGCATTGCTGTTCCATTTATGCTGTTTGAGGATTTTGGTTTGCTGAGAACTTGTTTTAACTTTTATCATCAAGATGATACTGAGAAAGCTAATGCCATTGCAGCACAATGGTAAAAATGCTGTGGCATTTGTTATCTAAAATGAAAGGTGTGGACTTATGTGTTTGAACCCTGTTCTCAATCTCACCAGGAGGAGGGGGTGGGTAAAGAATAGTGGACAACATTCTCATTTTTTTCCCCCCTGTTAATCAGGGTAAGGATGTGTTTGAAGCATTCTACAAGAAAGATCTTGCGAAAAGGCTGCTGTTGGGAAAGAGTGCTTCTATTGATGCAGAGAAGTCCATGATTTCTAAAGTGAAGATTTTCTCTTCCTTTCCTCCATTTTTTTTTTTTTTTTTTTTTTTTTTTGTGTTCCATTTATTTTGTTAAATTTCATTTGCCTTGTGATCATATTAAGAAGTTTCCACATTATTACAGTTGAAAACCGAGTGTGGAAGCCAATTTACCAATAAACTTGAAGGAATGTTCAAGGTTTGTATCTTTGTTTTTAAGTGCCTTATCTGTTATGCGCCAAATTGAAAACTGAAAACAAGAAAGGGTGTCTTCTTTATGCACAACTTTTACTGATATGTGTCATGGGCTGGTGATCTCAAAATGTTTGGTTCTTGATATGCATTGATGCCATTATATTAGAAAAAGCATGAAGGTTGATTTTGTTGAAATGGGAATTAGTAGAGTTGCATGAATGTTGTGGTTGATGCTGAGCATCATTTTGTTTTGTAACTGATAAATGTAGTGGCTTTTGTCCTGCTAATCTGGCCGGGACTGATTGAACACCACCAGGGTTGTTATACACTCTAGGTTGCCCAACTTTAGGGCTTCATATGTTTGTTTTATTATCTGGACAAACCAAGCAACTTTGGATTGGATTAATATGAAATTATATTACATCTAATATAATTGACAGCTATGGATTTACATCTATGAAGCACCGATACTTCAAATTAGGCGCCACACTTGTATCGGATACTTCAAGGATATGGATACTGCTAAGATATGGCCGTATACGTATCGGATACGCCACGTGGCGTATCCTAATTTTTTATTTTAAATTTTGCATAGGATACGGCTAGGATACGACTGGGATACGGGAAAGATACTTCCACGATACGGCTGGGATACGGGAAGGATACGGCAGGGGTCCAAAATGTAATATTTTAAACCTTTTTGGGGGTACAATTGATATGATAAAATTTTAGTTGGGGCCAAACTAAAATTAACTAAAATAGATTGATATGATTGAAGTTTGATCTAACTAAAATTTAGGAAATGAAAAAACTATTTTTATTTTGGAATGTATGAATTTGTATTTGATACTTTTTGTTATATTTGTGTTTTGTGTATGAATGATGTTGGTAGTTTTGAGTATGAATGATGTTAATTTATGGATTGAATAGTATTTTTCAAGCTATATAATTGTTATTTATAAAATGTTTAGTAGTATATACATGCAATCTTCAAAATTATTTTAAATAAAATATATATTTTATTTTATTTTTTTGCCGTATCTTTGCCGTACCCGTATCCTCATTTTTTGAAAATTGCCGTATCCCGTATCCGTACCCATACCCGTATCTGCTCCCGTATCCGTATCTGTGCTTCATAGATTTGCATTGTTGGTTGAAGACATGAACTACAGTAACAAAATTTATGATGTGATATAATATAAGGTGGTATAGTGAAATTAATTTCTCCAATTTAAGACTGAAGTGTTTATATTATAGCAAGCACTGTATAATCACTGTGTTATATTATATTATATTATATTATACCCAATGTAATATACTATATATTATATAAGGAGCTGAATTTGTGTTCCAGCCATAGTATTATAGCTGAATTTATCTACAATAATTGATTTATTTTGCAGGACATTGAATTGTCAAAAGAGATAAATGAGTCTTTCAAGCAATCTTCCCAAGCCAGGACAAAACTCCCATCAGGGATTGAGATGAGTGTTCATGTTTTAACAACGGGGTCGGTTTTGTTCCTATTTATTTCATTTTACTCTTCAACGTGCATGATTATAATGTCTGATCTCCAAAATTTGGGAAGAATCTAACTGTGCATATATTTGGCTGGGTGGCAGATATTGGCCAACATATCCACCAATGGACGTGCGGCTCCCTCACGAACTGAATGCATATCAGGTTTGGTACAATCTAATTGCTGCAATTTCACTTTACTCACCATGTATGCTTTTACGTGATGGCCTGAAAATTTTCTTTTGCTTGATTCTGCAGGACATTTTTAAGGAGTTCTACTTAAGCAAGTACAGCGGGAGGCGATTAATGTGGCAAAATTCATTAGGTCACTGTGTATTAAAAGCTGAATTCCCAAAGGGTAAAAAGGAGCTGGCAGTTTCTCTATTTCAGGTAGGTCTCATTTGGGTACTAGTGTATTATTTCATTAATTTTTATTTTATTTTATTGATGTCTTGTGCACAAGTCCTAGTATTAATGGTCGGGAATTTTCCTGTATCGTGTGACAGACTGTTGTTTTGATGCTGTTTAATGATGCCCAAAAGCTTAGTTTTCAAGATATAAAGGATTCTACTGGCATCGAGGACAAGGAGCTGAGGAGGACACTGCAATCCCTTGCATGTGGAAAAGTTCGTGTTCTTCAGAAGGTGGGTGGTTAATGTAGGACACTTTTTCTAAATCTCCTTGCCCACTGGATTTTTTTTTTTTAATTTCTCATATTTTGTTAAGAGAGTTATTTTATGCAGTTGCCCAAAGGGAGAGAAGTGGAGGATGATGATTTATTTCTGTTCAACGAAGGATTTACTGCTCCTTTATATCGTATAAAGGTAATTCATTCATGCATTAAGTGGGTGTGATGGCAATTAGAACTTTTTTTCTGGAATATTCTGTCAAATGTAACAAGTAAAATGTAGAGCCAAATTCTTTTTGCTGGCTGTTTTTCTACTTCTCCAATTCCATGCCTGAAGCTGACTTGACTGATTTATGGGTGCAGGTAAATGCCATACAGATGAAAGAAACAGTGGAAGAGAACACAAGCACAACTGAAAGAGTTTTCCAGGACCGTCAATATCAGGTTTTTTTAATTTTATTTGGATCCCTCAATATTCATTTTAATATAGTAGGAAACATAGTAGAATGTCCCTGGTTTGAAGCTGTCAAGTAGACAGATTATATATAATCTTTGCACCAATTCTCATGTGCCAGGTTGATGCTGCAATTGTTCGGATAATGAAGACGAGAAAAGTTCTAAGTCACACGCTTTTGATAACTGAACTCTTCCAGCAGGTGATGAAAATTCTCTCTCTCTCTCTCTCTCTCTCTCTCTCTCTCTCTCTCTCTCTCTCTCTCTCTCTCTCTCTCTCTCTCTCTCTCTCGTCCTAACAAAAAGAAATTTGGTCTGGCCATTGGGTTCACATCTGTTTTTAAGCTTTCCAGTTTATTCTTGGATGTCATTTCATTACATTAGCCATTGATATGGAGTTAAAAAGGAGATAAAATTTTACCACTTCCAAACATGAATGATATACTCCATAAAATATTTTTTGATCTTGAGAGGTTAAATGTGAACTTTTTAGAACGAGAGTTAAAAAAAAAAAAATATTGTGAAAGTAAAAGTTGGTAATTACATCCATAACATTTACTATAATTTTGAACCTCATATTAAACACACTCGAAAAGGTACATTCTTCTTATTACTGGGGAACTGAAAAAAATTGTTTGGTTAAATGCCCTTGATTTGGTGAATATGGTACCATGCTGAATCAAAATTTTATGGGAGTTTACTCATCAGGAGGGGGTCCAATGGTCTCTAGGTTCTGCAAAGTCAAAAAAAAAAAAAAAAAATGCATATATATATATATATATATTATCTGATGCATGATGGCTGAAATGGGTGTTTGTATTGGTGGCAGCTCAAGTTTCCAATAAAACCGACTGATTTGAAGAAGAGAATTGAAAGCCTAATTGACCGGGAGTACTTGGAGCGTGACAAGAACAACCCTCAAATATACAATTACCTTGCCTAAAAAACCATCCCTTTTTTTTTTTTCGCATCATATTTTCTTCTTGTAAATGGTGCGGGAAAGTGCATCGCTCTTCCAGAGGTTAGATGTTTTATCGTTCCCATGTCAGATTCTGTACAGTAATTTTCATAGCTTGTAATTTTGTTGTGGCCAAACACACTGCTACTGTAAATCATTTATATTTTTGATCTCTTGAAATTACGTGTTTATGCAATGATATGGATCCAGTACATGCAGTAAGTGCAGCTTTCGATTTAACAAGAACAGAGAGAAGAATATCAAGGGTGAGGCAGGAAAAAACACTTTCAAAAGCTATGTTTGTTAGTGGGTGGAATTCAGCTGAATGGAATATGCTGAATTGAAACCCCTTTGGAATGTGCAAGTGTCAGCTTGTTAGTCTAACTTTTCCAGTTAGATTCTTGATTTGGAGCTAGAGCCCAACTAAACTCAGTTCTGTGACTTGCAGTTTGTAATTAAAATAGTTGAATTAAAATTCAATGATTTAAATATATTCACGTTTTTTTAGTTTGACTGTTCTAAATTAGTGTCATGTTAGCTTCTGTTTTTCGAGCGAGAAGACAAATCTTCCCAATGTTTGGGTTGAATTTGTGCTGCTGGAATTGTTTCCTTACCTTGGTTTGCATTTGTTGTCTAATAACTTTGCCCTTGCACCTTTCAAAAAAAAAAAAAAAAAAAAAAAAAAAAAAACTTTGCCCTTGCAGGTGTCGGGTGTTGTCAAATTTTTTCCACTTATTTCAAGAATATCCCAGGTGATTTAGTTACATTTGCATCAAAGATTTGTGAAAAGAAAACCGGAAGGGAATTCAAAATTATTACTTGGTTTGTAATGGAAAATGGTCTGAAAAAGGCATGAGATTTGATAAATTAAAAATAACTAAATTAGAAAATTAATTTATCAATAAATTTTTTTTTTTTTTTTATATTTTCAATCCGCTTAAGTAGTAGTATGCATTTGAGATTTTATATTAAATTTTTGATTCAGCTTAGAAAAATAAGAAGATAAATAATAGATACTGAAAGGCAATTAAAAATAAGAAGATAATAATACCTTACACATTGAAAATCTGAACTAAACAATTTTTATGGAGATATTGAAAAGCAATCTTAGCCATCAAGAAATTAAATTACAGTAATTAAATCAAAGAGATAAAGACATGTGCTTTAACAAAAAAAAAAAAACTCTTAACCCATTCTAGGTAAAAATAAAAAATCCGAATCTATTAAACGACTAGCTCGAAAATTATTTCACAATGTATCAAATAATTATCCTGTTTATAAGATCAGTTAGACCTTGTCGTCATTTAATTTATCCTTACTTGTTAGACCTCACAATGTACTGACGCTTATGCAATTGTCTCCGTCTCTCAGTATTGGCTAACTCTTTAAAATGCAATTGCTAAAAGCAACAAATGTTCAGTCTTCTCTTTAAGATTAATGAAAATGCTGTAGTCGTCTTTGCTCTAATGGAGATTAATCAACCTTCAATATGATATTTTGAATCCCTGAAAAATATTCTCCTGAGGGGCCGATTGGATATAACGAAATATGGCCTCCATAAATAATACACCCTTATAAGTTTTGATGTGATATTTTTTACTTGGTTTGAGAAGTAAAATTTCTCCCTTCTAAAAATTATCCTCCCTTCTTGATCTTGGAAGAAGGTGTATTATTTTTGGAGAGAGTTTGAGCTCTCAAAAAATTTCCGCCTTACATGGACTAAATTGGACCATTATGCCCCTTCTCACCTATAAAATGTATTTTATATTAGAAATAAATTCTTTTTTTTTTTCTAATGGAAAAATGTATTAAAAAATTATATTAATAAAAATAAAAAAATATAATTTTTTTCCAAATAAGGAGTCGTATGATTAAAAAAATATATTTTTTTCCAAATAGGAGATGATGTGATTTTAAGATAATAATATTATTTTTTAGCAAATATAATATTATTTTTTAGCAAATTTATATAAAATTACGCATATATTGATTTTTTTAAATAAGGAGAAAAAAATAAGCGACTAAGGAAGTTTCGGATAAATTGAGATGTTATTGTCTACGAAACTAATTTATATATTTTATAAAGTTTAATTTATTAATAACATAATTTATTTATAATTAATTTGTCTAAAATTCATTTGTACTAATTGGTTTTCACATTATATAATTAAATTTGGATAACCAAGTTTAATTTAATTAGTAATCAAGTTTGGGACATCACAAGGGTAAAAGAGTCATCTGACTCTTTTTATTATCATTCACCTCCTCTTATTTATAAAATATCCAAACCAAGTCAAAAGTTATTCATCTTCATAAATATCACATCAATATGGGTCAATTCTCTAAAAATAATATCCCATCTTATCTTATACTTCTTCTAAAACTTATCCCTTTAAAATTTTAGCACCATCCAATCGGCTAGTAAAGAGATGAATGGACGTCCCCTTTTTTATTCACCCACTGCTATCTTTAAATAAGTAAATATCACCTCAATCAAGGATACATGAATTTCTAGAGATTCAAAATCACAGATAAGACAGCTCAAAACCTTATGGCTAGCACATTACTGCTACGTTTGTATCACAATTTGTAAAGAACAGAAAAAATGACAAGAAAAAAAAGAAAAAGATGGGCCCACTTGTATTCCACAAATATATTCTTACACTCGAATCCTCGATTTTATGTTTTGATTAAATAAAATTATATTATTACTCTTATTATTTTTTTAATAAAATAAGTTGTATAATTTTACTGTAGATATACAATATAATTTTAATGCACATTTCTACGAGAACGAAGATAATTATATAATTTTATTTAAAAATAAAAAATAAAATAAAGTATAAAAATTAATTCGTAAAGTGAAAATAGGTTGATCCAAAAAAAATTGCTTACATAAGTCCAAATTCTTTATGGGTACCCCCCCAAAAATGATCTTTTTCAACCAATAGTTAATAATTCTGTCATCATTTTATATTTCAATTAAGAAAACATATTTTACATTTACTTTTTCCAGATTTGCTCCTCACTTTCCTTCAACAAATCCAGCCTCCAAACAATCATAGCATAATAGATACAGAATGCACTCGACATGGCATTCAGATCAACAATGCGTATTATACTAAACACATTTTCATCAAAATTAGAAATACATACTGTCAAGTCTTTCAAACAAATAACAAAATCAGTGAAAACCCACGTCCTTTCCTTTATATATATATATATATATATTCCAGGAAAATAATAACGGAAAAAAACAATACAAATTAGGGAAGGCACTGAAGGGGCCAAGATGAGGATAAAGTACCAAGGATTGGAAAGATCAGCCGGCCTTGATGACACTGGGAGCTGAGGTCGTAACGGGATCAACGGGATCGGGGTTTGGATTGAGAGGAGCACGAATACTGTTGTCGTCGTCGGGATCGTAGTCGGGGTTAAGGTTGCGATCGATGGCTTCACGGCCCTTTTCTAGGCAAGGCTTGCAGGCGATCTCTATGGTAATCCATCCCAGAGCCAACCCTGCTATTGCTATCACCGCCGCCATCACTGCCCCCATTTTTCTCGCTGTAGACTGGGATTACCCTTCTTTCTCCCTCTCTAGGTTGGAGTTTCCCTCCTCTCTCTCTTTCTCTCTCTAGTTCCTGTCCCTTCTCGGATGTTGGTTTGAGACCAAAAATTTTTTTACAAAAAATCAATTTTTTATTTAATAAATTATACTTACCTTTGCTGAATATTAGGTGTAATTCAAGGTTCTCCTTTAATCATTTCAATATTACACTTATTTCCTCTAAATTCAAATCTTTGTCACAGTTAACTCCGTCGTCATTGTAAAAAGACTAAAATGCCCTATCCCCCTGCTCATTCATCTTTCCAAGTCCCTCCTCACCCGCACTGCTTTTTCTCTCTCCTCCACTGCTCCGGCAACTCCTTTCTTTTCCTTTTCCTCCTCCCTCCTCTTACAGTCGAAGGCGAAGAAGGCCCTCTGGTGGCGCCGACGGCGGTGGAAAGGGGTAGAGCATTGGTGGGAGGTTGGATCAAAGTTGTTGATCCGGCAACACGGCGCGCGGCGGCGGAAATGGAGGGACCTGTCACTTGCGTGCGCCAGCGAGGAGTATGAGGGTGCCCATGGCCCAGCCATCCTCTTGAAAGCGGCAGAGATGGAGAGAAAACCCAAAAATCGCCCATGGCTTGTGTGCGGCAGCGGGTTCTGGGTTGTTTTTGTGATGATCTTGATGTGGGTCTATATTGTTTTGATCTGATTTGTGGTTATTTGATGGGAACTCCTTTGGATTCTGGGCGATTATGGGTTTTCTTTGCTTCTTAATTCTTGTTAGATCAATCGAATTTCTTTGGGTCAATCAACTATTGATTTTACCGGAAAAGCTTCCCAGAACTCCCAAGAAGGAGAACAGGGTCTGCTTTTAACTTCACATCGGCGAATCTTACGAACACTTTCAGAAAATCTAAGGGTTCGGCACTTGACCAGTCGGCAGTGGAATTGAAGTACGATTTAAAATAGAACGTGTGTGAATATATATATATATATATATAACAGAACAATGACTGTGTGCTTAGAGATGATCTTGAAGAAACAAAGAACAATGACTGTGTGCTTAGAGATGATCTTGAAGAAACAAAGCTACTGTGTGCTTAGAGATGATCTTGAAGAAACAAAGAACAATGACTGTGTGCTTAGAGATGATCTTGAAGAAACAAAGCTATATATATATATATATATAGGAATCAAACATATACTTTGAAAAACCTAAATTATTTTTAAGTTTGAAAATTCGAAACTGCACAGAGCAAATGAATAATATCAAGCGGAAAGAATCTTGTCAAAATAGTTTTTTATTGGATCTCAAAATGCTCTATTGTACCTAAAAAAATCAAATTTCATGAACATTAAATTTCAAAATTCTAATCCCTAGTAAATTTCTACATTATCTAGAACACTGTTACTAGCAACAGTGGGGAAATCAAGATTCCAGCCTTTTTTATCACATTCTGGGTCATTCCCATATCCCATATTCATATTAAGAGAGGGTATACTCCCCCAAATAAATTAATTTTTTGTCATTTTTCATTTCATATGTAAATTTATTTTTTATTTTCTATAACAAATTTGAAAACACAAGTATTTTTAAAAATATAAAATAAAAAATGAGTTCAAAATAAAAAATAAAAAAATAAACCAAATGATACCTAACATTTTAACTTTTATTAAATTAACATTTCTATTCTTTATGATTTAAAAAATTGAAACTTCAAAGAGTAAATTTAATTATTTAAAAAAATCTAGAAATTAAAGAGCTAAAAACATTTGTTTTAATTTTTATATTATGTGTTTTATTTTATTTTTATTTTTATTTTGTGTTTATTTTTATTTTTATTTTACTATGAGATCCACCAAATTTATTAAATTAACATTTTTATTCTTTATGATTTAAAAAATTAAAACTTAAAAGAGTAAATTTAATTATCTAAAAAAATCCAAAAATTAAAGAGCTAAAAACATTTGTTTTTTTTATATTATGTGTTTTATTTTATTTTTATTTTTTTGTTTTTATTTTTTTTTTATTGTGGGATCCACCGAATGAGATTAAATTAAAATTTTTATTCTTTACGATTTAAAAAATTAAAACTTAAAGGAGTAAATTTAATTATTTAAAAAAATCTAAAAATTAAAGAGCTAAAAACATTTTTTTATTTTTATTTTATGTGTTTTTATTTTATTTTTATTTTTTGTTTTTTTTTTATTTTTATTTTTATTTTACTGTAGGACCCACCAAATGATTTCCGTGTAGGTGACGAGACGTGCCAGATCCCTTCTATTGGTAGGGGTAATTTCATCATTTTAACCGAATGAAAATGAAGAATCTCATTTGTGCATACTTGGAATGTCATTCGTACATACTTATTTCTGTTGGTAAGGATAATTTTGTCATTTTAATTCAAACTTTAACAGCATTATAACGGAATAGGGTCTAGGTTAATAATATTTCAAAATAAAGGAGGTTTTTGTAATTTCTAAAACTTTAGGGGATATATGTGTATTTATCCAAATGTTTAGGAGGTATAAGTGTAATTTATCCAAAAAAAAAAAAAAAAAAAAGCTTCCACAACAATAGGAGGAATAGAGAATATCAATCTAGAGGAGAAAGTAAATCAGTTCATTTACTCTTTCAGGAAAGAAGAACAATCAAACCTCATAAAATAGTTCAGGTTCATGGTTTAATAGAGGTGCCAAAACGATCGACACAGAGTTACAGTACTTTTTTACGAATAACTCCTTATTTATTTATTTTTTTTTGAGGTTTTGGGTTTCATTAATGGTATTTTTGTTTTTATGACAGAAATATTTTGTTGACCCGTTGACTCTATTAGGGGTGTGCACAATTTGGTCAAAATTTAATTTTCGAACTGTACCGACCAAATTTAAGAAGTTTGATTTGGTTATTATTTTAGTAGTGGTTGATTCGGTTAATTTTTTAAAAAATAACGGTTATCCGTTTTGGATTTGATTTTGAATTTTTGAATTTCGGATGATTAAATATATAGCATATTACTTACGTCCTTAGTATACACAATTATACACCGCCACCTCAATCTTCACCTTTATTTTTTTTTTTCAATTCAAACTGTTCTTTTTTAGTTTCATTAAGAATTTTATTTTCTTAGTTATGGTTTAATGGAAACATATATTGGCTTTTGTAATTTAAAATTTAAAATTTTAATACTTCAATGATATTATGCTTTTTGTTGAACTTAAAATAAAAAATTATTATTTTATTTTTATAACTAAATTATAAAAAATATATTTAAATTAATAAGCCTATTTAACCAAATCGACCGTAACCAAACCAAAATAATTCGGTTCGATGAATGTTTGGTTAATACATATTGTTTGGTAAGTTTGGTTATCATTTTTAATTTTCGAAAATATTCGATTTAGTTATAAAAGTTATCATTTTCAAACCGTACCAACCGATGCTTACTCCTAAACTCTGTTAAGGTTTAATAATCTAAACTAACGGAAAGGGTAAGTTTTTTAAATATTTGGGTTTAGGGAAGGTAAGTGTAAGGTTCAAATAGTTGGAGGAGGTCCCTCAATTATACCTAATATTTAGAGGAGGTAAGTGTAATTTACCCTTTTTGTTTTTTTAAGCTTTATTCTTTTTTTAATCAAATTTTTGGTTTTATATATTTTTTTTATAATTTTTAAGCATGTTATTTATATTTATTAAAAAAATTAAAAAATGTATGTTCAAGTTAAAAAAAAAGGATAAATTACATCTACATCTTTTCAACATTTGTGTAATTACACATATCCACTCTCAATATTTCAAAATTATTACACTTACATCTCTTATTTTGAAATAACGTTAACATTGGTCAATTTCCATTAAATCAACTAGTAAAACTTAATAAAAATATCAAAGTAATCAAAATTTTAGGTGTTTTTCCTATTTTATCATTTTTCTCTCACATCTTTATCAGTTTTTTTTACAAAAATTCCTAAAAATAAGTAAAAATAAAAAAATTAGAATTTTTGAAAAAAAAACTAAAGAAAATTGAAAAAGGAGGGTTAAAATAGGAAAATCACATAAAATTTTGATTATTTTGACTTGTCTATTAATATTTAACAGTTAATTTAAGAAAAAAAAAGATTAATATTAATAACATTTCAAAATAAGAATTATAAGTATAATTTTTAAATATTGAGAGATTGTAAATGTATTCATCTAAATATTTGGGAGAGGTAAAAAAATAATTATGTTTCTAAAGAAAAATAAATTGCATGTACATAAAATTTTCTATTTATAAGTGTTTTTTTTTTTTGGGTAATGTTTTTATGGATATAAATAAGATGGCTAAAAACTATTGAATGAAAAATTAAATTAAATTAAAATTTGATGAAAAATCATATAAGGTGAAAATAAACTTCCAAATCAACCTTAAGTATGTGTTTGAAGGCCTTTTGGAGTGTAAAAAAAGTTCAAAAAGTTAACAAAAATAAAATTTTTTGGAATTTGGAGTGTAAGACGTTATTTTGAAATGATGGTTGGATGTTTTATATTTGATTTGATATAAAGTTGTTAAAAATTATATAAAGTGATATGTAACAAAATTTTAGTGAAAAATCTTAAAAACTTTTAGAATTTTATAATTTTTTTTAGTACAAACATTAGTTTAACTTTTTAAAAAATCTGCTTAAATTTGTTGAAATGTACTATGATGGTTTGATTCTATGGATGGTAACAAAGTTTTTGAAACAGTTGAAATTTTTTATAATTTGAAAAAGTTCAAAATTTTGAATTTTCTTTGAAATTTTTTTGGAGCTTCTTTGGAATTCTAAACGGTCCTTTGGAGTGGGGATTTGATGAGGGGCTAGAAAAAGGGAAAAGAAAGAGAGAAAGAAAATGAAAGAAATATAAAATCTCAAATATATATTTTTGTTTGAATGGATTAAAAAATAAAATAAAAGTAAAAGATATTTATCAATATATTAATTTTAATTTTTTTTCTAAATTGCAAATCTTTTTTTCTATTTTTGTATCAGAATTCAAAAAAAAAAAAAAAATCCCTTTTCCTTTTTTCTTGTCAAATTTTTTTTATCCAAACCTAGCTGAAGTTTTTTAATTCAATTTTTTTTTTTGTTGGGTAATTAACCTAGCTAAAGTTTCTTATATGTTTTCGACTTCCTTAAGTTTTTGGAGATGAAGGTTGATAAAATTAGAAAATGAAAACTACTTTTTGAAAATTAGAAAATAAGAAAATAATAAAGTAAGATACTGCTAGGCCAGTTTTATGTATATTTATATAGATATTTATTTAAAATTAAAAAATTTAAATTAATCAATTAAACGAGCAAATCTAAGATTAGAGAAATTGATTCAGCTCGTTTAGCCCAGAATATATATTTATTTTTTCGTTAAAAATATTTATTTTAATGTTAAATTATTTATTTTTATAAATGAATTTAGGTGAACTTGCTTAAAATTCAAACCCCAGGCCCAACTTTTTAGGCCCTGCCCGACTTGGTTGTCAATAAAATACTAGAAAGTCTCACTCGAATCCATAGGAAAAAATATATTTTTCCCGTATTTTATGTATTTTAATTATTTTATTTATATTTTTTAAAAAATTGTTTTTATTCTAAACCATTTATTTTTATAATTTTTAAATTTTTTTATTTAAAAATCGGATAAACTAAAGTCAACGGGTTATTTTTTATTATTTTAAATTTATTTACTAGAAAGAAAATTATACTACTAAACGTATTTTTATTTTGTTGTAAAATAACAATTCAAAATAGAAAATTAATATATATATATACATATATATAAATATTACCAAACCATTACCAACACATATCCACAATCCAGCCCAGCCGACCCTATTTCTAATTTTATTTCCAATTGTAATTTTAATTTCGCACTTCTAGCATGGTTAATAAACCCACGCCTAAATTCACAAAATGATAACTCTAAATTGCGATTTTATTAACAACTGTTTGACAAATAAATTTTTTTCCCACAGTATTTTGGCCACTTATTTATCAAATTAACTGTAAAGACAAAAAAAAAAAAAAAAAATTCCACTCGCCATCTCTTATTTACTTTATTCCATTTCACGAAATTTAAAAAAAATCCTAGTGCTTATTACTTCACAAAATGCTAGGCATTACAACATTCGAATGCAAGTCATGATTGTGGACTTAGGAGCGTGCAATCTCACCTTAGGATATCAAGTAGGAGAATAATGTAAATTCATTTACATATTTTTAACCAAAAAAAATTTAAATGAATCTGAATCATTAAATTTTAATTCAACGATCTTCCGACATTAATGTCACTAAAGGGGCAACATTTTATTGCAACATGTGCGAGTCAATAAATTGAGACTCACTGCAGCTATTGTTAGCATTAAAGTGTTGTACTGGCTAGCATATTTAAAAAAAATATATATACATATATATATATATATATATATATATATATATATACATATTGAAGAAGATGGCGAAGAAGAAGAAAGATGAGGGGGATGACCAAGGGAGGGGAAGTAGGTGACTGGACAATTTAATCCCCCCATCTGTACTTTAACTTTTTCTAGAGCAAGTGATCTGTGGATATACAAAAACATCTAATATGAATCCGCATTGTGCAAGGAACACACCAAACAGAATTACAAGGCTTATTCAAATAATACTATAGCATCTGTAAGTGCTTGGATTCACAAAGACAATTTTCAAATTCACATATACAAACACAGACACATACACAGACACACAGACACACAGAGACACACACACGTACATGACAATTAACAACCATCAAAATACTTATAGCTCGTAAGTTTAGCTCATGTCAATACAAACCTTCAATCAAGCACTAACTAGAGAAGTTTTCAGGAGCAAATAACACACAAACCAAACCTCCTATGCTCTGTATCTATCAACAAAATACTTGGAGTAATGGATAACCATCATTCGCTGCTGTTCTCAAGACGAGAATAGATTGAGCATAAGATTCAGGCACAACGGCGGACAGCTTGACCACATTGTGCACATTTGGAGAGACTAGCTATCTTACTCTCTAGAGTTTTCACCACCATAGACATTGTGGGCCTCGTGTCAGGGGATGGGTTAAGACACTCAATTGCTAAGTTCAAAATCGTAATTGCTTCTTCCTCCGGGTACTCTTCCAGGGCCGGATCAACTAGACGTAAAAGCTCATCTTGTTGCTGTGTTTGTTTCTGCTGTGTTCTTCCACGTTCCTGCTGTGTTCTTCCACGTTCCTGCTGTGTTCTTCCACGTTCCTGCTGTGTTTTTCCATGTTTCTGCCATATATTAGACTAAACAATGGAGTTAGAAATGCATGAATTGTGCATGGAAATCAAGAGCATGCAGCCCAGTTTGTCTATTAATTTGTTTTAGAAACAGTTTTGTGAATTTTTTTCTCCTTCTAAAAATGCCTTTGGATGTTCTTTTTTTGTCTTATTTTCCTGAAATTAGAACCAAAGAAACCAAAAATCCCAGAACATCGAAACTCGAAAAGATGATTTCAATGGTTTTAAAACTATTATTATTATTATTATTTTTATTTTTTGACATGTCAATATGACAACATATTTGTACTTAGTGCGGAGACTAGCCAGCTAAACAGTTCAAACAGAATATCACTCACCAAATCTAGAACATTCTCATCAGCGTTCTCGCAACTGATAATTTCTAGCGTGACAACTCCAAAGCTATATACATCTACTTTATTTGTTATTTCACGTCCCTTGGCACACTCAGGGGCCATATATACACTGCAAAAGGACAGTTCTATGATGAGAATTGCATGCATTCTTCAACAAAAATGTTATCCCAAATTAATAATTGAGTCATTTAACCATTGAGAGCACTAGTATTGGATCTACTGTAAAGAGTGATTTGGGTTATTTCTTACTCGATTTCTTTTTCTATGTCGGTGGCCTCTTGCTCTTGTGACATTACCCCTTCAAAAAGGGCAAATTCAAAATCATATATCCTTGGGATAAGATTGGCCTTGTCAAGAAGAATGTTTGCTGGCTTCAGATACTTGTGAATAATTTTCAATTTGGAGTCTCCATGGAGAAAAGCCAAGCCTTTAGCTAACCCGTGGCAAATTTTGACCCTGGCAAGCCAATCTAGTCCTTTCTTCAGCTCTTGATTTGCTAGATTATCTGGATACGAAGATGAGAAAATAAGTAAAATTAATATAATGGAATTGTAATACCCAAAATAAACAATTTGGTGTAGTTAATATATTGTTTTGAGTGATTTTAGGAGCATGCATGGTATTGGGTTTATTTGATTTTAGAAGGTTTGGACCATTGAATATATTTTCAAAGATTATTTTGGACTTTTTGAATGAGTGGGGTTTACTAATGGGCTTAGTATTAGGGTTTAAGCCCATTAGGTAAGAGTGTGGTTTGTATATGTATACATAGATGAATGGGTCCGTATATGTATATATATATATATATATGAATGTATTAGAGGCATCTTGTACAATTTTTTACCCTAAGGGCCCGATTGGATGAGGGATTTGGCCTCCTCCAAAGCTTTTACCCCCTCATAAGGGTGGGTCCCACACTTATCCTTTTGTTTGGATGGCAAAATTTCCTCCCCTCTTCCCCCCTCTTAGCTTTCCCCTTTTTTTATTTCCCCCCCCTTTGAGGATAATTTTTGGGCACCCTTGAGGCTAACTAAAAATTATCTCCCTTCAACTTGATTGCTTTTGACATTTTTAGCCCTCGTTAATTGTATTGTTAACTTGATTAAAATAAATATAATGCTAGTAAAAAAATAATAGATAGACCAACAAGTCAAAATAAATATAATTAAAAAAATTGGATAATAACCAACTAATCAAAAGTGCATATTAAAAAAAAGTTCTTTAAACAAATTTATAAAAAAATTAAATTTTCAATGAAATAAATAATATAACTTCAAATTGTCCAAAAATAATTAAATAGAGTGGGTTTTATAATTTAATATTTAATTTAATGGGTAACCAAGTTTGTGATACCACAAGGGTAAAATAGTCACTTGACTATTTTTTCCATCATTCACCCCTCTTATTTATAAAACATACAGATCAAGTCAAAAGTTATTACTCTCCATAAATATCACATCAATGTGGGCCAACCCTCTAAAAATAATACCCCCTCTTATCTTATACCTCTTGTAAAACTTATTCTCCTGAAATTTTAGCACCATCTAATCGGATCCTAAAACAATATTGAAGATTTGAAGTGGAGGCTAAGGTTAATTTGAGATCCCGGCAAACCCACAGATACCACCAGAGAAGAAGAAGGAATTCAAGGACTAATTCTATTGGGACTTTCACAAAGGAGTGTTTGGTGGTCGCAAGTAGTCACTAGGGAGTCGACTTTAGTATTTCAAGTGTTTGCGGTAAGTGACCCTTCTACGATGCCTAGTCATCTTTTGATAAAACGTTTGGTGAAAAAAATATTGTCTGAAAAAACTTTGCCTTCGTATTTTCCACGTCTCTTATCTACTTTGGATCAACTTCGAATATAAGTGTTTGGCCTTTGAAATTGCCATGGCTGGTTCAGACTAATTGTGAAAAATAAATAAACCGTGAAAATGATGAGGACATGTGAATTGAATGACTATGATTCGGCCTCTAGGCTAAGGTTAATTTCGGTGCCAAGATTTGCATAGAAACTAGTTTCTTTTGAGCTTTGACCATGGAGATAAATGTGGTTTTGGGCCTTGCTGCGGGATAAAGTAGCCATATTCAATGAACACTTAAACTTAGTGTTATTGGGCTATTGAGAAACCAAATGATACATTGTCATGATGTTGAAGACTCCTTGATATTTATACCATCTTATGATATAATGATTTGAAATCTTTTTATATCAAATAAGCGATTGTGCTTTACATGATAGTTGTTGAAAAATATCAATTTTTTTTTTTTTTTGGTATCAACTCATATTTTTATAGATGTGTTGGAAACAATGAGTTTCTGTTATAATTGATCCACTTGTTTTAGTAGATGGTTACTTGCTCAGCTTTATAGCTTACCCCTTTATTATATATTTTTCAGATCCAGAAAACATGTCATGGAATCATCTAGAGTTGATAAATCTATTTTATTTTGGAATTTTGTTATTAGTTCTGTTTTCCTTTGGCTTAGCACACTTTTAAGAACTATTGAGTATTGACTATTATCACTTTTGGGATATGTACACTCCTAGTTGAGGGATGGCTATTGGAAATTCAGAGTATTTGATGATTCAAGTTGAGGTTTATTAAATTTAATGGTTAAGAAGCTGATTTGGTCTTTTTGATAGTGAGTGTATCATTTTATTTAGCCTTTGCTTGCTTAAAAGGTTTAATTTTGTGAGGATGCAGCATTATTGAACCTATTTTATTGGTTTGTGGCATGACAGGAATATAATAAAAGCTCGACTTTTTCTATAGGAACCATAGACAATTAAAGGTTTGTTCCTATTTACCAAAGGAAGCTTCAAGGGAAATATTACCTTCAGAGTACTCAGATACAAGAGTTTGATCTTCGCCATCTTCATCTTCTTTACTGCACCCCAGCATTGCAAGATTTGGATGTTGTAGCTTACAAAGAGTTTCAAGTACGTTACCACCACCTATTGATTTGCTCACACTTCTAATTGATTTGGCTGACAGTCGTTTAACTGCTCTCTCAGGTCCAAAAACGCCCTGCAGCCATGCATCAATTTATGGATTAAATGCACTGTGGATGCATGCATAAGAATTTATGCTTGACATGGCTTAATTTTGCTAAACTTTCAATCAGAAAAATGTCCAAAGATGAGGAAATTAATTGTTGTATAGCCGCGCACACACACCAATCACTTGTTTTTGGACACTTTTTCCTGCATGCCTTCATCTTTATATCTGATCAATTAATTAATTCCTAGGCAGAATCCAGTACCAGAAAACCAACCTAAATTGATATAACATGATCCTGAGTAAAGCATAAAGCTTAAAAGATATAGGATGTGGCAAGAAAAAGTTGAGAAAGCTTGAACCTTGTAAACGGATACAGATTGCCCTTCGGCAAGCTTATTTTGAGGGCTGAAATTGCCTGTGGCCTTTTTTATATCTTGAGCTTTGTAATAAGTGATTGATGGTGATCCTATGCCATTGCCGGAAACGAACAAGAAATTTAGCAGAAAGATGGAATTGGTAGGGAAAAAGAGAAACAAAGAACTTCAGAATGCAAATATTTAGGAAAGCAATGGAAATTGAAGTCCATTAAAGATACCATATTCTTACCACTAAACAAGCCTACTTTCCAAAGATATACTAAAATTGCAGCAGGGACAAGTGATGCGGATGCTACAATTCCAGCAATAGCCCCCGCAGGGAGACGATTTTTCTTTTTTTCAGGAGCTGTTGCATTATCTCACAGATGTCATTCAAGAGAAGCCACCAACAAACATTAGTAACACAGATCACTGTCTTGCTGTAGAAATAAAAGGAAAAAGATCTAGAAACATTACCAACAAAATTACTGCCTGGAAATACTGAAATGGCAGATATTATAGGACCATTGTACATAAACTGCCTATTCACTGAGCCTTTTCCAGACCAATATAAGTGAATCTCCAGTCGGTTATTATTTACAGAAGCATTGAACTGTTTAGAAATGTTGCCACCAGCCTCAGATTCATCTCGTATGTTGAAATTTCGCAGTACATTTTTGCCCTGCAGTGATCCATAGTTTCAATGGATGCAAGTTGTTAAAGATTATCAAAGGTATATGGACAGTTGGGTACCTGAATGTCCACATCAAAAATTCGCATCTGCACGCTAGCAGCTTCTCTCTTTGCTTGGCACAATATTTCAGCAAAGTCAAGTTTGACAGTGTAATCCCCATTTTTCAAACAAAATCCGTAATACTTCAGGGATATAGGGGCAATACGCGCTGTGGAATACAAAGATGATTTGGCTATGTTCTCACTGTCTCTGCACGTCCTAGCGAACACATAACGGTCAGGGTATGGCTTCAATAAACTTATGAATCCGCCAGTTCCCACACCACTGTGACCCCAACTTCCCATACTACTGAAACCCCAACGCTTATCTTGACTCAAAAAGAAAGTTGAATTTCCAGAGGCTTTTGAATCATCTTCATAATCAATTCCATCTATCCTTTGTGAGTTGCCACCGCAATTTATGAACAGACGATCATCTACAATGGATGTTATTGCCATTAACTGCTGTTTCAATGCAATTTTGTTTGTTTGTTTTTTTGTGATCTAAAGCAAAAGAAAAGGATTTACACAAATGTTAAAGAGTTTAACAACGGAATACATGCATGGAGTATATATAAACTAGCTCGTTCTGGATAATCAAATGCAATTTCAAAAATCCAACGGAAAACGGATTAAACTGGGTCAAATATAATTGTGGTGTATTTTTTATTTTATTCTGCTATTTTCTTTTTATACAACAATAGGATTATTTTAGCATTTATAGCTTTTTGACAGTGAAATTTAACTGCTATAAATGCACTTAATCCATTGCTTTTCCCAATGTTACGAAGCTAATGAATACTGCAAAGAAAGTAATGAGCTTTAATGTATTGTACATGTTAAATAAAATTTGAAAAATTTCCACTCAGCCATGGAGATTCAAGGTTTCGATTAGTGGATTTCCTCACCCTAAAGTACAAGGTTTCTTCATTACAAACCGCTTTCTCCTCTTTCCATTTACGTTCCAATAGATATATTTTGTATAAAGTAAATTGTAGAAATCACCTATGTAGTTTACAGTGAATCTCACTTTAATTCCTACAGTCAACCTTCTATAGTTATAGTTAAATTTCATTTCAGTCCTTCTGTTAACAACTGCTAAAAAAATGTTATATGTCTATCATATATTATCGACACATGCCATTTTCGGTTAATAACTTTAACAGAAGGACAAAATGAAGCTTGACCATAACTACAAGGAATTGATTGTTACAATTGAAACTGCAAGAACTAAAGTGAGATTCACTGTCAACTGTAAGGCTAATTTCTGTAATGTATCTTTTTGTATATTAGAACCTTGACTTTTCCTAATAGAGCGTGATTGAAAATTACGACAATCAAGTCATCAACAATATAGGTTTTGAAATCAAAAATCATAATTTGCAGTGAACAATAAATAAAATTTAAATCCTTATTTCGCTATTCAATCATGATAATCCAGTATTTTCTTCTATTAGGCTTTGGAGAGAGGTTCTTTGAAGGTTTAATTTGTTTCATCTCATACTTCTTTATTTATTCTTTTCCTGCGATATACTAGAAGCCCCTTAGAACATCATTTAGTTCCCAAAACATTATACTTTTGATCCTAAAACTTCAACTCTAACTTTTCCCATCATTCTAGCCTAAAACCCTTAAATCTCCCCCATGCTCTAGAATTTCTAGCAAACAACATTATTATTCAATTTAACAGAAAAACTAATTTTAAGACCTAGATTGATAGACCATTTTAACAAGAATCCCATTCTTAATCCTAATCTTACCTTCTCAAGCACCAATCTTAAAAAAGATCAAGCCACGGAAATTCTCGCAAACAGCATTATCAGAACCACTAGTTGATTTATAATTGAACACTTGGAATAATTCATCTCTCACCATAGGAAGAAACCATATGCTCTTTTTTGACCCGAAACCCCCACCCTCTCCGTTCCCACCTTTTTCAAACAGAAAATAAGAAAAAAAACAAAAAAATCAAGCACACCACACTATTGCCCTTTGATAAAACTACACTTTGGATATTAGATTAAAATACGTGTAACATTAGTCTGAAACAAACTTCTACAATTGTAAGGTGCAACATGAATTCAGATGGCTTAATATAACAAGATCAAAAATTTAAGAATGATACATGTTCGGCAGCAGAAATTACCACCGGAACTGTTGACCACGCCAACCGGAAATGCAATCGCCGACCTGCCGAACAAAGACAGAGAGAAAGGTGACGGCCGGAGAGGAGGTCTCAGGCCGGAAAACCCTCCGATGATTAAGTCAGCAAGTCACCCAAGAAAGAAAGTTTTCTGGAAATAAAGGAGTCAAAGTTTAAGTTGGCAATAGTCAGCTTACCTCTGTGATTCAGTAGTATATCCCATATATAGTGGTCTGAGTAATGATTACAGCATACCTATGACTCGACATTACGCACACTGCCGTGTCTCTCTTTTACACTCTTGCTTTAAATGCCCTTCCCTTTCATTTAATGCCTCAGACCCCTCATTAATACACCGTGCCTTTCATTTAATGCTTCTGGCAGTTTAACACGGCATTACAACCTGAATTTCAGGGTCATACTGTCTTCTTGTCGCATCAGCCACCGAATCGTGACGAGATAGACCGATTTAGTTACATCTCCAGAGACAAGTACCTAGTTCAATCCTAACTAAGGTGCATTTATGGTCATGAGCCTTCTTTAAAGGCTGTGGGCCCTAGGTTTGACATTTACTGACCATCGACATATAGGCCGAGCAAACTAGATTCCTCGGCTATAGCCACGTGGTTACACATTGTTTATTGATGTCGAGGTTCAAGGTACTCTTTGGAGCACTAACTCTAAATCGTGTACTCACGTATAACACTCACGTGGAACTCTCGTGCCAATAATCAGTTGTTCGGCGGGATGCCACGTGTCCAGACGGAACGTGCTCGGCAAGTGGCTAAGTGGCTTATGTGACTTTACTCGGCACCGCGCCACGTGGCACCAGACTAAACCTGTTCGGCAAGAGTACAGCTTTAGTATTATTATGCCCAACATTTTACCCCCACTCTGGTCGAGAAAAGATATTTTCCGAGCAGAGTAGCAGAGCAGAATAACCTTACCTCCCTGATCCTTCAACCCTCCTACGCAGTTTGTCGTTTAGTATGTCCCTGACGCGTATCAAATCTGATTGGACTTTTCTCTCTCCTCGTGACGACACGCGCAGTGCCCTTTCAGCTTTTCATCTGCTGCGCCGCTTACGCGGTTTCCCAGATATGAGGTGTTAAAACGTGAATGGTCAGAAATTTGAAAATTGGGGCGGCAATAAATGCCATTTCTACCGCCCATTGCCTTTTCGCTGGAAACGTTTCGGTTACCCTCACTGATACATACGCATATACATATATACCTGATTCATCTTCTCTTACTTCTTTTCCGCGATTCGAGTTATCAGATTTCCCTTGCTTCTTTCCCTCTGAGTTTTCGTCTTCGCGAGCTTTCACCCTTCCCGTCGTTCTTCGTTCCCGGTGAGTTAATACTCTTTTTACTTCAAATTTTCCGTTATGGGTAGACTCGCAAACGAGCTAAGTTCTGAGGAGAAAGTTAGGATTTTCAAGGAGAAATACCAGATTCCTCAGAACGTAGGTATCAGGCTCGCCGAACAAGGCGAGCGTGAAACAGGAGAATTCCCCATAGTGGCAATCACCGAAGGTGGCCTTAGGTTCCCCCTGCACCCCTTTCTTCGCTCTATGATGAGCATTCTGGACCTTGGCCCTAGGAACCTCACCCACAACTTTTATAGGATCGTTAATGGGGTAATAGAAATAAACAGGCGATATGGATTCCACATATCCGAGTACGATCTTCTTTACTGTTACTCAATCCAGAAGGTGAGGAAGGATGAGAACAGGTGGTACCTGAAATCCCGACCAGAAAAGGCCTTGGTCCACATGCTGCCTGATACGATTAAGTCAGAAAGTGACCTGTGCGTCGTCACAGGTCACTGGACACACGATCCAGACGAAGATCGTTTTCCAATCGTCCCTCGGGTTTCTTTGGGCCCAGGTTGGTTGATTTCAAATCCTACTCAGTTCTTATTCTTCTTTACCCTCACTTCTAAGCATACTAACTGTTTGATTTAATATCTGTGCAGGTGTTCAGTTAAAGAAGTTCTGGGCTACTGGCATTCGTGCTGACAAGGACCATTTGAAGGAGGTGTTCAAATTCCTCGGGGGTCCAGATTTATATCCCTTCGCTAGAGCGGTTCCAATTCTGTTCAACTTCACCCCCTCTCATCAGACGTTCATTGCCCCCCTCAAGGTTTCGCAACCTCGGAGGCTATTAGGCGTCTTCAGTGGTGGTTTCGGGCTTCTGCTGAAGAGAAAGAGAACTACTACGCCTTAAGGCATCCAGGGTGGACTCGCCCCCCTCCATTCGCTATTCCACTCATTGCCGAGCAAGTTCAAGCCCCTCAAGTTGCAGTTCCTGAGCCTTCCGAACAGCCGAGGAAGCGACAGTTTGTTCTTTTGGACGAGGAGGAAGAGGAAGAGGAAGAAGAAGAAGTTGAGATCCCCCCTGCTTTCGATTACTTCTCAGACTTAGAAGGGGAAGAAGAAGAAGTAGTCATGGCCCCAAAGATCGATTACAAGAAGCTTGCCATGGCAAAAGCAAAAGAACAAAGGGGTGGAGAGGCCCAGAAGAAGAAGGCCAACGAACAAAAGGCTGGTGGGAAGAGGAAGACTGATGAGGGGAGAGCCCCTGCTCCTTCAACTGCCGAGCAGATAATGAAGGTAAAAATAGAGAAGGGGAAGGAGCAGGAGGCAGCTCAGAAGAGGCCATCTGGTCCTCCTGAGCAGAAGAGGGCCAAGACGCAATCTGCGGACGCGGCTCCAACGGCCGAGCAGGAGCAGCTTCCGAAGGAGGACGCCGCGAGGGGGCCAGCACCTTCCAAGGTCGTGCTACCCACTAAAGACGCACCACCGAGAACCTCCGAGCCGTTACCTGCTCAACCAGTTGGGCCCGTGCCTCTAGCCATCGAGTATCCGGCCAATCCGGTTCGAGACTCCCCTCCGTTTATTCCAGAAATCCTTATTCCCAGCCTCGAACACCCTCAAGGCCGTCCCTTCACTATCCAAGACACTGCCTTCAACCATGCCGAGGAGTATCTCAAGGGTATCCTCCCTCCTCGGGACGTTCATAACACGAGGAAGAATAGGACGGAGGATATCCACAAAACTCTGATGAAGAACATCATCTCTGTAAGTACTATAATATTCCTTTATGTGAATCCTTTCGTTATTATAATTTTTCCTAACTTTCTGTTCTTTCTGCAGACTTCTCTCCACACAATGGAGTTAATTGCCCGGAGCCGAGCATTCGAAACCAGAGCCGAGCTGGATAAAACGGAAATAAGGGAGTTGAAAGCGAGCGTGAGGTCCTTGGAGAAGGAGAATAAGAATCTCCAATCCAGCAATGACGCTCTGGCAAAAGAGAGAAGTCGGCTTCAGGATGAAAATAAAGAGATTGAGCATCAACTCAACACTGCCCTTGGCCAAGTTGCTGGAAGCATAGCTCGTGTGCAATCAATGGATAAGATCCTAAATCATAAAGACGAGGAGCTTTTAGTGGTCAAGGGCAAACTTTCCAAGGCCGAGATTGAGTTGTCCTCCACGAAGACTGGGCAGGAATTACTCATTAAGGAGTTGGAGGCTTCCAGGGCCGAGCAAGAGAGATCAAAGCAAGAGCTTGTCAAACTTCGGGCAGAGCTTGCACTGAAGACTCGAGCCCTGGCAGAGAAGGAAGCTGCCCTCCAAGAAGCCGAGGACAAGGCCAAAGCTGAGGTGGAAGCCCAGATTAACGATTGCGTGGATCAGATGAGGGATGCTCACAACGACTTCTTTCTTGAGGGTTGGGAGGCCGCAATGAAGAAGAACAATGTTGATCCCACCAACCCCATATACAAGGAGGTCCCTTATCCTGATCCAGAGCGCCCGATCCCTCAATTCAGCTTTGAGCGTCCCCCTCAAACTCCCTCAATTCATACTGCCGAAGAAACAATCGACGAGGGGGAGGTTGAGGTGGATAGTGCCCAGAAGGACGCCTCCCAAGTGCTTGAACAAGTTGATTTAATTGTGGAGAGTGATCCTACTAAGGGAGGAGAGAAGTGAGGGGGACTTTTTTTTTTTTTTTGTTCCTGATGTAATAATATTGAACTTTTAATTCCAAATGAATGAACGCAGTTTGACTCCTCTCTAATCTTGTTTTATTTTTCTCTGTCTTTGTTTCTTTAGAACTGCCGATGAGTTGATTGGGGAATGCCTTAGCTGGCTAGCTGATGAAATAATAAGGAGTGCAGCCGAGGAATACCTTGACGTTTTTTCCCACGAAGTAGCTACAAACCCTTACAACAAATGTTAATGCCTCGTCTTAGAGTTAGGGTAGCTTCTTCGATTGATAGTTATGTAAAATGTATTGTAACCGTACTCTGAGGCATATAATAAAAGCTTATGAATTGTCCCCTATTGACAGTCTGTCTTTCTGTTTACATATTTTGTTCTTTGTATAGAAGTATGTATGATGTCTGGATTTGTACCACTTTGCCGAGCAAACATAATTCTTAACAGAAATACTTTAAACAGTAAGCCCTTCAGAGGTAACAAGCTAATGTAGTAGTTTGCTTTTCATAAAATGACTTCAAGCTTTCGTTAAAGAGACATAACTTTAATAAATCTCACGTACCTTGATAAGTTCGGCTGTCCTCTTTCTCATAATAACGGAGATAACTACCTTCTGATAAATCTTCGCTTTTTAATCTCATGCCGAGCATCGGAAAAGAGTACCTTTATGATACTGGCGCTGAGCTCTTGAGAACATGCTTTTTTAACGAACCAAGGAATCGAATCTTGATTTAAAAAATCGTTTCTAGTCAATGAATAAATCAAGATTGGGCCACCATCAGAAATGATGTGGGTTCTTTCTGTACCGATGGTCGGCGAACCGAGCATGGGTTTCTTTTGATCATTCTTTTCAGGAGACCGAGGAATTGAATCTCAGTCTAAAGAGCATTTCCTGGTCAATAAATAAACCAAGATTGTACCAACGCTGGGCAAGCCAAGCGTGGTTTCTTTTGATAATTCTTTTCAGAAGACCGAGGAATTGAATCTCAGTCTAAAGAGCATTTCCTGGTCAATAAATAAACCAGGATTGTACCAACGCTGGGCAGGCCGAGCGTGGTTTCTTTTGATAATTCTTTTCAGAAGACCGAGGAATTGAATCTCAGTCTAAAGAGCATTTCCTGGTCAGTAAATAAATCAGGAATGTGCCAACATCGATGGAGATGGGGCATTCTTTTCGTATCAATGCTCGGGAAGCCGAGCCTGGCTTTTTTTTTTTTTTTTTCATGCCACCACCCAAAGTGATGTGGCGTCTTTTTGTTGAGCAGAGAGTGATCTTCAAGCTTTTGAGTTTGCTTTTGCTTTGTAAAAAGGATTGCTTTTCAATATACGTACAAAGTCTTTAGTCAACAAATGTGAAGAAAAAATTAATGATAGTACAACTTTAGATGGGCTATATTCCACGGTCTTTTGATTGGCTTTCCCTCCATGTCAATTAACTTGTAGGCGCCATTGCCGAGCACCTCAGAGACGGTGAATGGTCCCTCCCAATTAGCTCCTAGCTTTCCTTCAGTTTGATCTTTCCTGCTTCCCATCAATTTTCTCAGCACCCGATCGCCAGTACGGAATTCTCTACGTCTGACCCCTTTATTAAATTTCTTCCTTGTCTCTTGCTGGTAGTTGGCTAACCTTAGTGCTGCCAGTTCCCTTCTTTCATCAATTAGATCCAGGCTTATTCCCATAGCTTGATCATTCTCCCCTCTGTCAAATGATAGAGTTCTGATGCTCGGGAGGCCAA
The DNA here is from genome assembly GCA_019916065.1 of Vitellaria paradoxa. Taxonomy (NCBI): domain Eukaryota; kingdom Viridiplantae; phylum Streptophyta; class Magnoliopsida; order Ericales; family Sapotaceae; genus Vitellaria; species Vitellaria paradoxa. Next base: position 9,460,551 of record CM034237.1, on the reverse strand, counting down.
CTTCTAAGGGTATGACGGCTTCGACACCGTAAGCCAGAGAGAAGGGAGATTCTCCGGTTGATCTTCTAGGGGTTGTTCGGTAGGTCCACAGTACTGATGGCAATTCATCCACCCATCTTCCTTTTGCCGCTTCCAGTCTTTTCTTAATCCCATTGAGAATGACTTTGTTTGTAGCTTCAGCTTGACCATTGCTTTGGGGGTAAGCAGGTGTAGAGTAAATATTCTTGATTCCATACCTAGAACAATATTCCCTAAACGGGGCACTGTCAAATTGCGTCCCATTGTCGGAAATAAGTGTCCTAGGGATGCCATACCTGGTAATGATGTTCTTCCAAATAAATCGAATGGTATCAGCATCTTTGATGTGAGCTAGGGGTTCTGCTTCCACCCACTTAGTAAAGTAGTCGGTGCCGACCACTAAGAACTTTCTATTTCCCGAAGCGGAAGGCAGAGGTCCCACAATATCAAGTCCCCATTGAGCGAACGGCCAAGGGCTGGTAAGCGGGCTGAGTTCCTGGGCTGGCTGATGAGGAATGGGAGCGAACTTCTGACATTTCTTGCATCTCCGAACATAGGCCTGAGCGTCATATCCCATCTTCGGCCACCAATACCCTTGAGTAATTGCTCGGTGTGCCAGTGATCTACCCCCAGTATGTGCTCCACAGACACCTTCATGAAGCTCGTAAAGAAAGTCTTGCACTTTATCGGGATGAACACAAAGGAGATAGGGGCCTGTGAATGACTTTTTGTATAACTTCTGGTCAGGAGAGAGCCAAAACCTGGCGGCTTTTATTCTTAGCTTCTTTGCTTCTGTTTTGTCTTCGGGAAGTGTTCCGTCCTTCAAGTAAGCGATGATTGGATCCATCCAAGATGGGGCTGGGTCAGCACACATTACCTCTACGTCTTTCGTTATGCTCGGCCTTTTTATGACTTCCATAAAGACCTGGTCAGTTAGCCTTATTCGAGAAGAGGCGGCTAGCGTTGCAAGTGCATCAGCATGAGCGTTATGATCCCTGCCAATGAGCTCCACGCTAGCTTTATTGAAGCCTTCGATTCTCTTCTTTGCTGCTTCTAGATACTCTGCCATCTTTTCACTTCTAGCCATATACTCACCCTTTAGCTGGTTAGCAACCAACTGAGAGTCAGTCCTTACTACGATATCATCTGCCATCAGCCGCCGAGCGATGTCGAGTCCAGCCAGGAGAGCTTCATACTCCGCCTCATTATTAGTGACTTTGAACTCGAGTTTTATTGCATATTCTATTGAGACCCCTTCTGGTGTAGTCAGAACTATGCCTACGCCGCCTCCTTTTCTAGTCGAAGACCCATCAACCTCGATTTGCCAAGTTTGTTCGGCCTCATTATGTTCGGCCGGGGCAGACTTTATTTCAACATGCCATACTTCTTTTGTCTGACCACAGGCTGGTGTGGAAAATTCGCTACAAAATCGGCCAAGACTTGAGCCTTTATCGCGGTTCTTGGGATGAACTTTATGTCGAATGCGCCAAGGGAAACTGCCCACTTAGCTAGTCGGCCCGATACATCAGCCCTCTTTAAAACATGGCCAATTGGCTGATCGGTGACAACTTGAATGGTGTGTGCATGGAAATAATGGGCTAGCTTCCTGGATGCCATTATTAGTGCCAGGGTCAACTTCTCTAGGGGCAGATATCTGGTCTCTGCTCCTTGCATTGTTTTGCTCACATAGTAAATAGGATGCTGCTTCCCTTGTTGCTCTCTCAGCAAGACGGCACTGACTGCATGCTCTGAGACTGCCAGATATAGCTGCAAAATATCCCCGGCTGCGGTGTTGACAATATTGGGACAGTTGTTAGGTATTCTTTAAGCTTTTCCAGTGCCGCATCCGCCTCAGCATCCCATTGCATCTTATTGGCCCCTTTGAGTAGTCTAAAGAATGGCCGGCACTTATCGGATGATCTGCTAATAAACCGGTTGAGTGCCGCCACCATCCCTGTGAGCTTCTGTACCTCCTTTTTTGTGCGCGGGGGTGAAACAGATTGGATGGCACGTATTTGCTCGGGATCAGCCTCAATTCCCCTTCTGCTCACCAAGTGGCCCAAAAATTTACCCGAGCCAACTCCGAAGGCACACTTGGCAGCATTTAATTTTAACCCATACCGATCAAGGGTAGAGAAAACATGTTGGAGATGTTGGAGGTGTGTGTTCGGCTCCTTGCTTTTTACCACCATATCATCAATGTAGACCTCCATCGTCTGCCCGAGGTCTTTTTTGAATATTTTTGTAACCAGCCGTTGATAGGTGGCTCCAGCGTTCTTCAGCCCGAATGGCATAACTCTGTAACAGTATATGCCTCGCGGGGTTATGAAAGAAGTTTTCTCCTCATCAGGGCCGAACATAGGGATTTGGTGATATCCCCTATAAGCGTCCAGGAACGACATCCTGGAACATCCAGCAGTTGAATCAACGAGTTGGTCGATCTTTGGCAGGGGGAATGGATCCTTAGGGCAGGCCTTGTTCAGGTCTGTGTAGTCTACGCAGACTCTCCACTTCCCATTCTTCTTCTTGACCACGACCGTATTAGCTAACCACTCCGGGTATGAGACCTCCCGAATGGCCTCCGCCTCTAACAGTCGGCCGACCTCCTCAATGACAGCTTCTGCGTGTTGCAGAGCTGATCGCCTTGCTTTTTGTACCACAGGCTTTACCTCCGGATTCACATTCAACTTATGAGTCATGACCTCGGGGGAAATGCCTGGCATTTCGTGTGGAGTCCAGGCGAACGTTCCAATATTCTTCAAGAGCATCTCCGTTAGCTCTAGTTTTTCCTCGGCGCTCAGGTTGGCGCCGATCAGGAAGAATCTATCATCCTCAACCGGGCCAATTTGATATTTCTCCAAACCCTCTGTGGCTTTCATCTGCGGATCACCACCGACATCATCGATCTTTGGTGTGTCCTCGGGTAGTTCCGCCAGCTGGACTTGTTTGGGGATCATTTTGGACTTTAGGGCTGCAGAGAAACACTTTTGGGAGGTATTCTGATCCCCCAAAATAGAAATCACTTCCCCGCAATAGGGGAACTTCAGCACCTGGTGGTAGGTTGAGGGGACCGCCTTCAGAGCGTGAATCCACGATCTCCCTACTATAGCATTGTAGGAAGAGGGGGAATCCACAACAGTGAACTCAACCTCTTGCTCCACCGGACCCACGCGGACAGGAATGACGACTCTGCCCAGAGGCCAGACAGGAGCAGAATTGAATCCTATGAGCGGGCATTCTGCCGGTTCCAGATCTTCTTCAGTTAATCCGAGCTTCTTAAATAAGCTCAGGAACATAACTTCTGTTGAGCTTCCTGCATCTACCAGGATTCTCCTTACTTCTGAATTAAACATGCCCAGAGTGACCACTAGGGCGTCATTGTGCGGCAGCTGAACACCAGGATGCTCATCTTCATGAAAAGTGATTTCCTCCATGGCGGCTGTCCTTGGGCGCTTGCTCGGCTGACCCGCGACGCCCAAAATTTCTTTGCTTGGTGGATTAGGGGCATGATTGATGACACTCTGGGGTCGCCGTTCCATATGAATCACGTGGATGACTGCAGGTCTCGGGACATCTCTGCGCGCCCTGGCCCTTGGTGGGGGTTGAGCCTCTTCGGCTGCCTCCTCCTCGGCAGTCTCTTCTCGTTGCCTCCTTGGCTCTCTATCCTGTGGGGCTGCTTCTCTAGTTCTGCCCTCGTCGACGAACTCTTTAAGGTGGCCTCTGCGCACCAATTCCTCCAGATGATGTCGTAGCGATCGGCAGGCTCCGGTGCGATGCCCCTTGTCTTGATGATACGCGCAGTAGTTTTTGGAATTCTCCTTTCCAGGGAAATCCGGCAGCTTTCCGGGCCATCTGAAATATGGCCTATTTTTTATTTGGGGTAGGATCTTGAAGATTGGCTCTTTGAACACCGTATTGACCGCTTCAAAAACGGACTTCCCCTCGTCAATGAATCGGCGGCCGTCTCCCCGTCTTTTCTCTCTTGTCTGGCCCTGGGATCTCCTTTCTTTTTGTTCGGCCGGCTGTGTCTCATCTTCCACCTTGGCGTACTTCTCGATTCGGCACATAAGATCTGACATGTTAGCCGCTGGCTTTTTGGTCAAGGAGAGCCACAGCCTATCCTCCTTCCGCAACCCCAATTTAAACGAGGTGACCGCCAATTGCTCCGAGCATTCTCCCACCTCATTGTAGAGCTCCAGGTAGCGGCGGGAATAATCTCTCAATGATTCCCCGGACTTTCTTTTCATTGTGAGGAGAACGTCAGCGGTTTTGGGCTGTTTTGTATTAGCCAGAAACCGGGTGACAAACTCCTCCGCCAGTTGCTGCCAACACCGAATACTGCCAGGGGGCAGTTTATGGAACCACTGAAGCGCTGTGTCCCCCAAACTAGAAGGGAATACTTTGCACATGAGGTGGTCGTTGCTGTTCCATAATGTCATGGCCTGCATGTAGTGACGGTAGTGGGCCAGGGGGTCAGTTCTCCCATCGTAGAGATTAAGCCTTGGAGTTTGGAATTTCTCCGGAGGCTCCGCATCAATTATTTCATCGACGAATGGGGAGGCAGAGATTCGCCCCAAGGCTTTCCTTGCCATCATTCGTGTGCTCTGGCCCTGAGCACTCCATTCCTCTGCTTGCCCCCAGTCTTCCATCTTTGCCTTTCCCGCTTTCTTACGCTTTAAGGTTAGCTCTTCTTGGTCCGAGCTATCCGCCTCCTCTGAGTGCGCCTCCAGCATCTTTTTTGAGGAATTCCTTTGGTGATGCGCTTTGATGGGCGCGTCAACATCGGATCTCACGTCACGTTTTGCGACCGGTTTAGCACGGCGCGAGTCCTTCCTGGAAGGAGAGACATCACGTCGCGAGCGAGAGCGCACCTCCTTCTGTTCATGGGTGTCCCCGTCATCCTCATCAGTAGGGTCCTCGTAAAGAGCATCGTAACTTTCATCAGATTCCGAGTCGGATTGACCAGAATCAGCGGTATGGCTAGCAGGGGGTTTTCCCTTTTCCTTACTCAATTCCAGCAGAATCTCCTCCAGTTCTGCCTGCTTTTCACTGGCCTTAGCCATCAGCTCTTCTCTCCGTTTCAGTACCTGAGGATCCTCCGTTTTTCTTTTCCGGGCGGACTCCAGACCTGGAGTCCGGATAACCAACGCACTCCCTTTAGTTTTGGCAGGAGTGGAAGTGTCTCCTGCCCGTGGAGATGGTGGTGGGGTAGTGTTTCCTCCTGAAGTCATTATGTGGACAAATACTGGAGACTTAACAAAGAAACAAGAAAAAAGCTAGTGAACACGATGATGGGCTAGACAACGAGCCCCACGGTGGGCGCCAAATGTTCGGCAGCAGAAATTACCGCCGGAACTGCTGACCACGCCAACCGGAAATGCAATCGCCGACCTGCCGAACAAAGACAGAGAGAAAGGTGACGGCCGGAGAGGAGGTCTCAGGCCGGAAAACCCTCCGATGATTAAGTCAGCAAGTCACCCAAGAAAGAAAGTTTTCTGGAAATAAAGGAGTCAAAGTTTAAGTTGGCAATAGTCAGCTTACCTCTGTGATTCAGTAGTATATCCCATATATAGTGGTCTGAGTAATGATTACAGCATACCTATGACTCGACATTACGCACACTGCCGTGTCCTCTCTTTTACACTCTTGCTTTAAATGCCCTTCCCCTTCATTTAATGCCTCAGACCCCTCATTAATACACCGTGCCTTTCATTTAATGCTTCTGGCGGTTTAACACGGCATTACAACCTGAATTTCAGGGTCATACTGTCTTCTTGTCGCATCAGCCACCGAATCGTGACGAGATAGACCGATTTAGTTACATCTCCAGAGACAAGTACCTAGTTCAATCCTAACTAAGGTGCATTTATGGTCATGAGCCTTCTTTAAAGGCTGTGGGACCCTAGGTTTGACATTTACTGGCCATCGACATATAGGCCGAGCAAACTAGATTCCTCGGCTATAGCCACGTGGTTACACATTGTTTATTGATGTCGAGGTTCAAGGTACTCTTTGGAGCACTAACTCTAAATCGTGTACTCACGTATAACACTCACGTGGAACTCTCGTGCCAATAATCAGTTGTTCGGCGGGATGCCACGTGTCCAGACGGAACGTGCTCGGCAAGTGGCTAAGTGGCTTATGTGACTTTGCTCGGCACCGCGCCACGTGGCACCAGGACTAAACCTGTTCGGCCAGAGTACAGTTTTAGTATTATTATGCCCAACAATACAGGAGTTGAATTACAAGCTTATATATCAGACACCTAAGACATCTCTCAAGTTTTATAAATGACTTACTCATTGGATTATTGTTGCAGTGACGATTTACCTCCTGCCATTCATCCCTACAATGTGAATGTATAAATGAGAAAAATAATAAAACATTGGTAGCCAAATTTTGTCAAGCTTTAGATAACAATATTTAGAATTAAAAAAAAAATCAAACAAACGAAAAAATGCATACCCATTGGTTATATTACAAGAGCGGCACGGAAACAAGTTCCTGGAAAACAAAAAAAATGGATTTGCAAAAGAAAAGATACATGAAGGAATTGAAAATGTGACTTAGGGTTTGCCTTACCAATTTTCGGGTATTTTTTTAGGCAAGTCCAAATTTGTGAAATTATTCTCAGAAACATCCCTGCAAAAATATTATACTAGAACTAAGAAAGAAACTCCAGAGTGGAGCTCATGGGCGGAGCTAGCTAATGCCAAGGGGAGGCACATGCCCACCCTGAAAAAAAAAAATATACAAAAAATATGTATTACATTGTCTTTAGTGTTCAATTGTGCCTACTGAAGAAAAGAAAAAAAAATTAACCTAATACCAATTGTGTCCACCCAATGAAAGAAACAAATTTTAGTCCAATATACACCAATGTAATTGTATCCAGTCACCCAATATAACTAAAAATATCTAACTCCACTTTGACCCTTTTCTTTCTCTCTCTCTCTCCTCTTTCCAACCACAGTTAAGCTCTTTTTTTATTCCTCCCATGGAACCCCACCAACCATTTGTGTGTCTTATTTAGTGCCTATCAAATATAATTTTCTAGCTCCGCCCTTGGTGGAACTCCGGAAAGTAGCAAACTATAGCATTTGGGTGGGAGAAGAAAAAAAGGAACCCTTTTTCATATTCTGCAATTTTATTAATTTAAGATGAAGTTTCTTAAAACCTTCTTTTGGAATTATAGAATTAATTAACAAACTAGTTATGTTTTGTATAAAGTCTGACATGTTCTATTCAGTAGGATCATAAGCATGTGAATTATGGCAAAACAAGGATTTAAGTTAAGAGGGGGCAAATGAAGCGTTGCAATGAATTTTGCAATAAAAGTGTATCATAATTGTTATTTGTTCTTAATATTCATTCAATTAAAATTTTTTTTTGGTCCAAATTTAAAATTGTGCGCGAGCAAAGAAATTGAATAACACAATAGGTGTCATAAAAAAATTATAAAAAATAATTAATTTTATGTAATTATTTTATGACATCATTGATGATGACAAACTCCAATGAACTGATAAAAGTTTAATGTGATTGCTTTGTACTTTAATACTTAGTATTATAACTAAAATTATAGTTATACTTGCGCCATAAAAAAGCTATTCTCATATATACAAAATATTATTTAAATTAATCAATAGCTTAAGTTGTGAATAAATTTAATAAATATTAAATTTCACACAAAAAAAAAATGCATGTCGTAAAATTGTTAATGCAATACCATGTTTTTCATCATTACTCAATGACCCTCTAGTTTTCTTTGATCATCATTCTAATATGTTTATTTTTTCTCTATAATCTTGCATAATTTGTTAATCTTGTGTACTTGTATTTTCTCCTAGTTACCCATATTCTATTTGATACGTGCTCTAACAATTCTTAAGCTAAGAGTGATGGGGACTTTGATAACCGTTTTCAATTTAAATATTTTAGGCGGGGACGAAATTTGAATTGGATGGATTAAGTTTGAAGAGCAGTATTTTAGAGATTTGATTATTTATTTTCCATAAAATATTTTGGGATGTTATTTATTTGCTTTCCATAAAATTCTCTCTCAGAGGTTCGTAGTTTTCATGAACTCGCCACATTCTATCGAAGATTCGTTAAGGGTTTTGGATCTATTATGGCTCCCATCACAAACTGCATGAAAAATGGGAGTTTCCAATGGACCGCAGCTACCACTAGGGCATTTGAGGAAATCAAGAAGAGAATGATAGAGGCTCCTGTTTTGAGACATTCCGACTTTTCCAAAGTCTTCGAGGTTGCTTGTGATGTCTCTAGGGTAGGTATGGGGGGTGTTTTAAGCCAGGAGGGTCGACTAATAGCATATTTCAGTGAAAAGCCTAATGAATCTAGGAAGCGTTACTCTACGTATGATAAAGAGCTGTTTGCTGTTGTCTGAGCCTTATAGCATTGGTGATATTACTTGTTACCACAAGAGTTTGTGCTATACTCTGATCATCAGGCCTTAAAATACCTTCATTCACAAAAGAAATTGAGTAATAAGCATGTTTCATGGGTAGAATTTCTTCAAGAATATACATTTGTTCTCAATCACCGTGCAGGTGTGGAGAATAAGGTTGCTGATGCATTGAGTAGGGTTGCTCTCACTTTACAGTCTATGAGTGTTCGTGTCATAGGGTTTGATAAGCTCAAAGACGAATACCCGACCTGTCCCGATTTTGGCCTAATCTTTCAAGACGTCCAGGCAAGTAACCGTTGTGAACTAGTTGATTTTCTTATTCGAGATGGTTACTTGTTTCATGGGTCCAAGTTGTGCATTCCTCGTACTTCTATTCGCGACTTTTTAGTTTAGGAGTTACATGCAGGGGGATTAGCTGGCCATTTGGCAGGGATAAGACTATCGCTTTAGTCGAAGATCGATTTTATTGGCCATCCTTAAAGAAAGATGTGGCTAGAATTGTTTCTCAGTATCGTACGTGTCAAGTCGCAAAGGCTAAAAAGCAAAACTCTGGGTTGTACACACCCTTACCTATTCCACACGCACCATGGTAGGATATCAGTATTGACTTTATTCTTGGATTACCTAGGACTGCTAGGGGTCATGATTCTATTATGGTAGTAGTCGACCGATTTTCTGAGATGGCCCACTTCATACCTTGCACCAAAACATCTAATGCTTCTCACGTGGCTAAGTTATTTTTTAGAGAGGTTGTCAAACTGTATGGCCTACCCACTTCCATAGTGTCAAATAGGGATGTTAAGTTTGTGAGTTACTTTTGGAAGACTTTGTGGAGACTGTTTGGTACCTAATTGAAATTTTCCTCTGCATTTCATCCCCAGACCGATGGTCAGACTGAGGTAGTTAATCGAAGTTTAGAAGACCTGCTGAGGTGTCTAGTTGGGGAATGTTAGGGAACTTCAGATTTGTTACTCCCTACTGCTGAATTTGCCTATAATAGCTCTATCAATCGTTCCACTGGTAAGAGTCCTTTTGAGTGTGTTCATGTTGTTACCCCTCACCAGCCTATTGACCTTATTCCCTTACCTTCTGATAGCCAGCCATCCCAATCAGTTGAATCCTTTGCCCAACACATTAATGATATTTATGCTAATGTTAGACGAAAAATTGCTACTAGTAATTTAGATTATAAACTAGTTGCTAATGTACATCGTTGTAATGTTACATTTAATGAAGGGGACCATGTTATGGTTTGTGTTCGCCCAGAGCGTTACCCTAAACATTCTTTCAAAAAATTGCATGCATGTGCCATTAGACCTTTTCGTATCCATAGCAAATTGGGCCCTAATGCTTATTTAATTGATTTACTTACTGATATGAGTATTAGTCCAGTTTTCAACGTAGATGATTTGTTATCTTACCGAGACACATTCGAGCCTCTAGTTTTTCTTTCTGGTTCTTCTGCAGGTTCTTCTGGTGGCACTTCTATTCCTTCACCGGTCCCAGCCCTGCCCTTTCTTCAACAGCTGGAGGTAGAGCAGATCACTGATGTACTTGATTTTGAGACCATCATTTCTCCTTAGGGGCGCCGTCAACGTTTTCTTGTCCGGTGGAAAATCCTCTCTTTAGCTGTCTTGTTACTCTTTTACTGATTTCATTAAGGAAGTAGATTATTCTAATTGGTACTCTTCCCAACTGTTCTTAATGGAAACAACAGGCTTCCCAGGAGGGCCCTCCTTCAACACTTTCCCAGGACCTGAGTTCTCCAGGCTTCTCTTCTCCTAGGAATCCTAACTTGGTATGCAAGCTCAAGAAAGCGATTTACGTTACGGCCTCCGACAAGCTAAAGCCCCCCAACTGACTTAAAGGATGCTGCTTAATTACGAAGAAAATTCATTCTTAATCTAGAGAGTTCCTTTTCGTTAAACGCATCGAGCCAGGAGTAGACATCATTATCATCATCTGCAGACAAATCCAGATCAACATAGACCAAATTCCGATGCTACTTGGATTACTGAGGAGTTCCACCGCATTGATCCTGACCTCTTGGCACATTATCTTCACCAGCACTCTGCAGAGCAGAGTTCTTTTCAGCCTGGAGGGAATGATGGGGACTTTGATAACCGTTTCCAATTCAAATATTTTAGGCAGGGACGAAATTTGAATTGGAGGGTTAAGTTTGAAAAGTAGTATTTTAGGGATTCGATTATTTGTTTTCCATAAAATATTTTGGGATGTTATTTATTTGCTTTCCATAAAATTCGAGATTTGATTGATTTATTTTTGGATATTACTTCATATGATCTTTAACCCTAACTTATATAAAGGGTTAGAGATTGTGAGGGAGAGACAGTTTTTGAATGATGTTGAAATAGTTCTTGTTTTATTTTCGCATTGTTTACTTTTATTTTATTATTGTGTTCTTACCTTCGCGGTGTTACATCAAAGAGTTCTTAATTTGTAGGATTCTTATCATCAAAATAACCATACATATCTAGATATGACTTAAGTCAGTCTTATCTAAATGATTTAAAATAACAAAAGAATAACATACTATATTTACCAAAACAATTTAAAACTTCCATAATAAATAAGAGACCTATCATACATTTACCAAAACACTTACCATTGATGGTTTTTTTTTTTTTTTCAAAACACACAAGAAACTAAAGATGTGCTAAAATCCCTTTTGAGCAGCGTGCATAAATGTATATAGAGAAACAGTCATAATTTTCTCTAGGAAACACATCCATAATTTTTTCTTGGAAACTCCAAATGACCCACCGCAAGTGTTGAAAACAAGAGTATAGACCTTTTCAATCACAGCAAGGTTATCATTAGAGCTTTGTGGAAATATAGATTTCAGTTCAAATTGACCCAACAAAATAAGGACTACAACACTGTTTTGGAAATAGATCATTGATTGCTTGGTCAAATTTCTAGGCAACTATCTCAATATGTCTTCTGGCATCAATATACTGTTTCTTTTGGAAAACTTTTCCTAATAAATGGATTACCTTGGCAAAAGAGATAGTAACTTTTGTTTTCCCTAATTAAGTGGAGATGAACGCCATATATCATCTTAAGAAATAGGGATTAGACAAATCTAAGGACTGACGTGGATATGCATCTAGCATCAAAATCAAAGTCCTTGAATTTAATTTGGGCACCTGTTAACTAGCAGATGCACAAAAAAAATAAAAATAAATAAATAAATAAAATAAAGTTTCATCTCCTTTTTAATGTTTAGAAATGAAAATATCAGTAAATTTTGAAAAATTGGCATAAATGTTTATATTTAAACTTACGACTGTCAGTAAAAAACTTATTTTAAGATAACTTCAGAACGAATTAATTCACAAGACCAATCAGTTAGCAATGCAATGTTTTCATACTAATTTACAAAAAAATAAAATAAAAATAAAAATAAAAAAGTCAAATTCTCTTGAAACACAGCCAAACTTTAAAAGATGCATTAGCTGTAAAAGTTTGATTACGTTGCAAATTCAACTTTTACTACGAAAAACTTACACAGATGAATTTATTAATCTGGTGAACCATCCCTGCAATGCATTGGTGAGATTATTTCCTCTGAGGTATCTGACCAGAAAAATTAAAAAAAATAAAAAATAAAAATTTAGTTGATCCTCAAAACTATACATTTACTAGAAAATAGAACACTTGGAGATCCAATGGAAAATCAAGATATATTCTATTTCTTCACAACATTTGAAAGAAAATGATGGCTACACTATAGTTTGGTACAAAGGGTGGTGAGGAGAAGTATATAAATTCTTTGGTGCAAAGAAAGAGAAATAGAAACTAAACCATGGCACAAGACTAGCATTTGAAAGTTTTAGGCAAGACAAAAATAATAAAGAAAACAAAACAACAATGTTTTGCAATGAATACCCAAAGAGCTTCAGAGCCCAGGATTACTAAATAATTCTAACTATAAATATGAGCATAACCAGTGCACACATCTTACTTGAACTAAGTTGTAAAACTCTAAGGCCACAATGAAAGTGTGGAAAAGATGTAACTTTAGTGCTTATCAATAAAGTGGTAATAGATATCTAAATAATTTAGGAGCTTTTTTCTCTTATGACTCAAATCTAATGTCAAAAAATATGATTCCATATATAGTGAATATCATATCTTTGTTACAACAATCACAATCCAAGAGCAACAAAAGGTCATCCTTCCTCCATGAAACTTACCCCCCCCCCCCAAAAAAAAAAATCCCTCCATGACCAGTGGACCAACATCATGTTTTACTTAAATGACATAAATGTGAAGGTCTAAATAGCAGGACGAATAATTTATAAGCATTAAGGCAAGCACACAGTGTTCTATTTTTAAACATTTAAATTTACGTGTTTATTTATCAATATCAGAATTTAAAGTGTATTTAGACTATCTTTATCGTCTTTCAACAAGATAAAGATTCACATGTATACCACAAAAGGGGTTAAATTAACCTGTATATTAAGCATTGTAAAACAAGGGCCCTTCAGTATATATATATACACACAACTTTGTGAAACAAAAATGGGTTTACTTCAAGAAATATGAATAATTCATGCTATGCAAGGATAACCAACTCATTTCATTTGCATGAAGTAGGTTGTTTTCTTTTCTATTTTTTTTTTTTTTTTATGGACGCACAAAATAAGATATATAAACCAACCAAACTAAACAACACAAGAAGGCATCATTTCCATGCAATGCCGAGTAACAACTGCGATATTAGAGAGAGAGAGAGAGAGAGAGAGGGTGAAAATTTAAAGGCAACAGCATTTGGAAAGTTAGGTCCCTCACATATAACGTAGAACATCACTAGCAAAAAGTGGAATTTCACCAGTCAAATTGTTGAAACTCAAATCCCTGTAATACAAAATAAGAAGCAAGTTTGTAAGTTTCCAAAAGCATAAATATTCACAATATTTTATAGTAACATTAACCGTAAGTAGATATTAAATAGGAGGACATGCTTTCATCCCGCACATAGATCTCACCAAACAACATTTTTGTTGGTGGTATTACAAGTTGGTTTTAGATAGATTAACGGCTCCCCTTCCTAATGGTTTGTAATTTTTTATAACAATAGGTGACGTAACATGGTTTGTTTCAAGGAGCTGCTACAAAGGATACTCATAATTTCTATTAGTTCCCTTGTAATGTGTATTATTGTGATTACACTCTATAAGTGCAATCTATTACCTATTAATTGATTTAATTTAGTATTAATATTAATTAATGTTGCTATTTTATGTTAATGTATCAAAACATATTATTAACACTAACATTTGACAGGAAATAACGTTAAATTGGAAGCTAACAAGATGACAAAATAAAGAACCAACTAACCCAGAAGAGCAACCAGGCGTCTGGACGTCAGCTGTCCAAACGAAAAGGAAGCGTCTAGATGGGCCCAATCCAGACACCCTTTTGGCATCTAGACGCTCTTCCCCGCCCTTGATACATTACAGACGTACATGACTTGCTCGGAACCCACTCCTCCAATTTTGGAGACAAAGCATATCCGTTGTCAATGGGGAAATTGGAGGAACATAGAAGAAGAAAGAATCGTTGATATTATACTACTTATAATTTTATACTTGCAATTTGCACTATAATAATGGACTCTAGGTGAAGGACACTCAGGGGGAGCATTGATCCATTTCCATGGTTAGAGTAATGTTTTGAATTTAATAATGCATTGAAATATCCATTCATAAAACTATGACGTTTATTATATTTTAATCCATTCACGTCTTGATTGGGTTCACTGCATAATTTTATCATTACATCCTTGCATGAACCATGAGAGAAACTCTTCTTGATGGAATTTTTTTGTGAGTGGAAACTTGGTGAGTTTTGAAATCGGGGCTATGTCCTCTGATATACTTAGTAACTAAATTAAATGAATGATAAAAAGCGGGGCACTAGAAATTTAAATGGTTGATAATAGATTGCGTTTAACATGCATTAGAATGACATATGCAATCTTTTGAATTTTGTAATATTGAGATTTAATCATGAATTATTTGAATAGTTGTACCATACATGAAACTAATGTGGAATTTTGTAGGTATATCCACTTCAAACCTTCACAAGACTTCACTTGTCTACTGGGGGTATCCACTTCAAACCTTCACAAGACTTCACTTGTCTACTGGAGGTAACCTAAGAGTTTAAAAGACTTGTTATATATTGTTAAATGCAATCATGTTTTCTATGAAAAGAGAGTTTATTTTTTTTTATTTAGTCTAGTTAATTATTTTAATTGCTAGGGACTAGCAATAAGTAGGTTGCAAGGCATAATTGCACTCTATAAGCGTAATCTATTTCTTATTAATTGATATAATTAAGTATTAATATTAATTAATATTGCTATTTTATGTGAATGTATCTAAACATATTATTAATACTAACATTTGACAAGAAATGATGTTTAAACTGGAAGCTGACAGCATGACAGAATAAATAACCAACTAAGCCAAAAGAGCAACTAGGTGTCCAGACGCCAGCTGTTCAAACAGCCAGGAAGCATCCAGACGACCCCAACTTAGACACTTTTTTGGCGTCTAGACACTCTTCCCCCTGTCTGATACGCTACAGCTGTACACAATTTGCTCAGAACCTACTTCTCCAATTTTGGAAACAAAGTATATTCACTGTTAATAGGGAAATCAGAGGATCGAATAAACATAGAAGAAGAAAGAATAATTGAGATCATACTATTCATAATTTTATACTTAAGAGTTTTTAGGAAAGTTGTATATACAGTACAGTTTATATATATATATATATATAATCTCAGACGATAGAGAGGGAGAACTGAAGGAGTAGTTTTAGGGTTTAGGTGTTAGTTTCTTTCTAATTTCTGATATATTTTTCTTTTGTAATATTAGGATTTTCGTTTTGGGAGTAAAGATTATTTCCTTTTTCAGTGGGTCCGTTTTCTTCTTCTTTACCGGCTTCAAGTTTGGGTTTATTTTCCAATGTTCAGACTTTGCTTTCAGTTCTTCAATAGAAGTTATTTTTCTTCCTTTTCTGTCTTTAATTTATTGACTTAATTTTTTGTTTTTGTTTATTTGTCTTAATATTATCAGCATGTTAAGCTAGGACTTTATTTGGGTGCTATGTATTTAATAGGTGTGCATGATTCCTTAGTTCTTTATTTTCAGATGCAGATTAATAGTAAACTTGAATTATGATATTATGCTTTTGAAAACCTTTGCCGCCGACCATATTTCAAATTCTCGGTGCTTTCATTGGATTAAATTTTCTTAATTAAAAGCAAATTCAGAGATTTACCCAACTGTTCTGGAGTTTGAAATCTTCTAGTTTTCTAATCTTCAAAGTGATTTTAAACTGAGAAAATTTTTAGCATCTAATTGAATATATAGAATTTTATTCTAAATTGGAAGTTTGAATCAAGTTCTATAATCTTTAGATTAAAATTTACTTAATATTTAGTTTTAGTTATTTAAATAAATTATGTATACTGATTTATTTTAGAATATTTTAGAACTTAATTTTATAACTTTAAAATCAAAACGCTTTTTACTCAGCTTTAGTTGTATGACACCTACAAGTTACCAGGAGTGAATTGTGAGTAAATTAAATTAGTCCTTTCTATGTGGATTCGACTCTGGACTTACTAAATTTTATTAATTGATGGCAACTCACGCACTTTTAAGATTAGAGTATGCTTCTGAGTCAATTAATTTGCTTTATGGAATTATACATTCTATGCTATTCTAGCATGGTTGGTTTCAAGAAAGTCCTAGGAAGGATGTTCATAATTTCTATGCATTCACTTGCAACGTGTATTATTATTAAATTAAATTGCATTATGTATAATTGTATATCCTATGCTATTATATATAATTTGTTTATTTTATTTTGCCTCTCACATAAGAGAGAATCTTTAGTTATTTTGTACACAAATGAGGGGCTATTTATAGTTTGATGTACACTATGAGCCCAATTTTCCATGAAGACTCAAATGTGGATGGAGCATGAGGGGCAACCAAAGATGGAAGCCCGTGTAACTCCACAAAATTATTGAAGAGAAGAAAATGATACAACCAGACATTGCATGAAATTGAATAAATTATAGTTTAAAAGTATCTTACAAATATGATAGGACTTTATTCTCCCAAATAAAATCTGGAATTTCGCCAAAAATTGAACAGTTCCGCAGTGTCCTGGAGCACCAAGTATTTTGAGGATTCGTAAGTTCAGATTACAATGAAATCGGCAAGGATTATTTACTTTAATCTTTATATAAACTCATAACAAGAGGCTTACAGGGATTTCAAATTTTTATTAACTTTTGGGAATGGGAGACCTTGTTCTCTTCCATTAACTCCTCTCAAGCTAGAAAGATGCCTGAACAAAGAAATATCATGTAATTTTAAACTGCAAAAGGAAGCCAAATCACTTGCCCTCAGGAAACGAAATGTATGGTTCCGTAAGGTGTCACAAATTACAAGTATTGAAGCTTTTTCAATGATTGGAACACTTCAAAACAATCAGAAGAAGGCCCTTCAAAATTGTTCCCCAGCAGCCACCTATGAAGATTAAAAGTCAATGTGAAAAATAGCAGTGGAAGGTCCCATGGCAGGGTCTAGGTAACAATAATTTGATACAATTCTTACAGTCCAACAATATTGTCCCAGGAAGAAATGAATTCAGGTATACTTCCATTGAAGTTATTCCCACGGATATCACTGCAAAAGAAAAAATCAACCTACAGAGATGGAGTTCAGTAGCAAAATTGAGAACAAGAAAAGTATTGTGGACATTTACTTACAAATATGACATGTTTCTCAGTTTCTTGAACTCTTGAGGCAATTTTCCACTTAAGTTATTGTTTGCCAGAAACCTGAAATTAAAAAGCCAATAACCAATTGGCACAATATGAATCCACACAAATATACTTCTACCCTTCTTTTTATGATAAGTTACACTTCTATCCTTCTTAATTCTTATTGGTTTTGTTAGTTGTTTTTCATTTTATTTGCTAGTTATTTTTATATAAATAAATAAGATTTATTAGAATGCATCAAGGGGAGATGTCACCAATTACAAAAATAACAATCTCCAAAGAACGAATCATACTGTCATATCCTCATTAAAAAAAAAAGAAAAAGAAAAAGAAAGAAAAGAAAAGAAAAAAAATACAAATTAGATTTGTACTCTGGATAACCAACTATAAAACGTAAATAAAAGAATGCATTATATTAGCAATAGAATAGAAATACTTGTCATAGTACGTAGAGATTTAATATATTAATTCATTCCTTTTGTATTTTATTCACTTCCTATTTTGTATAAGCGTCTAATTTTTCCAAATTTTTCTACTTCAACATTATATTGGAATAAAAATCCTAAAATTTTTATTTCTTATCTCTTTTTAGGTTTTTGTGTTTGTATCAAGAAACTGAGCCACCTTGGTTTTTGTGTCCCCATCAAAAGCCCTAGCTGCAGCAACCCAAATCTAACCTACCTCCACAGCCAATCGAAGAAACCATCCACAGTCGCTAACAAGCCATTCCAACACCTCCACAATCACAGAGTGCTTTTATAGTATCCAACATTGCAAAATCCTCATCACCAACATCAAAAAGCATCCCACAAACATCGCCCAGGACAACCAACCCCACCAAAGGCCCTCTCTATTGCCAATGAGCATCTCCAACTCAACCTCAAAGCAGCCCCAGGCCTCGCGCTCTCACGTGCCACCACAGAAGGTGTGTGTAAGATCTAACCGCAAATACAAAAAAAAAAGGCGTACAATAAGTTTGAAAACCCCTACTCCTTCCAATAATTTTGAAAACCCCTGCCCCTTTCAATAATTTTGATACCATCCACCCCTTTGAGAACTGCATCAGCCGTCATTTGCCCACACTGGAATATTATTCGTTCCGTTGGCACCGGTCTTTAACTTGCTAGCCAACTAAAGACCCAAACAGTGTTGTTTGCTTAACATTGCTCTATATTTTTGTTACATTCAGTTTATGAAAGGCGTAACTTTTCCCATACCTGGCTGAATTTTTCTCATTATTTCGTGAATGTCTAAGAGAAGTTATTTGTTGGGTTATTATTCTACTTGTGTCACAAAAGTAGACAGATTAGGCACAATAACTCTCACATTGTCCTTTCCTATTTCTTATATATATAGCATATACGAGTATATATACATTCAAATAAATAATATAGCGCATTTCTTTGATTATGTGCTTCTGATGATTCTTAATTATTTTTTCCTTTCTTTCAAACCTTAAAATCTCTCACTAGATCTACTTGGCATCGACAAATTCATATAACCGATCCCACCTAGTAAGAAAAGGCTTGGTTTGATTGGTTAGTTTCAAACCTTTAGATGTTGAGACCAAAATAAATTATGCATCGTTGCATTTGAAATCAATTATACAGAGTGAAAATTTAGGTTAACAATCTTAGGCAAAGCTGTACATCAATATGTTTTATGCATGCAGTGTCAGTGTGTTTTGTACGTCGAGAATGGTGTACGTCAACATTTGACACTACATCAATTACAAAATATGTTGTTATTCTTCAAAAGTTGGAGATTGCTCAAGTAAATCTGTCTGTAGCGCCTTGTTAATTTTCTATGAGATAGCCACTACTTTTATTAATTGAATTTAACTATTTTCTTCAGTAACCAAACTGACATCAGGGAGAGACTTACAAATATTGAAGATTACTGAGATTTCCTAGGGCCGAGGGAAGTTCTCCTGAAAGTAGGTTATCAGATAAATCCCTACAACAACAAAAAAAGAAAGAGAACAAATATCAGAATACAATAAAGGGCATCATGTGCAAAATTATACATGTATATATGCGGATTAGGTTTCATCGAACCACATGCTTACATTACAACTAATCAATCTTTGCAACATGTGCTAATTTCAAGAAGCAAATTAATATCCTTTTTTCATCAAATAAAGAGATCAGTGAGAGGCTTACATGACTATAAGATTTTGGAGACCTCCAAACTGAGGAGGAACTTGTCCTAAGAGCTGGTTATCGGCAAAATCCCTGCAGCAAAAATAAAGAATGATGAAATAAATAAATAAAAGCTATCAGAAGAGAGTTTAGATCACTGATAATAATTTGTGTATGGAATAGAATAAACATGGTTGATTGAGGTCTTACAATTTTTCAAGGGTAACGATGTTCCCCAGTTCAGGCGGCATCTTTGACAGTAAGTTATGATCTAAATACCTGGAAAAAAAATAAAATAATAAACCACGATGTTATTGTATTAAACATTTGAAAAAAATACTTGCATCAGTTGTGTATAAACTTGGGATGGGGGGGCGTGGAGGGGGAGGTAATAGTAATTAAACTTACAAGTTTTTCAGAGGAAGATCTCCCAATTCTGAAGGAATTTCACCACTAAAGAAATTGTTTGAGAGACCTCTGCAGAGGAGGGAAAAAGGGCATTCTATTTATGCTTGAAAGGGTGGAATTTTTACAGCACAATTATAAATCTCAAGCTCAATTGTTTGCATGGGGCATCATCACCCAAAAAAAAAAAAAGGAATTAGACCATTTTGTCAAATAACAAGGATGAATCATGTAAAAACTATGAAAACCTTGCTTCTATTAACAAAATTTCACCAACTTATGGTATTAGGTATAAATAAATGCCATCAGTACCCAATAAAACCTCCTCCTGATATATAATTTTTATTTCTTGAACTATAAGATTTTTTTTAATAAAATGAAGGCGGTACCTTTCAAATTTTTATTAATTACCCATACATATTATGGCAGAGGAACACAGTTGTTACGTCTATTTGAATGACATAAAAAATAAATGTAACCTTGGTGTTCATTGCCATCCTTTTACAAGAGTTATTTCACAACTTTGAAACTTAGTGGAGTTTCGAGATTAACTATATTTTAAACTTACAACTTTTAATATTAAGTGATGACTCCAAGTTGTAAGTTAGTACCCGAATATATTATTTTCCTTAGATGCTTGAAGAAATATTGATAATGAATAAGAGGGTTGCCATAGCAGATGCCACAATCATACTAGGATTGCTTCAATTAAAAATTTGGTTTTGACATATATATATACCCTATCATGAAAATTTTATTTACAGAAAACTTCCATTATCTGCGGTAATTTTAAAGTTTATTCTTTTTTTAGCTAAACTTGCGCACTGAATTTGGAAAACTTGTAAGAAAATAGGCCATCTCCATTCACCAATTTAATTTGCTAATTCTCAACCAATCCATGATGCAAAATAATCTATCCGGAAAAGAATTAAATAAGGTTCAAAACTTACAGATCTGTCAATGATTTCATTCGACCAAAGACAGGTGGCACAGGTCCTTCCAGCTTGTTATCATCAAGGTAACTGTTCACAATAGATGTCTCACATTAGCATATAAACATTCAATTATCATAAACTTTTCACAGCTGCTTCTTTAATTTTCTCTTACTATATAGGCGTACAGTGATCTTAATCTTCGTGCAGTGTAAATTAGAAGACCGAGTGTAGCGTGGAGATGAAGATGATCTTAGTTGGGTAGGGAAAAGAATGTGACTAAGGTAAATTTAAATCAAATAAGTACTCTTCAACAAGTAATTTCTGGACTGCAAAAAAGGTAAAATTGAAATCAAATAAGTAGCTCTTCCACAAGCAATTTATCTGGATTGCTTACATTGCTGAAAGGTCCGACAACTTCTCCAATGAATTTGGAATCTTACCACGAAGTCTATTGTGTCTCAGGTCCCTGTAAACATAATCAAATAAAGAATAAAATTAATGGATGATGATTTCATATGTTTTGTACAAGTGCGAAAAGGAATGAACAAAATAAAAGGAAAAACTAATAGTGAGAAAGCCATAGCTACAAGCAATCAATTAGAACAATTAAAAATTAATATACATATATGAGAGGTGACAGGACCAAGCTAGACAGTTGGGATCCACCCCAAACCCAGGAAAATTAAGGCTGTGTTTAATTTACTAAAAAAGTCTAAAAATCTTTGAAAATGTCTAAAAGTTATTTACTTTTTTATCTCACTGTACGAATTACAAACTTACAACTTATCTCACTTTACCTCACTTTTTATCACGCCAAAAACACCCTAATTGTGCGTTTTTATCATGTTGCCTACTAATATAATTATGATGTGCAACTTGTGCTTTTACTAGTTCTCATTTTTCAATGACGCAGGTTCCAGACGCAGGTAGTAGCAACCAACCTCACTAGGAGTCTATTAGCAAAGACCTCTGTTAGTGAGGACCTTCCATTTGATCTATTGCCCTCAGACCACAAAGATCAGGTATAGTTAAATGCAGGTATAGTTATGTTCAATTACCAAAAAAAAAAAAAGGGTATAGTTATGTTCATTTATTACTCTAGGTAAATTTAGTTCATAAGATGTACATTAAATTTTAGCAAATGTGCTCAGTTATTTGTGAAACTTGACACACACTATTTCTTAGGCACTAGTGACTAGTGGGAACAAACGGCACGGGAATCCAAGACTCGAGATGTTGTAATCCACAAAAGTAATTTCAGGTTTTAACTTGGAACTTAAAATATTTAAAGTCAATCGCCTAGATAGAACAAACATACTTGGTTGTCCATGAAACTTAACACACACCCTACCCTAGGCACTAGTGGCTTGTAGGAATGAGCAGCGGAATTCAAGACCCAAGGTGCCCGTACTCCACAAAAGTAGTTACAAGTTTAACTTAAAGCTAGAATGTTTCAAGTTTTAGTCAATCGCCCAAACAAAACAAACATTCTTGGTTGCCGCGAAATTTCACATGTACTATCTCATAGGTACCAATGACTTGTAGGAACGAATAATATAGGAATCTGAGAACTAGCGTATCTATAGTCTACAAAAGTAGTTTCAAGTTCTAACTTGAAACTTTGAACATTTCAAGTTTGAATCCATTGCCCAAACGGAGCAAACATACTCGGCTATCCATGAAACTTCACACATACCATCTCCTAAACACTAGTAATTTACAAGAATGAACAGTATGGGTATCCAAGGCTCAGGATGCCCGTAGCCTGCAAAAATAGTTTCAACTTCTAACTTGAAACTTAAAATGTTTAAAGTTTGAGTCCATCACCCAGCGAAGCAAACGTGCTTAGTTGTCCTCGAAACTTAAGCTCACCATCTCTTGGGAATTAGTGATATGTAGGAACTGAATGGTACGAGAATCTGAGACTCGGGGTGCCGTAATTTGCAAAAGTAATTTCAAGTTTTAACTTGAAACCTGGAATGCTTGAAGTTTGAGTTATCACCCTAAAGGAGCAAAATGGCACGAAAATTTGCATCCTGGGGTGCCCATCATCAATAAGTGCACTTTCAAGTTTGAACTTAATACGTTCATATTTCACTTAGGTGGTGTTTGGATGACCAAAAAAAATTCAAAAAGTTGATGTAAAAATGACATGATCAAATTTTATTGAAGAAAATTGAAAAAAGTTTGTAACTTTTTATAAGTTCCGATGGATTTTGGCATGCCAAACAGTACCTCAATAAATTAAGTTTTAGTAATGATAATTTGGGGACTAAATATGTTAAATTTTCAGATTTGATCTATGTTAGCTCCACTTTTGGAAGGGAAGATCTTTTTTTTTTTCCTAGTTGTATTTGTAAGAATTCTCATAAATTTCGTACTCATAGAATTATATAAATTTCAGTAATTTTATAATATTAGATCTCTTTTGGCTGTACAATTGTTAAATTAAATTTGTGTTTTGTGGATTTGAGTTTTTGAATTTGATTGAAGAATAATACATGCTATGTACAGGCATGGAACATACAGGAGTTAATTAATTAGTAGTATTATATATAATGAAAAAAAACACAACTTTTAGAGACTGCTTTTACACTTTTAGGGACCACTTTGGCGATCACTATAGGTGTTCTCTGAAGAGATTTCAACTCTCTTTTAGGGCCCCTTTTGCCACCCACTAATTAGGGTCTACTCGGAAGCAGTCACCTATTGGTCAATATTACCCTTCAAGGGCCGCTTTCTAACATTTGGTGACCTTTTTTGGTAGTCACTAAAAAGCCCCATTTTTAGTAGTCTGTAGCCCTTGCATTATGGAGAAAACAGTTATTTGCCGCAGATTTGGTTTAGGTTACTCGTTAGTCTTGTTTGGATCTATTTGTCATTGATTTTTGGAGCCTTATAGAGGAAAAGCAAAAATTTTGTGGACAAATTGGATAGGAAGGAACTCAAGAATTTTTTAATATACAATAGAAAACATTGCGGGGATGTGGGACAAACTAAACCCTTCAATCAAAAAAAATTTCTCTGGGGACTCCTCTCTCGTGATCAAATCTAGTTGGAAGCATATCTAGTATTAATTAATTGTTATTGTTTTCAAAATGTGTGCAACTAAATTTTTACGTTCTTGTTGACTTTCCTTTTGTTTCATGGGCTCCTCGTCCTTGTATCTATTCAAATAGATTTTGTTAGATTATTTTAGTTAATTCCCCAACCTATCATGTTGTTACAAATATGAACAAAATTTACGTAAATGGTTTATCTATCTCCCTTAATTAGCAAATACCTCATTTAGCTCATGAGCACTGAGATGAACCTATCACATCTTTTACCAACAAACACCCTTAATTGACTGGCTTTTGTAAATCATTGGCAACAATATAAAGTTTGGAAGGAAGAAGAAAGTGAAAAAGAAAAGGATTTAGCCAATTGACCAAAATGGTATAGCCATCCTTACAAATACGTAAGAGAAGAAAGGTTTCCAATTTCCTCTGGTATTGTACCCCTCATACCAAGGCTGGAGAAAGAACTGCAAAACAAAAAAACTAGTTACCAAAAAAGAGTAAACATAGCAGTAATAATAAATCTTGAGAAATTGGAAAAAAAATAAATAAATAAACCAAAAAAAAAAAAATAGTAAGAGAATTCTTTAAAATTGCATTTGATAATATGCAATCCATACCATTAATTAACTAAAATCCCTTCAATTCCAAATTCAAAATATGGATTCAACTATAGAAGTCATTCTTTCTTAGATACAAAATTTAATGGACATTTTAAAATTTTTATTATATCACCGTATTCAATATCATTTGAATCTACACTTGTCCTAATAAAAAAAGAATTAGAGCCGTGCAATACAATTAATTAAATGCGTATATATGATAAACTCAATTTCAAAAAGTCTTAATCAATTATGTTTATCTTGTTTAGTTTTGTGAACAAATCCGTTAGCTTATAATGAGATAGGAAAATGTAAAATATTCAAGTTATGGAAGAATATACAGTTTTGTTACTGTGCAGTTTGTCCCACCACAGTTGTACACAACTTCATTCCGCAGCACGACACCACAGTCAGACTCAGCGAAATTAATATGATAAATCCTCGAGGTGATTCGAGCTAAAGCATTGATAACCTCCACTGTCAATAAACAAAACAGCATAAAATAAATAAATAAATAAATATGAATGCTAGATTTATATATAGGTCAAGCAAACGCACACAAAAGGAAGGCCCGTCACCTAAGGCCCAACGAAAAAAGAAGGCCTCAAAATTCTAAATTTTTATAATAATAAAAATAGTAAACAATAAACCACTCAAAATTTAATAAATTTATAGATTTTCTACTTTTTATCCAATTCTCACGTAACAATATACTTATAAATTTTCTACTTTAACGCTATTTATACAGATCACAATTATCATGCATTTGACTTTTGAACTTTCTATCATAATTATCTCGTGTTACATTAATTATTATTTTTTTAATCTCATGTAAAATTGTATATGATAAACAATAAGGAAAAATTTTTTTTAAACTTATTACTTTTAACTCCATCTATATATTATAATTATTTTATATTTAATATTTAATGTATTAGCTATTATTTTTTAATTTCATTTAAAATTTTATTTGACAAACACTAAACCATGTTTTTTTTAATTTATTTTTTATTTTTTATCACTAAACTAAACCATGTTTTTTTTTTTATTTCTTTTTTATTTTTTATCACTAAAATAGTCAATCACACACTTTCCCTAACACTCCAAATTTCTAGACACGGCCAGAGGTTTCAAGGGACTCTTGCCTTTATATATTAGTGTAGATAATACATACATCTATGCGTGTACAACAAAGAAATTCAAATTTTGATTTGGGTTTGTAGGTCACTGAGAGAGAAAAGAGGGGGGAAGGGAGAGGTGTCCGTTTGTATGCATACATAATTTTTGTGGAGCACATTACCATACTTCATGATTGCAGTGCCAATTAGGCTTCTAATTGCATGCATCTTTGAGTTCGTCGTCTTCCTCCCCAAAATCAATCTTTATGTACAAATATATTGTGGTGAATGTAAGCAATCAAAGATTAAAGGTGTAACAATGGGCCGCGATTGGTCCATAAAGCGGGGAGAAAAGAGAGGAATGCTGCGTTGGTGAAGGAATAGGGAAGATGAGAGAAGAAATGTACAGGAAGGGGAACAGTTAGTTCGTCCGTCTGGTGTTGTTTGTAAGTAGGGGCCGTCGGTCGTTCGGCGCCGATGGGGTGGAAGGCAAATATCCATGGCTATGGCGGCGGCGGCGGTGCAATTGTGGCGGTTTGTGTTGTTGATAGGTTGTTAGAAAGAGAAATGGTTGGTGACGAGCAGGAAAAAGGAGGGTTGATCGCGACAGGGGCCGGGAACGGGAGCGGAGTTGATCGCTGTAAGGTCCATGAGAATGGTTATATTTTAGTTGATTTTTTTTTTTTTACAGGTTTATATTTTAGTTATTGAATTGATTAATGCTTTTTTCATATGGTTATATCAAAGTGTGTTTAAATTATGGTAACGTATATAATTCGTAATCTTTTTTATAAATAATTTTTTTTAAAGTTATTTTTATAATTTTTTATACAAACTAAATTTTAGTCAAAGCGTATTTAGGTCATAGTTACATTATTTTTTTATTAATAATTTTTATTTTTAAAAAGTTATTTTTACAATTTTTTGTGTATATTTTATTTTATAAATTTATATTCAAATTTTTTTAAGATCAAATTATACTTTCATATCTCTAGACACGAATAATTTTTAGTACTTTATATTATTAAATAATTTTTCAACAAGATAACTAACATGGTCAATTTAAATTTAAAATTAAAAAATTTAAAAAAAATATTCTTAAATTTAATTAGTATTAGATATTTTTATTTCAAATATATTAAGAATTGTTTTTACAAAAGAAATTAAATTTTTTAATTTAATTAATTTTTAATAATTTTATAATTGTTTTTCAAGTCAAATTATTATTTTTTAAATTTGACTTGAAATTAACTCTTTCCCAGGCCCGGAACCGGGCAGCCTCGGAGCGGGGGTGCAGTACGCGAAGAATTGCTGCCGCAGCAGCGCAAACGGCTGCGTTTGCAAAATACGACACCGTTTCAATGAATGAAAAAACAAAGGAAACGGAGTCGGTAAAGCGGAAAAAAAAAAAAATTTGGGCGATAGATCACAGAAAGAAATAGAGAGTATGTCCGGTAATTAAAAAAATTAATTTTTTTATAAAAAGTCATTAATTTAGTAAAAATTAATTTTTTTATTTATTTGATAAAATTAGATTTAGTCTGAATTAAAAAAAAAAACTAACTTTTTTTAATTGGTTACTACCTAACTATTAAAAAATTATTTTTTATATTTGAAAAGGAAAAAAAAAGCGCGAGGGTAGTATTTGTTTGCTTTTCTATTTTTTGTTTTCTCCTTTTATTTTTTATTTTCTATTTTATGTATTTTATATTTTAAAAATCTCAAAACATGAAAAACAGAAAATGCATTCAGTTTAATATCTTTTGTTTTCCATATTTTGAGATTTTTCTTATTTTGCATAAAAAACGCTTAAATTGACTTTTTATCATTTTTCATTTTATGTATAAATTCATTTTATAAAAAATAAATTCAACAATAAAAAAAATTAAACATTGAGGTGTAAAAATGTTAAATTAACAAAAAATAAAAACAAATACTAAAAAGTTAAGTTCAAAAATTTAAACATTGAAGGGTAAAAATATTAAGTTAACAAAAAATAAAAAACTAACTACTAAGAAATTAAGTGCAATTTAGTATACCTATTTTGAGTTCATTTTTCATTTTGTATTTTTTTAAAATAAGAAAAATAGTTCAAAACGCATTTGGTTACTTGTATTTTTAAATCTATATTAAAAAATAAAAAATGAATTTATACAGAAGATGAAAAAATAATAAAAAGTTATTTTGAACATTTTTAATGCAAAATAAGAAAATATCAAAATATAAAAAATAAAAAATGTTAAATTAAATGTGTTTTCTATTTTTCATGTTTTAAAATTTTTAAAATATTAAACACATAAAATAGAAATTAGAAAATAAAAGGAGAAAACAAAAAATAGAAAAGCAAATCAAATATCATCTATGCTTTTTGTCTTTTTAAATACAAGAAAATAGTTTTTTAGTAGTAAGGTAGTAACCAATTACCAAAAAAAAAAGGTTAATTTTTTTTCTTTTCAAACCAGCCTAAATCTAATTTTATCAAATAAATTAAAAAATTAATTTTTTTTGGTAAGTATGTATAATTTGGACTAATTGAAAAAATATTTATAATATCATAGGGGCATATCGAACACATTCTCTATTTTTTTTTTTTTTTTTTTTGGGTATGCTCTAACACCCTAAATTTTTTTTTTATTTTTTTAGCGCTTTACCCGCTACGTTTCCTTCGTTTTCTCATTTATTGAAAGGGTATCGTGTTTTACAAAACGCAGCTGTTTGCACCCACTGCTGCGGCAGCAGTTCTTCGCGTACTGCAGCCCCCCGGCTCCGGGCAGCCTCCCCATCGGGAGGTTACAGTGTTCTATAATGGTTAGTTTGTAAAAAAAAAAAAAAGATTTTTTTTAATTTTATGGTGATTATTAGCTAGCTAATAAAAAATTAAATATTTTTGTGTTTGCAAAGGTAAAAAGTTACTCTTTTTAGATTTTTAGTCTTTTAGTTTTTATATTTTCGTTATTTAACATTATTATGTTTATAATTTAAGAGAAATCTAAAATATAAGAAATTAAATTTAATCATTTAAAAAAATTAAATTCGAAAATTAAAACTTTCTAACCGGAGTCTCTCTCTCAAGTCAACTTCTGCCTCCTTTTTTTGGGATTTGTGCCGGATTGTGAATTATGTGCTGTTTGAAAGAAAAAAAAGTTGACAAAAAATATAGTAAAAATAGAAAGATGTGAGTGACATAAAGGTAATATATGTTAAAATTTTATTAGAAAAAATACAAAAAATAATTAAAATTAGATAACTTTTGGTAAGTTTTGGCTTGCTAAACGTGGCTTATATGCCTTTTCACCTGTTTGGAGCAACAAACATCATTTAAAAAAAATAAAAAAAATTTAAAACTTATTAGTTTTTTATTTTATTGTATAAATTATAAAATATAATTTTTATTAATTTTTTGGTCCTGACTAAACGCAAAAAAAATAATAATAATAATAAATAAATAAATAAAAATTCGGCTTCGTGCGCCCCCCTCCGCTCACCATCTTGTGGGCTACCTCACTGCAACGAGCCATAGTCGCCAAGAATAACCTTTAGGGTTGATTTGATTATTAAAAAAAAATGAAAAAAGAAAAAGTTAAATTTTGATTTATTTTATAATTTTTTAATTGTATATAATTTTTATCAAAATCTAATCTTTTTCAAAAGTTAGTAATTTTTTAAGTGTATTAATTTCATTTATAAAAAAGTAAAAAAAAATTTACATCTATTTAATAATATCTATTTAGATAAAAAAAAGTAAGGGAAAAGTTAATTTTTTATTTCTTCTAGCTCTCACTCAAACAGACAGAAATTTTTTTTTCCACATGCGATTAACACATAAAAAATATACAGCTTCTAAAGAAAATTAAATTTTGATAAAAAAAAAGGTATATAAGAAAAAAAAAGTTATTAAATTAAAAACTAAATACTTTTTTCTTAGCCAAACAAAGTCTCAGTCTTCCTGCACCATTTTCTTTTGTCTTGTATAATGTTTTCACTAAAATTTGATTTTTATTTTAGAAATTAGTAGTTTTTAGAGGTAATATTTTAAAAATATTCACGTTCATTCAAGTAAAAATAAAAAAAAAGACTAACTTTTTCATAGTTTTTAATGGATAACTTTTATCAAAACATATACGAAATTTTTTTAATTTTTTTTTACGAATGTTATTAACATGCTTAAAATTATAGTTTTTAAAAAAATTAAAATTTGATAAAAAAGTCATATAAAATAAAAAAATAATAAAAATTAAAAGTAACTTTTGTTACCCAAACTAACCCTAAGGTCCCATTTGGGAATCCTAGTTGGCTTCTCCCCTTATAACTACTCAACTTTTTTACTTTTTTTTTAAATTAACTAAATTTAACAAAATAAATTAACATGTTTTCCCTTTTTCAGACATTAAAAACAGAAAAAAAAAAAAAAAACTTGATTTTCGATAACCTGTTAGCAACCAGCAACAAAACAAGATGACGACGACGACCCCGAAAAAAAAAAAAAGAAAGAAAAAAAAACTAGCCTTTTTATTTTTTGCCAAATTAAGCCTAAACTCAGACAAGGCAAACTTCTCACGTATAGACTATAGAGATGTATTCTCTCAAAATATTTAATCGTAAAATTATAAATTTTCAGATAATTTCATTCATATCATTTCAATTAATTAATATTTCTACTTAAGAATTTTAGTTACATAAACATCACCTCCTTCCACCGCTGAGACGTTCACTGGAAGCACCAAAATGGTAGGAAACAATAATTAAGAAAAATACTTAATTTCAAACTAAACTTGTAAAAAGCTCTGCCATGCAAACGCAAATAAAATTAAAACATCTACTCTCGAAATAGCTCAGCAAAACAAAGCAATAATTCTTGAAATAAAATAATTGAACAAATTTCCATAACTTTTGAGACTGACAATAAATTAATGAAACCATATATTAATACTGCCTTTATATAGATGTGTGTGTGTGTGAGAGAGAGAGAGAGAGAGGGAGAGAGAGAGAGTAGTTAAACAGTAAACAAAGACATATATATCACTGAAGCTAGGAGGTGAGATCGACTTACAGAGGGTTGCATTAGTTTCATTACCTTCTTCTTTGGGCAGAGTTTGGTTTGGAGGGGCAGCGTTGGTGTTTTCACAGTTCAGTGCCAAAAGCAACAAAAGAGGAACTAACAAAGCGCATGGGAACGGGCTCTCTCCCATCTCTCTCTTGAACACAGAGCAGTCGGTTTGAGTTTGCTCTCAGAATATTATGGTGCTCTAAGCCTACGGACCTATGGCCGGTTTTTATAATTAGCGAAAACGCACTGGTGGTACCCTACCGAGAATTAAATAAGGTTTAAAAGATAATCATGTTTAACAGTAAAAACAAAGGAGGGAGTATTTGGTTTACCAAGTTTTACAAAATATATATAAATATGTATCTAATAATTAATTTTTATTATTTTTTCATATATTTTTATTTTTTTCACCAAACACGAAGATTAACTTTTATTAGTTTTTTTTTCAATGTTTACAAACTTTTACCAATTTTTTTTTTACTTTTATCAATTTTTACCAGAGTTTGTAAAATTTTTGCCAAACATTCAATACCCATAAAATATAGTGACACGTGTCAACTTAATATGTAAAATTAACAAAACTTTGCACACCAAATAACCCTAAATAACATTAAAATTAGAATCTCATTTACTAATAAATTATGTCACAATAACTATTAAATTTACCAACATTCACCAATACAAATAGCCACTGGCTTAGAACAATATTTGTAGCTCAACTTCTTACTCTTATCTAGAAAATTTCACTCTTACCTATTTATTTATTTATTTTTTTTTGAGGATAGAATATCAAAATTATATGTCACCTGCTATTTTAATGACCAAAATTTACTTCAATACGGTTCAACAGCTTCAATCTGGGTTCATATCTTCTGTCTTAAATTTTTATTTCATTATTAATATGCATTAATAATGAGACTATTCAAATTATTAATTTGAGTAACCGTAGGTGGAAGGCCGAGAAACCAATTTTTCTTTTTTCAGCAAACCAATGTTCTCCTTGTTAGTTTGTTGGAAAACCAAAAACCAAACTTTTTGATTTTATTTCCAAATGCTGCCTTAATCTTTTTACTTACTTATAAAATATTACTTCATAAAAATTAAAAAAAATAGTATAAACATTTTTTTATGAAAAAAAAAAAAAGTCACTTGAAAAATCTTTTAGAGGTATGACTCATGTTGATTCGCAAGAATACAGAGAATATTTGGGGTCTTATGGTATGATATAATATTAAAGTAGCTTGCTAGGATCAACTTGATAACAAAAGCCAATAGTTGTACAAATGAGAAGAAACTCCTTGGATGGTCGTTGGGTATTACAAAAAATACAACATCATAACAGGGCGCTTGTTGAGAAGGCTATTGGGAAAAACATGGGCTTTGTATTTCAATATATATTCTCGCTAAGAAACTCACTGGAACTACATCATCATAGTAAGCGAAGCGATCTAGTTTTATTCCATATAGTTTTAGAGTCCAGTTTTGATTAGTTTGATCATGTCTTTTGTTTTTATATATTTGAGATGTAAGGCTTTTCTTAGGAGTTATCGGTCGAACGAAAGGATATAACACATACGAAAACTTAGCTTTGCTGGCTTTCTGAGGTATAACCTTCGTCACGACATTAGTGGCTTAACTCTTCGCACTTCTCGTAGACTTTTTTTATAGAGAAAGAGTAAGGGGCAGCACGGAAGACTGGTTCGCACTGCAAAGCTAAGTTTTTGTACATTAGCATTAAGTTATGTTTTGAATTATTTAAGGTGATAGAATTGTCTAAGGATTATTTAGGGTACTCTCAACTCTCTCCAGTAATTTTTTACGTCACTGTT